>JAACLJ010000002.1:1322500-1922500 GCA_012980515.1 Ophiocordyceps camponoti-floridani
TATCCCTTATTATAGCGTACGCTATAGACTTATATACCTTTAAATTATTATATATATAGGGTTCTTCTTTACCTTATTACCTCTCTAATAGGGTTAGCTAATTGTCGTCCTTTTAGCTAGGGATCCTTAAAGGCTTTAGGGTCTTATTTCTTAAAAAAGCTACTACTTTAACGATTTCTAACTATAAATTATATAAAAGGGGATTTCTTTCTATAACTTTAAGTCTATATAAGATTTAAGGTAAGTCTTTTATATCTTATAGAAGTCGTCCTTTAATAGGTACTAGACTAATTCTTTTATATTCTCTAGTACTAACGGTAAATCCTATCTTATTTTCTTTAACTTAGGCTTTATCTTTAATTATATACCTATAAGAAAAGCTCTATAGATTAGCTACTTAATCCTCTCTAATATAAAATTATTAAATTATCTAACTTTTACTAATCACTTTCTACTTACTATAGTTATTTAGTATCTTCCTCCTCTACTTTCTATAGATCCTTATCTAGAAGAATACCTAGTCTCCTATCTTACTTCTTACCTAGTTATATCTATACTACTCTCTATAGTATTAGTATTAAAGGGACTCTTAGATATAAACTTCTTTAGGTAGACTAGTAAATAAACTAATAAGACTATATTTAGATTATTATCTATTATTAGGAGAGATAGTATACTTACTTAGCTCTTCTTATATTTCTAATTAGAAGCTTTAGGGTCCTTCCTTAGCTTTAAGTCTTCTATATCTAGCTTATTGTCTATAGGTACGTCTATATCTATTATAACTATAATCTTATTCTCTATACTATCTTCTATAAGGTTCTTAAGGTCTAATTCCTTAGTTTTCTCTACTTAGGCCTTATAAGCGCTTACTTAGTTATCTAGTATTATAACTACTAAGATAACCTTAACTACTATCTCTAGTAGCTCCTTTAATAGGTTATCTAGATTATATTTTAAGGACTCCTTAAAGGTAATATCTCTAGTAGAGATTACTTTTCTAATCTAAGGGACCTAGATCTAAAAGATATTTTTAGAAGTATATCTAATAAAATACTTAATCTACGCTCTAAGCTTTAGCTTTTCTAACTAAGTTGTTCTTTTTATTATATTTCTTATTATAGTATATGCTCTAGACCTTTATACTTTTAAATAGTTATATATATAAGGTTCTTTTTTACCTTACTACCTCTCTATTAGGGTTAGCTAATTATTATTCTTCTAGCTAGAGTTATTTAGAGGCTTTAGGGTCTTATTACTTAAAAAAGCTACTATTTTAATATTTTTTAACTATAAATTATATAAAAGATTAGTAGTAATTCGTATCTTCCTTACTTACTCTATTACTATACCTACTAAGCGTTTAGTTCTTCTATTCTAAGTAGGTATATAAGGTATAGAGAGTTCTCTATTAATATCCTTATTTCTTAGCTAGTCTCTAATATTCTTAGTAAAGAGCTCCCTATTAGAATAGATAACCTTTACTTTCTTATCCTAGTAGTAATTAATCTATTAAATATAAGTATAAAAGGTAGCCTAATTATATTTCTTAAGGTAAGTCTATATAAAATATATTATAACTATATCTAATACTATACTTATTATAAATATAACCTTAATAAACTTATTATAGACTAGGGTAAGATTAGTCTAGTTAATCTAGAGCTCTTTTCTAGGAATTCTCGTCTAAATTAGTAGTTTTCTTAATACTTACCTTTTAGCTACGCCCTAAGTATAGAATTCGTATTTAACTATCTTTAGTCCCTTAATTTTAACGTAGAGTTACTATCCTAGTTTCTCTAGTATCTAGCTTCCTAGGTATCTAAGTCTCTTATACTATAGCCTAGCTTTAGCTTCTAGGATCTTCCTTACTATTAATTTCTTAACTTATACTTTTATAGCTACTTTTAGTATATCTTCGTCTAGTTTAGGGACGTATTATAGGACGAACTAGGAGTACTAGCGTGTAACTATATAGATTAATTCGTTATCCCTTCTTTAAATAATTACTAACGGATTTAGTCGTATTAAGATTATATCCTATCGAAGTCCCTAAAGCTTAAGTAAGTAGTATAATACTACTATTATTATAAAGGTTAGGTAAAAGATAAAGTTTTTTAGGTAGAGGACCCTCTACCTCCTATATAAAGTTATTACTATAAGTTTAATAGTCCTATATCCTTTAATATTAACCTTACTATCTTAAGTCTATACTAAATCTATTAAACTTAGTTTAAATAACGTAAAGCGTAAGAGGTTATAATATATATAAATAGAGGCACTATAGTTAAGGATTAAGGAATTAACTAGAGGATAGTCTACAGATTTATTTCTACTACTATAAACGTTTACTTCTATAGCTATTCTCTACCCCCTAGCCTATAGCCTCCCTAACTATTAATTTACTTTCTTTACCTTCTCTCTAATCCCTAGAACCTTCCTCTTAATCTTAGGACAGGTCTTTATAGCTTACTTAACCCTTACCCTTACCTTTTCTACCTCTTATAATAACTATTACTTAGGAGCTATAGTATTGTTAACTCCCTAGCACTTCTTAAGCTCGTGCTAGGCTTTTTTATAGGCCTTATACTATAGGGTTTAATTATAGTCTCTATAGTCCTAGTTATAGTCTTTGTTACCCTTCTTCCTACCCCCCTAGGATCGAGAGCGGGATAACTAGGTTCTAGTTCTTTTACGAGAGTCGTTACTATCCTTCTCTTTCTCTTTCTCTTTCCCTTTTCTCGTCCTCTTTATAAGCGATTCTAAGTAGTTCGAATTTATAACTAGGGCTGTTCCTCTTTTTATTCCTTATCTCCCCTTCTTTTCTTATAGTAGTAATTTACGAATTCTTCTTATAATCGCTAATATAGTCTAGATACCCTCCTTTATTACTAATATTATTACTATAACTATTACTAAAGTGTTGTTTATTACTATTACCCTAAATAGCTCTCCTAACTTTCTTTCCTAAACTATAGCTTCTTTTTAGATAGCTATAGCTAGCCTATTACTAAGCTACTTAACTACTTCTATAAGATATTATAGATATACTCTAGAAAATAACTAAGGAAATCTATATCTCTTTATATCTATTATAGTCCTTTCCTACTAATTAATCTATTCCCTAAGCTAATATTTAAAAGAGTAAACGTTAGCTATTAGGGCTATATAATCCGTCCTTATAATATAGACTATATAACCCTCTAATAGTACTAATAAGGCTTTAAGGGTTTTAAACTCATCCCTTGTTTTTTCTTACTAATTAAGGGAGGTAGCCTTAGTTTCGCTAATTAATTTAAGTATAATTACTTAGGCCTTTATTAGGAGTAACGAGATATACTAGTACTCTTTTCTTTTCAACTTATATAGTTTATAGGCGAACTAATAGTCTACCTTCCTCTATATAGTTAATATAGCGAAGGTAACTAGATTGTTATTATTCTATCGGTTTCCCCTAGGATAGTCGTAAAGGGTAAGGGTAATTAGCTTTTCTAGTTCTTTCTCGTAGTCTAAGAAAATCATATTATAGACTAGGGGGTTAATCCTACTTATTACCTCTTTCTCTTATATATCCTAGTCCTTAAGGTTAGTAAGCTTAGCTTATAAGATACTTAATTTTATTTATATTCTTATAGATATTAGTATTATTCTAATAATATAAGGTTTATTATTAATTTAATAACTAATAGTAATTTATTATAGAGAAGTTATAGGTTATTATAATTATTCTAATAGCCTCCTAGGCTTATAACTATTAAATAACTATAAGTATATCTTATAGAAATTATAGTAAAGAGACTAAATAGTAGTAATTATATAGTATAGAGTAGAGAGATAAAGAGAGGTACGAAGAGAGTTATAATTTTAATTATCTAATACTATCTAAGGGAGAATTCTAATCTTTTCTTATAGCCTAGTTCTTCTCTAGGTATATTCCTAATTATTTCAACTAGGGAGGGCTATCCTAGCTATTATCTTACGCTAGCTAATTTCCCTAATCTGTAAATATTATAAGAGAGGGCTATCCTAGCTACTACTTTATACTAGCTAATTACTCTTTATACCCTATAGCTACGAACCCTTATAACTATTTAATACTATATATATATAATAATATATAGACATATATATACTATTATAAGGTATAGTAAATATATACCTAGTTATAATTTTAGCTTCCTATTTATTCTTCTAAGCGAACCCTTACTTAAATTCTATAAAGGGATATATTATAGGCTAAGCTTATAAGAGAGCCTAAGCTATACCTAGGTACGATATTATTAAAATATATAATGTAATAAGTAATAATATAAGTAAAGAACGATAAAATAAGGCTATCTAACCTTACCTACTTATAATAAGAGATAAAGATAATAGTAATATTAGATAGAGGCTAGGAGATCTCCTAATAAATATTATAGTAATAGTTACTACTCTACTATTACTTAACTAACTATTAGACAATAGCTAGGAGATAGGCTAAGGAGGGTAGCTACTTAGGGGAGAATACGCTAAGTAAAACGAATACTAGCCTAGTATAGGCATAGCGCTAGGCTAGTATTACCTTAGTATATAAGTAGTACTTAGTAAATATAGTAGATAAAATAATAAGGAGTAAACGTTTATATATATAGTAAGACTAGGACTATATAGAGATAGCTCTTTAGAAATTAGAATAAATATTTATCGTTTAACTAAGACTAAGACACGTCCTAGTTATAAATCTTTATATTACGTAACCTAAGAGTTAGGGCTAGTACTTTACTTAATAGTAAACCTATATACTGTCTATTAAAGTTAGGTAAGATTCTTATAATAGCTTTATTATCTAGAAAGCTAGATAAGGTAAGCTAACTTTTAGAATATAAAAACTTCTCTTTTATTATAATAATATAGATATAGGTATTACTAGAAAGCTTCTTTTCTTATATCTTTAATAAATTATTTCTTATCGTTTCTTAACTTCTCTTTACTAAGCTATTATAATTACTAATCTTTATATTATAATAACTCTTTTTACTTTTCTTTAGTAACTTCTTATATACCCTTATAATATATATATAAGTACCTATAGTAATTATAGAAAAGTACTAATAAAAGGTTATACTTACTAGAATGTTTAAATTTAGTAGTTAAAGAGTAAGTTTAGCTATAGAGAGGCGCTTACTAACCTACTCTACTACTACGTTACTATATATTAGTAAGTACCTTATTTTATATACTTTATAGGATTAAATTCTTATTATTCTTCTTTATTAGGTATATGTTTACTCTCTATTACCTCCCTTATTAACTCTACCTCCTTTAACCTTTCTTCTTTAATCCTACCCTCTTTTAACCTTTCTTTCTTACTCCCCTCTAGCTATTATAACTTTAACTAGCCCCTAGATACCTACTATAGATTCTATAATGCTATTAGAGATACTTATAAGCCTTTAGATTATTCTTTTCTAGGTATAGAAGGCTAGTAAAGAGCTTTAGGCCCTTAAGGCCTAGAGTTACCCTCTTATACAATAATAACTCTTATAAGGCCTTTATCTCTACTTTTACTTATAAGGCTACTACTACTACTACTACTTTTAAGGGCTATAACGCTACTACTACTACTATATTTAAGGGCTTTACCTATATAGGCTATACCTACGTAAGCCTTAAGGAAGTAGCGCCCTATTGTTATTATAAGGGCGCCTAGGCTACTAACTTTAACGTTACTTACAATTATTAACGTACCTATACTAGCGCTACTAACACTATTACTAGTACTACTACTACTACCTATATTATTAGTCTTTAAGGAGTAGTTAGAGCTACTAACGCCCTTAACACAGCTACCGCTACTATATAGAGTTATAAAGCTACTACTAGTAAAGCTCTCGCTAAGGAAGGTTATAGCGTAGCTAGTAGTAATAGTAGTAATACTAGTAATAGTAGTAGTAGTAGTAGAAGTATTATAAGAGGTACGCTAGCTACTACTTACAACGAGCGTCTATAGGTTTATATACTATATAAGTATAGCTAGCTCTTAGTTAAGGAGATCGTAGCTACCCTTTCTCTCTCTAAGAGGTAGGTTTATTATACTCTTAACTATCTACTTAAGCCTACCTTTAGTAATAGTAGCTACTACTTTATTATACTACTTAAGATAATAGAGTATCTTAAGGAGCTTTTATATACGCTAAAGAAGTTAAAAAGGTACATTTAAAGCTATAAGGTAGAGCTATAAGGTAGAGCTATAAGAGCTACGCTAATACTGTCTTCCTTTATAAAGATTCCTTACCTAGGCCTAGCTTTGCTATAATTTACTAGACTTACTAGGGCTATATAGCCCCTACCCTATTAAGAGAGCTATAAAGGCATTATATAGCTATACTAGGACCCTCTAGGAGAAGGTCCTAGAATTAAAGCCTAAGACAAAGTAAATATAGCTAGCCTTTACCCTTTATTAGTAGTACCTTATAGTATATAATTATAAGAGATAGATATAGGTTAATAAGACTTAAATAATAAGCATTAATAGCTACTACTTTATAACTCTTTTCCTAGATAATAATCTATATATAAAGCCTACCTATTACCTACCTACCTAGCGTTATAATACCTACTAACTATTATAAAGGAGTTTAGTAAAGTATAGCTTTAGGCCTATAGATAGATATTTTAGGTATACTTTATAAGGGGAAGAAAGGGTCTTTCCTTAAATAGTAAAATTAATAGGGGTTAATAACCTCTATAAGCTATTATAAGAGGTATTACTATTATTAAGGACCTTCTAGTTTAAGTAGCTAGATTATATATACTAGTAAAATAACATACCTTCTTATAAAGCTATAAATAGAAAGAAAGTTATTGTAGCTACCTTTTCATATTATATAGCTAGGCGTACTTTATAGGCTAAGTAGCTAACTTATAGCGCTAATCTTTACTCTATAGAGTACATCTAGTATAATATAAAAGGAAGGTAGTTAAGGTAAGTAAGGAGTTAAAGCTAGGCTAGCTAGTAGGTAAAAACCTTAAGGCTATAATTAAGCTACTTAAGAAGATATTAATAATACCTTTCTTTTATAGCTTATTAACTTAATACCTTACTAGATTAAAGCTATAATCTATATATAAAGTAAATATATAAGGTATTAAGTATATAGGATATAACTTTATAAATAGTAGATTTTTATATATAGTTTAGTATATCTCTTTATATTTAATTACTTACTACTATCCTTAGCTCTCTTTACCTATTAGCTTAAATTAGACCTTATTATACTTATTAGCCCCCTTTTTAGCTACTTTTTAACAATTAAATATAGTATAGAGTATATATAAGTAGACCTAGAAAGTAATTAGACTTTCCTAAGTAATATAAGTAACTTTAAATAATACTATAAGAGGTATTCTAAACTAACCTCCCCCCTATAATCTAACTATAGCCCTACTAAAGTAAAATGTTAGCTAAGGTATTATTTATAGTTAGGTAAACTTAAATGTAAAAGTAAGTTAGCCTAATCTTTAATATAAGCTAGCCTAACCTATCTCTTAGAGTTAGGTAAACTCTTTAACTTTTAACTATAAAAGGTAAGGTAACTATAATTAATTAATTAATTTTATACTAGTAGTTAATAAAGATATTTAAGCTAAGCTATTATTAATAGAAAGGGAAAACTAAAAGTCTTAATAGAAAACCTCTCTTATATAGTATTAAAAAGAGGCTATAGCTTAGGCCTATAAATAGAGAATATACCTTATCTAAAAGCTAGTACCTTAAGCTTACTAGGATATAGTCTATCTAATATTTTTATAGTAATAGAGGAATACATTACGTTTCCCTCTTATAACTATCTAATAGCTATAAGTCCTAAAATAATTCCTAAGCTATAGTTTCTATAGAGTAGAGTAAGGTAGGGCCCCTAGTAACTATAATGTTAATACTCCTATTATTAAAGGGCTTACGATACTAATATAGTACTTATAAAGCTATAAGATCTCGAAAATAGTAATATTAACTAAACTAAAGAGCTAGTATAAGGTATACGCAGGTAGGGCTATATAGGCCCTACTCTTAAGTATAGAGAGACTAAAATCTACCCCTACTATAGATACTCTACTAATATACTAGCCCTATACTAGCCTAGCGTAGGCCCTATAGTAGGCCTATACTAGTCCTATATAATTCTAAGTACGTTACTTATATATTATTTAGCTCCCCTCTAATACTAGTACTTATTATACTAATATTAAACTCTCTTTATACCCTAACTCCTTCTTCTTTTTAAGTTTACCCTTACTCTTATTCTCCTTCCTTTACTCTTAATTAACTTACGCTTCTATCTATACTTATAGGTTTCCTCTACTTATAAGCTTCTTTAATATATTATTTATGTTTATTTTTATTAATACATTTATAGGGTTATCCCTCCTTTTAATCTACCTTACCTTATTAATCTCCTACTACTTATATAACTAACATAGTACTATTAAGTTAATTATTATCTACTTCTTTATAGTTAAGCCTATTTTTATAAAGTACTTATATAGTAAGTATAAGTCTATATAAATAATAATAGGAAGTAGTAAATAACTAAAGTAAGAGGCAACTATAATAAGTATATTAGTAAGAACAAATCTAGTATTAAACCTAGTAACTAGCCTTTAGATCTCTAAAGCGAGTATATTATATATTACTCGCTTATACTTAGTAGATCCCTAGCATAGGACATTACTAGTTATCTAGAATACTAGTCCGCCCTCTAGTCTATTACTATACTACTCCTCTACTAAAATAATAAGGAATTTAATCTATAAACTTAGATCCTTATTATTTATAAAAGAGGTATTAGTAAAGATAAAGACCTTTATATAGGTAAGGTCTAAAGGGACGAAGGTAAGGCCGCGCGTTAGGTTCGTTACTTACTACTAAATACGTCCATTAAGGTAGTTAATATTAGTATAGTAAGTACTAGTATTAGAGGGGAGCTAGATAAGGTATAAGTAATATACTTAGAACTATATAGGACTAGTATAAGCTTACTATAGGGCCTACGATAGGCTAGTATAGGGCTAGTATATTAGTAGGACTTATATAGTAAGGGTAGATCTTAGTCTACCTATACCTAAGAGTAGGGCCTATATAGCCCTACCTACATATACCGTATACTAGCTCTTTAGTTTAGTTAATATTACTATTTTTAAGAACTTATAGCTTTTAAGTACTATATTAGTATTGTAAGCCCTTTAATAAGTTTAAGTCTAAAGGGTAAGTTTAATAAATTAATATAAAGAAAAGATAAGGGTTATGTTTTCCTAGTATTACCTAGATACTATAGTATAACTATAAAGAGACAGTCTAACGTTAATACTATATAGTAGTATAAAACAATCTTATTTAAACAATATAGGAGTATACTTAACTAAGGAAGGTTACTATTGTACTAAACTAGATATAAATTAGATTATAAGCATTTAATTATATAAATAACTATAGTATAAGCCTAGCTATTAGAAGGGGCGAGTAATAAGGGCATAATATATAAGGAGATAATCGCTACTCTTAGGGTTATCTTCCCTCTTAGTAAAGTTTATAACTATTACTTTAGAGAGAACTACCTATATCTAGACACATTAGTACTACTAGAAGTACTAAGTATATATACCCTTTTTAGGACATACAAGTACTATAGGTTATTGTATAGTAACTAAACCTTACCTAGTTACTTTTAGAACGACTTTAAGGGGTAGTTTAAGGATATATTCTAGTAGATTCTATATAGGCTTATATAATACTTATATAATGTTCTATAAGAGAGAGGGATTTATATAAATAAGGTATAGGCTTATATTATCTACTCCCTATATAAGTTATTATAGTAGAACAAAGTACTAGACTAAGATAAAGAGGAGTTATTATAAACAAATATACTAGACGATTTATATATCTTTAAGGTTAAGTAAAGGTTATAAGAGAGTAGTTAGCGTTTATTAATCTAGATAATAAGCTTAATAAAATAAAAGGAAGAAGAGGTAAATAGTAAACTAGTAAATAACCTAATAGAAACGTATCCTATATTAATACTAATAATAAGGGAACTACTAATTAGCTATAAGCTAACTTTTAGCTTTAACTTAGTATAGAGTATAGCTCGCTTAATAATACCCTAGACTAAGCTATACTATATATAACTACTAAGTAAGTTAAGAGATAAGTTTATATATATCTTACTTCTAAAGTATATATATAATAAACTAATAAATACCTACTAAGCTATTAACTTTATTAAGTTCTAAAATAAGGAGATAAGCTATACTAGTAGTATCTATAATATCTTAAACAATAAAGTCTAAGCATTTCTTAATATATATTAGATACTTAGTATTAAGCTATCTAAGTTCCCTATAGTCCCTCTTTATTTCTTATAAGCTATACTTATAACTTCTTCCTATTATATATCCTATAGTACTATACCTTTAACTAAATATATATAGTACTAAAAGTATAGTTTAATACCTAGTATAGCTATAGAGTATACTATAATAACTAGACTACTATATCTTATATAGCCCTTAAGTAGTATAATAAAGATAAGATAAATATAAAGGTACTAGACTTATTAGTTAATAAACTACTACTTTACTAATATATTCTTATACTTATATAATAGATAAAGGAGGATCTTATCTATATAATAAAGAATACTTTTAGGGGTATATTAGGGCTTAGTATAGCTCTTTTCTTATACCTATAACGTTTTAAAAGCTATATACTAACCTATATACTTTTATTAATAATGCTACTACTAGCTACTTACTAGCTAATACGTTCCTTATAGAGCGCTAGTATAACTACTTAGGTAGTAAGTAGTAATAATAGAGAGGTAAGTAGCGCTAGCTATAGAGTAAGGACTTAATAGGACTAATAGCTAAGTAGTAGAAAAGTTATTTTATATATAATAAGTTTAAGTACTTCTTTATAAAGTACTTAATTAAGGATTACTATAAGACTTACTAATAGTTTAAGTAGTAATAACGTAGTAATAATAAGAACCTACTAGGGGTAAGGTTTACGTTATACTTACTTAAGTATAAGGGTAATAACTTAGTAGAAGAGGAGGGAGTAAGTTCCTTTATAAGTAAGGGTAGTTATAATTCTAGTAAAGAGGATACTAATAAGAAGTACTATAGTAACATAGTAATTATATCCTTTCTTTATAATTAGGCTATATGTTACTTATTAGAGTTACTAATAGCTATAAGTCTAAGAGGTAAGTAAGGAAAGCCTATAACTAATACTAATACTAGGGTAATAAATACTAATACTAAAGTAGTATAGGGCTAGAGCTAGGCTAGTAATAAGCTACTTACTACCTTCTTACTTTATATATACTTTACGTAGACATTCTAGGGCATTATCCCTAATACTAGCTCTAAATAGAATTTAACTAGTAGATTATAGTAGCTTTACATACTATAATAAGAGTAACTAAACATTATACTTACTTTATTAACAAATAGCTCTATAAGTATTACCTTTAGTAGCCTTATAAGACTATTATTAATTAAGTCTACTATAGTCTAAACCCCTATTAGAACTATAACGTTCTATATTCTAGATATAGTAATACCTTTCCTTTTATCTCTTAAGGACATAAAGATACTTAACTACTATCTTTATATCTTATAAGAGGCTATAATCTACGCTAATAGCTTAGAAGTACTAGTTATCGTCTACTAGGAATACCTTAAGTTCTTCCTTAATAACTAGATACTTACTATCTTTATACTATTTCTAACTAAGACTAAAATATACTAGTTATATAAGCGCTTAAGATATCTCTCTATATAGTAACTATATAACCTACTTACCTACGCTAGCTATAACGTTAACTAGAACGCCCTTAAAGCTATATAAGAATTCTATTACTACTACTAAATAAAAGGTATAGCTCTATAGCGCTTCTAGTTTATACTTAAAAATAACTATAACTTTTACTTTAAGGTTATTATTAACGTTATATAGCTTAATAGATAGAACGTCTTATATATTATTAACTGTACTACGTCCCTCTAAGCTACCTAGTTCCTACGTAATATAATAGCTTACTATATGTAAGAAACCCTTTAAGCGTACTAGATTAATACGTACCTTAGCTTACCTAACTTTATAGTATATAATATAAGGACTAACTTCGCTACTATAGAGTTCTAGTTTAAAGCGTATCTATATAGGGTTAGCTACTAATAAGTCCTAGTTAAGGTATATTAGAGTATTAAAAGGTTAAGAGATACTAAACCCTATTATAGTATATATATAAGATCTTTAAGACTAAGCTCCTTATAACTAATTAGATATACTACTATAGATAGCTATTAAGGCTATTAATAATACTACTAGGCTTAATAGCCTCGTTTTAACACTCTTTATAGTTAGGGTATACTTATAGATAACTCTTAATTCTATACCTTTACTTATAATAATATACTATATATATACCTTTAAAGTAGCTCTTATAAAGTTAAGAAGATAATAAGCGCCTAGTATATAACTAAGGCTCTCTACTAAGGGGTACTATAGGATATTATATCTAGGCTCCTTACTATACTCTCTATAGGCTCTAAGGTACTTATAAACTAGGAAGGGGAAGGGTAAAAAGGCTTATTTAAAATACTTATAGTAAGGGACTTAGACGTTACCCTCTAGCTTAATAATAGTATAGCTATATTCTATAATATATATATAAAGCTATACTATTAGGAGGTAATATACCTTAATACTATATTTAAAGTAGCCCTTAGTCTAACTATTTCTAGCCTTACCTTACGATAGGCTAGTATAGGGCTAGTATATTAGTAGGACTTATATAGTAAGGGTAGATCTTAGTCTACCTATACCTAAGAGTAGGGCCTATATAGCCCTACCTACGTATACCGTATACTAGCTCTTTAGTTTAGTTAATATTACTATTTTTAAGAACTTATAGCTTTATAAGTACTATATTAGTATCGTAAGCCCTTTAATAGTTAATGTCCTCTATTACTAGCTATTATACTTACATTATAATAGAGAGGTTAAAAGTAGCTATAGGCTACTAGAGACTTATAATATATATACTTTAAGCATACTACTATAGGTAGGCTATCCTAGTACTAGGCTAGCTTACTTTAATATATGTAAGTTTTCCCCCCTAGCCCTTCTAGCTAATGTAGAAGTTGTCCCTAATAGCTATAATATAGTAGCTATTAAAGTCCTCTACTAACTAAAAATAAAGATTATCTATTCCTTAACCTAAATAGCTATGCCCTTAAATTATTATTATTCTATATTAAGGAACGTATTATTTCTTATAAATAGAGTATTATTAGTTTATAGGGTATATATATTAATATAAAAGGGTAGTATATAAAGTATACTTAAATAGTTAGAATAGAAGTAGTAGTAAGAGTAAGAGAGAGATACCTTATATTTAAATAGTAAGACTAAATTTAACTTAGTAAAGAAAGTACTTTTATACCTTACCTATTTACTTTAATAAGGTATATAAGGCTTACATTACTAGTAGGTTATATATATAGGTTACTAGTAATATATATATAAGTTAAGTACCTCTAAGCTAAGTACTTAAGTTAAGTACCTCTAATTTAGGTACTTAAGTTAAGTACCTTTAAGTTAGGTACTTAAGTTAAGTACTTATAAGTTAAGTACTATAAGTTATAACTATAAGTTAAATATATAGTTATGTAATTTATTATACTTATAAAGTAAGTATAAGGTACTTCCTTTATTATATAATATAGGTAACATTATTATAACAATCTCTTTCTTTTTAATAACATTATACCCTTATAATAGTTATATATACTACCTTATATATAATACTAGAGTAATTCTCTATAGTAGAGGTTATAGAATATAAGTAGTTATATATAAAAGTATATCTAGTTTATAGTATAGTTTTATAGAGTAAACATTATAAATGCGACTATATATAAGTAGTATTATAGAAACTAAGAGAATAGTTATACGTTTATAAATTTCTTATTATTATAGTAAAAAGTTAGGTAGTTAGGAGTAGAGCCCTTAAGTAGCCCTATATTTTCGTTCTAAGGAAAAATTTTTCCTCTTTATCTTATAAAGACATATCTATTTTTAACTAAAACTTTAAACTATAATAACTCTATCTATTATGCTTTTACTATTATTATATCTAGTAGTAGAGAGTTAGGTTAGTAGAGTATAGAGCCTAGCTTATTAGTAAATAGTCTACTTTATATTACTCCTAAAACGCTTAATTATTCTACTAGACTTACTAGGCTACAAGCTAAGATAATAGAGAAGTAGTACTAAGACATACTAATATTAGCTTCTTTAAAAGTAGAAGTACGTAGGCTTATCCTAGAGTAAGATAAGTCTAATATAAGTTAAGGGGAGACAAAATTAATTAGTAAATAGGAACTAGGGTTTTAAAGAAAGCTAACGTAGCTACTCCTATTCTAGTAGACGATTTAGCTAGTATAACTTAGGATTACTAGTAGTTACTAAACTTATATATCTATTATTACGTTAAAAAGGAAGCTAAGTTTAAAGTGAACTATAAGTATATACTAAAGTAAACAAATATTTAAGGGAGTATTACTAACTAGTTACTATAGAGATAATAGTTAAGAGAGAGATAGATAATAAGGGCTTACCTATTTTACTTAGTTTCTAGTAGTATTATATACGTAGTCGTTATAAGTAACCCTATAGCTAGAGCAATATCGAGTTTATTAATAATAAATTATAGCTAATAGGTACTAGTAGTATGTCGTTTTAGATAGCCTAAGATAAGGGGGGCGACTAGTATAGAGCTAGTAATATAGGGGGGGTAGCGCTCTATTAATATAGAAAAAGAGGTAGCTAAGGTATAACTAAGCGAGAGGGCCTTAGGTAAGTAGCTTAAGAAACATATAGCTATAGGAGGGGATAGCGATAACCCTAGTAATAATAATAATAATAATAATAATAATAATAATAATAATAGTAATAATATAGGGCGAAACTAAAGTAACAATATACTAAGGGGGGAGTAAATCCCCTATTAAGCCTAAGTAGCTTAGGGTAGGACCTTTACCTAGCTAGAGGTTAACTTAATTAGCTAGGTAATATATATACTATATATATACTACCTTAATATAGGCCTTAAGGTCTATATAATATAGTAAGATAAGCCCCTTACTGTTTTTAAAATTAATTATATTTTAGAGGATTATAAAGGGTAGAGATATAAATAATATATTAAGCGTAATAATAGATACGTTACTATAAGTATTCTAAGTTATAGGAGAGTATATAATAAGGAGCTAATAATAGTAGATAGGTTATACGCTTAATAGCTAGTAATAGCTAAGACTTTTTTATAGTATTAGCATTATATAACGCATATATATAGCTAAGGTATATAGGCTAGACTTGTTAGAAGTAGGAGAGCTACTTAAAAATTTTAATAAGGAGGCTTGTCTTACTATTACTAATACTATATAGTAGATAGGGGAAACGTTTAAAGTAGTATAGAAGGGTTACTACTAGAAATACTAGCTAGCTAGGTCTAAAAGGGATAATTAGGTATATAAGAGGTAGCTTAAGTTAACTAAGCTTAGCTAACTAGGGTAGGATACTTATAATACCTATAAGGCGTTAGTAAATTAGAAGAGCGCCTAGTTTAGCGCTAGCTACCTATGCCTCTAATACTAGGACGATAAGACTTATAAGCGTTACTAAGCTTAAGTGTCCTAGTAGACGGACGAGGTTTTACCTCGTCTCGCCCCTAGGACATAGGCGTATAAGGTATTGTTTACCTATTAGTATTTAACAGACTATTGCGTTTAGAAAGCAGTAAAAGCTATATTAGCTAAGTATACTAGCGACTTAGAAAGTAACATATAAGCATAGATTAATAGCTTCTAGAACGAATACTAGTAGTCCTATATATATAGAGAAGACTAGGTTATTACGCCTAAGCTAGCTAAGAGACACTAGGGTAACACTAAGGAGTAGGAGACGCTAACTTAGTACTATTATAGTAGTAGTAGACGAGAACGTATAAGGAGGCTACCCCTATTAGTATCCTAAGTATATAGTAAGAACGAGGCTAATAATAATGCTAGTATAGGGCCTACCCCTTAAGAAGAGTAAGATTAAAACATAGTAAGCGTAGACTACTATAGTAGTAAGTAAATAGATAGGCGATAGCTAGGCGCCTAGGTCCTAGTAGTATAAATAATAAAAGGTAATTAAACTAGCTAGTAGCTAGTAGTAGAGGTTAGTAGAGATATAGAAATAATTATTTCTTTTAACCCTTATAATGTTATGCCTTCGAAAATACTATAATAAGTTATTATATTTTTACTATGTCCTCCTAAGGGATCTACTAAGTATACTCTAAGGGCTATTATTTCTATTTTATAAGGAAGTAAGTAACGCTAACAATTTTATAAGGACCCTTAACTTCCTATACTTTCTATTTACCTTTGTCTTTAAGGTTAGGGATAGGGAGGCTTATATCTAAGTTATTTATATAAGTCTTCTAAGGTTTAAGTATAGAGATATAGAAGACATTATAAAGCTAGGAGTTTTTCTTAAAAAGAGTAAAGTAATATACTTATAAGCTAATACGTTTAAGAACTTAAAAAGAACTAATATACTTTAGTAAGAGTTTCTTCTTCTAGTCTTTAAATAAGATATTCTTAGTTTAAAGACTAATAAATGTTTCTACTAAATAAGTAAGAGCTTAGTACTAGTTATTATATGCTTTCGCCTAGTACTTAATAGCTTAACGCTAGTAATTCTTAAGACTCTAATATAACTATTATATTTTCTTAATATAGGAGAAAGTATTTAGTATAGAAAGTATAATACTATTAATATATAGTTAAAACTTAAATCTACTAAGTCTACTACTAAGATTATATCTAATATAGGAAGTATAAGCGAATACTTTACTTATTAATCTATAATAATAAGTATACTATTAACCTCCTTTTTAAGCTAACGTCTAACTAGAAGTCCCTTAGTAAAATCGAACAAGATCTCTAATTATAGTTATTATAGAAGGCGTTAGGTAAAGCCTAGACTAGGCCTTTAAGATAACAGTAAAGCTATGTATATGCTTAATAATATCTCTTGTTATTCTTCTAGAGAGAAGGAAAGGATATGTGTAAGGGCAGGGGTTTTAAAAAACCCTAGCCCTATACCTACGTCGGTACGGAAATACAAAAGTCCGCGGCTATACGTGCGGGCACGTACAGCCCGGACCTGCCTAGGGACAGCCCTAGGGTAGTCACGGACTAGCCTCGGGCTAGCTACAGACTTACCCTAGAGTAGCCCTAGGATCCTAGAGCTACTACTGCGTTACGTAACAGCTCCCTCTACTATCGCCGGTGCTAGTGCCTGTACTAACAGTTATTAAGGAATTAGTAAGAACTTAAGGATACTATAAGGGCAATAGCCCCTTATAATAGCCCCTTATTAAATTTAATAGGTTTTAATGTATTCTTCTATGTCCTTATATATACCTTCCTAATAAATAAGCGTATAATTAGCTCTAATATATAGTTAACTCTAGAATAACTTACTAGTAGATTGTTATAATAAAGTATAAGAAGTTTATTTCTTAGAGCTAAGTTAGTAGGGATAACAATATAGTCCCTCTACTAAATAAGGCTATCTATGTCTATAGACTATAGTCCTCCTTTACCCTAACAAGTAGGGTCTTTCTTAGAACGTTTTTATTAACCTATCGTTATGTTCTTTCCTTATACGCGCTAAAGTACTTAAGTAAGAGATTATAAGATAATCTAATTAAGGGGAGAATCTATAGCTTATATTATATAGACTTTATTATAAGGAATTAGCTATTAATAAGCTAAGGTCTTTTTACTTAGTAATAGAAATAAGAGCGATTTATATCTAAATCTTCTATAATAATTACTAGTATAGTATTTATACCTAAAAGTATCTTACTAAGGGTTAAGAACAGTCGTATAACCTTTATATAGAGCGTAGAATCGGTTAGTAGCTAGAGCTACTAAGCTAACTTAGGAAGACTCTAGGGGGTTACTAGAGAATCGCTTATATATTATAGTTTATATAATAGGGCGTTAGCTAGGGTTATATACCTAGGTATAAAGAGAACATAGAAATTATATAGTAAGAGATATATAACTTATCTTTATTACTATTAGTTAAGGGAAGATTACTATATAATACTATAGAGGTTAGAGTAATTAGAGAGAACTTTTACTAGAAATACTAAGCCTTCTACTTAGTAACTCTAGTATCTAAATAACTTAACTATAGTATAGAACTCCTTTTTAGCTATTATATAATTTAGCTCTATTTCTTAGAACTTCTATAACTAGTAATTTAATAATATAATAGTAGCTCTTAGCATTTAGTTAGGAAAGGATCCTACTATTACGAAGTCTAAAGTGTCTATCTTAATATAGGTCTACTTTATTAAGTTAAAGTAAGTAAGGAGAGGCGTTTATTAAAAAGAGTCTTTAAGCTCCTAAAACGCTACCTATTTGTCTAAGCTAAGGAGGTAGGAGCTAGGTATATAGCTATACTTACTCCCTTTAAAGAGATTAAATAATAGAGTTATAAGCTTAGAGTATCCTTAAATAAATCGTCTATAATAGTTATAAAAACTAAGGAAGACCTAAATATTATAAAAAGACTATAGTTTTTCTTAATTAATAACTACTTAAACCTACTATAGGTTTATAGCGATTCTAAGGGTAAAGATAATATATCTAAGAAATTTAATAGAGGAGTAGTAAAATAGTACTTTACTAGGTTAGTAAAGAGATTAGCCTAATAGAGGCCCTTAAGGATAAGTTAGAGGTATTAGATATATGTCTTCTTATCTTAGGAGTAAATAAAGATATTGTTAAGGTAGATAATATAGATTATATTAACGAGGTTACTAAGCGCTTTATAAATATAGTACTAAAAGGTAACTAGAGTATTTATAAGACTAAAAGGTATAATAAGGTATTTAAAGTAACTATAATAGGTTTAGAAAGCAGTCTTCTATTTATCTCTAAGCTTAATATAGATCTAATAAAACGTATAATAGAAGTTATTCTTAAGAAGATATTAAAACCTTTAATATAGTCTATAATCTCTAAAACTAAGAGGAGAGGGTAGTAATTCTTCCTTATAATCTTATTATAACTATAGTAGTTATTATAAAGTTATAATATACTATCTTTTTAAGTACGAACAATACTAGTATACTACTTAAGTTATTAGATTCTTAGATCTATCCTTTTTAAAGGGTATTAAATATGTATTTATAAAGGACTTTAAGTTCTATAAATAGGAGGGGGTAAATTAGGCCCTAAGGTAGTACTAAGTTATTATTAAGATTAATAGTATAGACTATGTCTAGATAATTAGGAAGCTTTTTTACTAAGGTTTTTAAGAAAACGTTAATAAAGTCTTAAAGTTTAGTAAGTATCTTAAACACTTATTTTTAGGTAGAATCTAAGTCGTCCTTATTATAGAGTACTAGTAGTATAGGATTAATTATTAATAAATATACATAAGGCATATATCTAGTAATATAAACGAATTCCTTAGCTAAAAGAATGTCTATCTATTAATAGTTTAGGTTAAACTATTATAACGTAGATTCTAGTATAAAATATATACTAAGATATTTTAAAGCTAGTATTCTAAAGGTATTTAGTTATAAATTGTTATTTAAGAACAATACTATACTAATACACTTATAAGAAAACGTACGTTTATGCCTATAACTATCTTAGAGGTAGAGCGTTACTTCCTATATACTATTAATAGTAGCTATATAGCCTCCTATGTCTAATAAATTCCTTAAAGGTTTTAGTTAGAGTTCGCTAGAGCTAATAATACTTTATACAATTACTTATAACGAAATTAATTTAACTATAAGTATCTAAGTCTATAGTTACTAAATAACCTATCTATTCTATAATTATAGTACTAGTAGTAAGAAAAGTGTTTTTAATTTATACTATCTAAGTTAGAGGGGACGTTTACCCTAACTTCTTATTGTTTTTACTAGTTAATTAGTAGTAGTTCTAAAAACCTTTTTACTTATAAGTAAGAGTAGTACTTATACTACTTATACCCTAGTTTTTATAGTAGTTATAGGTATCTATAGAGTAGGGCTTATCTAATTAGTCTAGATTTTATAGGGCTAGGCTAGGCTTTACTAGGTTCTAAGACTATAGCTATCTTAGGTAATTTAAGGGCGTTTTATAACCTTAAGTAAAGTAATAGGACGTATTATTATATACTTTATAATGTTTTAAGTAAGACTAGTTATTAGAGGAAGCCTATTTATAAGGCTTATTATTCTAATACTTCTATATAAAGGAAACGACTTTATCCTAATTTAGCTCTAAGATATTAGGAGTAATGTTTATAATCTTTTATTAAAGGTCTATAGTAAGCTTAACTAGAAAAGTTATAGTATACTATTTTTCTTTAAGGGAAGGAATTACATTTTAATAGAGTCTAAGTATAAGTAAAAATCTATAAGAGATTAATCCAGGCGTTAGCGCGCTCGAGTAAGGTTTAGCTTAAACATTAGCTCCTAGTTCTTAGCGTCCTTTATTAAGCTTTTAGTCTACTTAGTAAAGTAGGCCTAATCGCTATTAATATACTAGCGTTCCTTAAGTAACTCTCTTTCCTTATAGTAGGACTACTAGTAAGTCTTAAAGTTTTTTATATAAGATCCTTAGTAAATAGAAGTCTTATTATGTCCTACTTAAATTTCCTTAAAGTAGTAAGAAATATATCTTCTAAGTTATTATTCTAGTCCTAAAGCTTTTAAGCTATAACTAGAGCGATAAGCTTAGAGATGTTCTTAAGTTATATGTCCTTATTATAGCTACTATTAGAGTTAGAGGGATTATTATAGGAATAGCGTCTTAAAGAATAAGTAAATAGTACTATACTTTTAATAATTATAAAGGAAGGTAGTATTAGTATTACTTAGTTACTATAAGCTATAAGGTTAGAAATTTACTATTAAAGAGCTACTATCTTCTTAGCTAAGGTATGTATTTCCTTAGTATAAGTTTAGTTTTCCTTTAAGAATAGATTTATAAGTACTAAGGTATTACTAGGGAGTTACTAGGGATTTACTTATAATTGTTCCTTCTCTAGACGCTCTAAAAACCTAATACCTTAGAGGGTATATTACTTAAAGAGGAAACTTCTTTATATAATTCTAGAATTTATTTAATATAATAATTAGGTACGCTAGCCCGTTCTATAAGGTTATATATAAGCGCTATCGTAGCCCTAGTATATTATCGCGTATTTAGTACTATTTCTGTTCTAAGTATCTAAAAGAGAAGATTTAGAATTATAAGAGGGGTAGTATATAGGGTATACTTAAATAGTTAGAATAGAGGTAGTAGTAAGAGTAAGAGAGAGATTAAATTATATTTAATTAGTAAGACTAAATTTTACTAAGTAAAGGGAGTACCTTTATACCTTACCTTTATACTTTAATAAAGTATATAAAACCTATATTACTAGTAAATTATATATATAAGTTACTAGTAATATGCCTATAAGTTAAGTACCTATAAGTTAGGTACTTAAGTTAAGTACTTATAAGTTAGGTACTATAAGTTATAACTATAAGTTAAATACATATTATTAAAATCTATTATACTTATAAAGTATATATAAGATACCCCCTCTATTATATAATATTAGTAATATTGTTATAATTAAAGTCTATATTCTTATCTATTATAAGTAAGTAATAGTTAAATATTAAAACTAGTACTAATTTCTTATAGAGGTAGCCTTAGTATGTTTTAAACTAGTATATACTTACCTTTACGATACTATATAGGAGCTTAGTAAGAGTATAGTATTAAAGGTATAACTTTAACTAGATATAAGCCTATATAATATCTTAGAAAGCGAGTTATATTCCTAGCTAATAAAGGGATAGAGCTAATATAAATAAGAGATATTATAAACTCTATTAGATTATTTGTAACTAAGTAAGTAGCTTAACTTTATTATAGTTATTATACCTTTAGATAATAAGGTAAGACTTCTTATATAATATAGTTATAGTCTATCCTTTAACTTTATATATAAGCTAGTACTTAAAGATATAGCCTAAGTAGTAAGTAAGTAAGGGGAAAGGCTTAACTATATAAAAAAACATAAGTAAGGCATTAATCTTAGTATCGTTAGACTCTATAAAGAGCTACCTAGCTATAGTAATCTTCTCTTCTACTTAGAGGTAAATTGTAAGCTCTTAATTAGCTATTTTATAAGCTAAGTAAAAGCTTCTATCTATAGCCTTAGGAGTATATAAAGGGAGAATCTTAATAGTAATATAAGCTAGAGTAAGGCTAGAGGTAGTTAGGCTAAGGACTAGTTTAAGTATAGTATTAGGGTATATTACTCCCTACTAATATAGTTATATATATATATTATAGAACGTAGCTATACTATTATTAATCTAGAGGTAAATTTTAAGTCCCTTACTATATATATACTAAATAAGTCCTACTATCCTTACCCTTCCTAGTATATAAGTGCCTTAGAACTAATAGAAAGTATAGATAGGAGCCTAGCTATAATATCTTATAGGACCCCTTAGTAAAGAGCTTTAGTAATATATTAAGTACTTATTATCTTCCTTAACTCTTTAAGAGCTACTATAAAGGCATGTATATATTATGCTATTATAAGTAAAGGTATAGAATTAAAGGTTATCTATAAGTATACCCTAAATATAAGGAGTACTAGGACGAGCCTATTAGCCCTAGTAGTATTATTAATAGCTTTAATAGCTATCTATAGTAGTATATCTAGTTAAGTTTAAGGGAGCTTAGCTTAAAGATCTTATATATATACTATAATAGAGTATAGTACCTTTTAACCCTTTTAATACTTTAGTATACTTTAACTAGGGCTTATTAGTAGCTAACTCTATATATACACGCCTTAGACTAGAACTCTATAGTAGTAAAGTTAGTCCTTACATTATATATTATAAAGTTAGGTTAGCTAAAGTATATATTAATCTAGTATGCTAAAGGGTTTCCTATATATAGTAAGGTATTATATTATATAGAAACTAGGTAGCCTAGAAGGACAGAGTAGAGTTAATTATCTATAAAACGTTCTAGCTATTAAGGTATATAACGTTAATAATAACTTAAAGTTATAGTTATAGCTATCCTTAAGTATTACCTAGAAGCGCTATAGAGCTATACCTTTTACTTAGTAATAGTAATAGAATTACTATATAGCTTTAAGAATGTCCTAGTTAATGTTATAGCTATTATAAATAAGTAAGTTATATAGTTACTATATAAAGAAATAGTTAAAGCGCTTATATAACTAGTATATTTTAATCTTAGTTAGGAATAGTATAGAGATAGTAAGTACTTAGTTTTTAAAGAAGAACTAAGAGTATTCCTAATAGATAATAACTAGTAACTCTAAGCTATTAGTATAAATTATAACCTTTTATAGAATATAAGGATAGTAGTTAAGCCTCTTTATATACTTTAGTAAGAAAAGAAAAGGTATTACTATATTAAGGATATAAAACGTTATACTTCTAATAGTAATATAGACTATAGTAAATCTAATTAATAATAGTCTTATAAAGCTACTAAAGATAATACTTATAGAGCTATTTATTATTATATTAAATATAATGTCTAGTTACTCCTGTTAAAGTATACGAAGTTACTATAATCTACTAGTTAAATTCTATATAAAGCTAGTATTAGGGATAATACTTTAGAGCGTTTAAATAAAGTACTAATTAAATAGGAGGGTAGTAGGTAGCTTATTACTAGCCTAGCCCTAGCTATATATTAAGCTCTAGTATACCCCTATAAGTATTCTTTATTATATAAATAAGATCTTCCTTTATTTATTATATAAGTATAAATATATATTAGTAAAGTAGTAGTTTATTAACTAATAAGTCTAGTACTTCTATGTTTATCTTATCTTTATTACGCTATTTAAGAGCTATATAAAACATAGTAGTTTATTTATTATAGTATATTCTATAGTTATACTAGGTATTAATCTATACTTTTAGTACTATATATATCTAGTTAAAGTATAGTACTATAAAATATATAATAGGAAGAAGTTATAAGTATAGCTTATAAGTAATAGAGAGAAGACTATATAGAACTTAGATAGCTTAATACTAAGTATTTAATATATGTTAAGAAATACCTAAACCTTATTGTCTAAAATATTATAAATAGCGCTAGTATAGTTAAATCTCCTTATTTTAGAACTTTATAAAGTTAATAGCTTAGTAAGGGTTAATTAGTTTATTATTATTATAAACTAAGCTAGTCTAGTTACTTAAGCGATACCTAGGTACTTATAAGTATATAATATCTTATATACCCTAGAAACACCCTTAAAGACCCTAGGAATAATACTAGGATTACTTAGCTATATCCTAGGAGTAGTACTAACTTTAGGATTATCTAACTATAGATTAGCATTAATAGAGATTAGTAAATATATATTAGAATACATTAGACTATATAGCTACTAGCTATGTACTAAGAACGCTAAATATAAGATAGTATACTTACTATCTAAAAGCGCTAAGATTAAAGATAATTTTATAGGTATATAAGTCGCCTAGAGATCTAGCTAAAAGATACCTCTCTAGTTCTAAATAGACATTTATTAATTATTTATTTAACTAAAATACTATCTTAGTACGATTTTTAATATATTTAGAACTCCTTCTTAAACCTTATACCTCTTCTATACTTTAAAATAACTTCCTCTACTACTAATACCCTAATAAATAAGGAAATAATAGACCTCTATTATAGTACTAGGACTCTAGACTCCTTAGCTAATATAGACCCCTTTCTTTACTAAACCCTTAAATAATAAGTAACTAAGAAATAAGTAGATTAAAAATAATAACTAAACTAAATATTAAGTAATATAGTAAAAGAGCTAAATATAACATTAAATAAGCGACTTAACTAGAGACTACTTACAATATAGCTAACTCTACCTAGATTAAATAATATAAAGGCTAAACCCTCTATATACTATAAGCTACTACTAAGGCTAGATAAGTTCGATAGATAGAGACGTTATTACCCTTCCTAAGTATACTTAATTAGAGAGAAAATATTTATTAATATAGACTTCTTTAATATAAACTAAGAGATATTTTACTATATCTACTCTTACTTAGACTCTAGGCTATAATAGATAGTCTCGATATATTTTTACAATAAAAGTAATGTTAATTATAATCTAGATAAATTTATAAGCTATATTAATTTAATCTATTTAGACGTTAACTTATAACTCTACGTAGCTACTACCCTTTATTTAATAAAATAAAGAAAGGGAATACCTTTACTAGTTACCTTCCTATTTTAAATAGAAGTTAGTAGAAGCTAGTAGTAATATATAAGTAGCCTTTATAAAGATCCTATTTTTAGATAGTACCCTAAATAATAGAATTAGAAACGCTTTAGTAGCTATAGATCTACCCTTTAATAACTTTATAAAGTACTATATTAAGGTAGCTAAGATTACTACTAGGGTTAAGTGCTTCTATAACTTATAGCTAGTAATAGGGGGATTAAACCTAGCTATAAGAAACTAAGGATTCAGATAAGACATAGAGGGTAATACGTAGATATCTAGTATTAATAAGGTTAGGAACTAGTAGTTATTATCTATAGCGTACTACTACTATAGATAGGAAGGGTACCTAGTAAGGGGTATCGATTAAGACCTAAAGACTCTAAGAAGGAAAGAAGTATAGTAAAAAGAAAGAAGAGAAACGAATTAACTAAGAAAATAAGTACCTCTATAGGAAGAATCGAAAAGGTACTAATAGACAATAACTCTAAGTTAGAAAACGAGTAAACCCTTACTAAAGTTAGGGTAAGAGTAATTAGAAAAAGGTTAAGGAAGAATAGAAGAGGTAAGGCTACTATACTTAATATTGCTTATATTCTTAACTATCGATATAGGAACTAAAGAAACACTAGCCCTTTTAAATAGTAGATATAACTACTATACTATAATTAACCTATATGTAGAAGGCATTATATAAAGCCTAGCTAAAGCCTTTAAGATAGTAGTAAAGCTATGTATGTGTTTAATAATATCTAAGGAAGAGAGAAGGAAAGGATATATATAAGGGTAGGGGTTTAAATCCCCTAGCCCTATACCTATATTAGTATAGAAATATAAAACTCCGTAGCTATATATAAAATACGTATAGCCTAGAACTACCTAGGGGTAGCCCTAGACTATTTAGGGACTAGTCCTAGGGGAGCTATAAAAAAGCCCTAGAGAACCCCTAGAGAAGCCTTAGAGAAGCCCTAGGGTTCTAGAGCTATCTTACGTAATAGCTCCCTTTACCTACACTAGTACTAGTATATATATTAATACTTAACTCTTTTCTAGCCTAAACCTCTTACCTAGCGATACCCCCCTTTAAGTATTATTATTATTACTATTATTACCCCTACTTACCCTAGCTTCCTACCTATCTACTCCCCTTCCTATAATTAACCTATACCTTAACGTATACGCGTAGCTCCCTACTATCTACTAGCTTCGTTAGAGTATCGTTAAGTATAGGCTTCGTTAGGGTATCTATAAGATTGTTATACCTATCGATCTATTATACCTCCTTAATCTCATATTACTTATATAATTACTATAGGGTAAGGAGTTTAATTATTAGTCTCTTTTCTACTATTAACCCTATTTTTATAAGATACTTATATAGTAAATATAAGTCTATATATATTATAATTAGGAGTAGTAAGAGGTAAAGGTAGTAAGTAATAGTCTTAAGGATATCTACTAGGACGAACCTAGCGTTATATCCTATAATAAGACTATATATCTTAAATATAAGTACGCTCCTAGTAACCCTCTTATACTTTGTAAAGCTCTAATATAAGATGTTCCCTTTAAGAAGGAACATACTATCCTTTTCTACCCTTATAGATACTTTTCTAAAAGGATAATAAAGAACTTAATCTAAGAGCTTAGGTCCTTATTATTTATAAATAAAGTATCTATAAAAATAAAGAGCTTAGCCCTCTTAAGGTCTATAGATATAAAGGTTAGGCTATAGTTTAGCTACTACTTTTACTAGTAGATATACCTATTAAGGTAATTAATATCCTTATTACTTAGCTACTAAGCCTATACTATAACTAATAGATTATATATAGCCTTAGGCTAGTAGAGGCTAGTAATATATACGCTTTATATATACTATTAGAGAAATATAGTACGTACTATATCCTTTTTAGTAAACTTATTAATAAGGGTAAGCCTTACCCTTATCCCTTCTAGCCTACGTAGATCCTATTACCTACTATAGTAATTTAGTATTTATTAAAGTCCTCTATATTACTATCTATTAGGTCCTTCTAGCCCTTTACTTTTAGCTTTATAGCTTTTAGCTTACGAGCTTCCTTATTAAGGAAGGTATCTAATATAAGGAACATTATATTATTAGTTTAAAGAGTATAGATCCTAAAATTAGTATTAGTATTAGAGATTAGTAAGTATAGATTAAACTCTAGGTAGTATTAGTATATCTTAAACTAATATATACTTACTTTTATAATCTTATATAAGGGCTTTATAATTTATAGGACTATTTCTTTAAAGAATTTTATTTTTAGCTTACGTAGAAGTAAGGTAAGGATATTACGCTAGAGCGTAGATTTAGACTATATATAAGCTTACGTAATATTATAAATATAAGCATTATACCTCTAAAGTAAAGAAAAGGGGTAAGTATAAGAAGGAGCTATTAGCTATAATGTTAAATAGTTAGTTACTATATAAGGAGGTTAGCTTTTCTAGTATTATTATAGCTTTATATAACTAAGTAAGACTTTTTATAAGGCGCTCTATATTCTTTCCCTTAAATTCTTATATAAGTTAGTATTAAAAAAAGTTACTATAAAAGTTTAGTAGTATTAAGGTTAGTACTATTATACTAGAGGTAAGGAAGTAGTCGATTTCTATAGCGTTAGAAGCTTTAAAGGGATTACTACTAGTAGTAATATAACCTTCTTTTTAGAGCTATAAAGACAGAGAGAGATTAGCTATTTCTCGTAGTATAAGGAAGGTATTAATAGTCTTACTAGTAGTATTATATACTAGTAGTATAATAATTAACTTCCCTTTACTCATATAAGGTTAGCCCCTTTATTAAGGTATAGCTAGTCTGAAAATGTTATTAAGAGATATAGTAGGTCTCTATATAGCTACGTTATAAAAGGGTAGCCTCTTACTCTTAGTATTATAAGTCTCTATCTTATATAGCTTAACGTATGTACTACGAAAAGTTATTAAGCTATTAATAAAGTTAAGGGTTATATTATAATCCTTAATAAAAATAACGTTAAAGGGCCTTACTATCTTACCTTTTTATAGAATATAAGGATAGGTAAGCTAATAGAGAGAGTAAATAAGAGTATTATTATAATATCTTTTAATATACTCTTATATAGTACCTTAGTAACTTATCCTACGCTTATAGCCTTATAAAGTTCTATTATTACTTTAATATAAGCGTAGATATATTATATAGCTAAGGGTAAGGGCGTAGAATCTATCGTTATCTATAGATATACCCTAAATACTAAGAGTATTAGTATAAGGCTATCTAGGCTAGTAGTATCGTTAATAGCTTTTATAGCTATCTATAATATTATATCTAGCGATATATCTTTAATCTCTCCTTAAAGGATCTTAGATATACGTTAAAGAGATATATAATACCGCTTAACCTTTTTAATACTCTAGTACGCTACTATAGGTACCTAGTAATACATTACGCTATATAGGCGCGCTTTTACCTATATTTTAGTAGTAGTAAAGTTAGTACTAGTATCGTAAGTAAGGAAATCTAGTAGACTAAGGTATATATTAATCTAGTATACCTTAAATGTTTCCTACGTATACCTAGCTATTATATCCTATAGAAAGTATATAGCCTAGAAGGAGGTAGTAGAGTTAACGAGATAAAGGACATAGTAGCTATTAAGGTATATTATATCTACGATAACTTTATAGTTAAAGTTGTAGTTATTATAGAGTATAAATTTAAAGCGTTATAGGGCTTTACTATTAAGCTAATAGTAGTAATATAATATATAAATTAATATAAGGCTCTTACTATTAATATTATAACTAGTATAAGTTAAGAGCTTATATAAGCATTATATAAAGGATGTCTAATCTACTAATAAAGTTAGTAGAGCTTAGCCTTAATAAAGAATATAGTAAATATAGTATATTAGAGCTTACTAAGGAAGAACTATATATACTCTTAGTAGAACGTAACTATAATTATAGCTCTATTATATATAATTGTATATCTATAAGGGACGTTAAGGTAGTAGCTTAAGTATTATATATTTTATAAGTAAAGGAGAAAAGGTCTTATAGTATCTAATACGTAGAATTTAACTATCCCTATAGGTATATTAAGCTTAATAGATCTAAGCGAAGATACTAGCGTAATACCTCTAAAGGTAATTATTATAAACCCTTTTATAGACTTATTAAGCGTTATATTAGGACGCTTATAGTAAAGAGTAAGAAATTAAGGATAGCTAGTAGTAGAGCTCTAGGCTTTACTTATATTAAGGATAATACCTTAGAAGACCTATATAGAATAGTAGTTAAGGATAAAGGTATTATTAGTAGAATTAGCTAATAGCTATTTAACTATTGTCTTTATTTCCTTACCTATAGTAAGGGTAAGTAGGCTAAGTTAATGTCTCGTAGCCTCTTTATATAGGAAGCTTATAGCTATATAACTATAGGTATCCTCCTTAGTAGTATTAACGTTACTTTTATTATAGTCTCTACTAGATAAGGTACCTATATTCTTATCTAAGGCGTCTACGAGATTATCGCCCTTATATTTAAGTAGATATACTAAGTATCCTTAAGTATATAGTAACTTCTTATTATATTATTATTACTAGTTATATTACTAGTAGGCTTAGTAGCGTTCCTTATATATATGTTTTATTAAAAAATACCTAGTCTTATCGTATATTTAGTAGCGCTTCTTCTATAATAGTAGTAGTTATAAGGGCTCTTTATAGTATTATAGACCTAGCTACCTTCTAGACCCTAAGTAGCTATATTTATAGTTTATAAGGAAGGTTATAGACTATAAGAAAGCGTTTACCTTAATAAAAGTATAAAGGTTTATATAAAGCTTCTTAAACGAGATTAGTGTAAGAAAAGGGGTTATATTAAGTTTAGGCATACTATAATAAGCTCTTTTAAATATATAGATAAGGTCTAATTCTTATTACTATACTAGGGTAAGGGCTTGCTAATATAGAGGAAGCTTATCTATAAGAATATTAAGAACCTTAACTATAGACTTTCCTTTCTTTACTTAATAAAGCTATATAAAAGAATATAATAACTAGTTATTATAATATACTTAATAGTTATATATAGTATTAAAGTATAGCTTTATTATATTATAGATTTATAGAAACGTTATATCTTTTAAAATATATAAGAGGAAGTAGTTACGCGTATAATCCTTAAGGGCTATCGTAAATACTATACAGAATTCGCTAGAATAGATTTATAACATATAGTAGACTTTAAGAAAAGCTTAGATTTTATTATTAAAGATATTATATACGTAACTTATATAACTAAGATCCCTATTCTAGAACTTTATAAAGTTAATTAATTTTAATATATTTACTAACTTATTTAGCGTATTACTTACTAGGAGAATATATATTAATTTATTAATTAAAGCTAGTACTATAGTAGGCTTAATACTATAAGCTACTATACTAGCTTATATTTATTACTAGCTTATAGTTATTTACTATTTTATTACTTATTAATATAAGTTATATACCTCGTAGCCTAGGTTATACCTAAGGGGTAGTAGATAGGCTATTATTAATAGATGTATAATTAGTTCTATAGTATTCTATATAGGCGTTAACGTTATTACTAGGGTACCTTTATCCTCTATTTTTACCTATACTATAGAGGATATTAATAGCTTAATACCCTCTAGTATTGTCCTAGTTATAGCCTCCCTTATCTTTTCCTCTTTAAAGATAGTAAGGTTACTACTAATTCTATTAATCCTATTACGTAGTTAGGATATAGCTAACTTATACGTAAAGGTAGTAGTTATTAATTCTATATAGTCTTATTTAGGTATATCTTCTACCTATAGTAATATAATAAGGGACTTAATAATTAGGGCCTTTTTCGTCCTATATAGATACCCCTCTCCTATAGGATTTATTAGAGCCTACTATAGAGAGTATAATTAGACTACTTAAATATTATAGTTATCTAACCCTTAAAGTCCTCTTAGAATATTATTATAATTTAATCGTTACTATACTTAGTCTTATAGTACTAACTAGTATAAGAGAGGATATACGTATTAAGTTCTATACTACTTATAGTATTATCTAGAGAGTAAAGGTTCTAAAGGTTCCTACTAAGATACTAGTCTAAGACATTAGCGTCCTTAGTAATCTTAATCCTTAGCTTCTCTATAATTTTAAGGTATCTTACCTAAGGTCCTTAGTTATCCTCTATATACTATATGTTTTCTAATAGGCTAGGTCCTACTATACTAGTTCTTATAGAAGCTATTGTTACTATATAAAATATAATACTCTCTTAGGAATAAGGATTAGCGATAAGGGACTAGTCTTATTATCTAAGAGTATATCTTTAGTAGAGAAAACTCCTAACTAAAGCTATTTAAGTATACTTATAGAAATACTAGTAATAAAGGACTAGTTAAATTCGTAATGTCTCTTCTTCGTAGCTATTCTATCTCTATTAGAGCCTAGAGTCTAATAAGTATAGAAGGTATTATATAAAGCCTAGCCTAGGCCTTTAAGATAGTAGTAAAGCTATATATATATTTAATAATATCTAAGGAAGAGATTAGAAAGGATATATATAAGGGTAGGGGTTTAAAACCCCTAGCCCTATACCTACATTAGTATAGAAATATAAAACTCTACGGTTATATGTAAAAGTACGTATAGCCTAGACCTACCTAGTAGTAGCCTTAGACTAGTTAAGGACTAGTCTTAGGGGAGCTATAGAGAAGCCCTAGAGAACTCCTAGAGAAGCCCTAGAGAAGCCCTAGGGTTCTAGAGCTATCTTACGTAATAGCTCCCTTTACCTACGCTAGTACTAGTATATATACTAACACTATATACTATAAGGAAGTTAAGGTTACTATACGTTAATAAGGAAAAGAGACCTCTATCCCCCTTTTTATTAGATACTCTACCTATCTTTTTATATAGAATCGTAACATTCTAAAAAGATATTAATAGATAGATAGAATAAGTATTTACTAATATAATTAAAAACCTTAGATAACTTCTATACCTAGGAAGACCTTAGATAGTAAAGAATAAGGTTACTTACTTCGCTATTAAGGAATTAATTTAGTATAGTACTAGGAAGAATAAAGTCCCTCTCTCCCTAATAGGACATTCTATATAAATCCGATAAATCCTCTAAGCTTAATTAGTCTCTAGGTTAGTCTTTAGAGCGAAATGTTAACGAGAAATTACTATATAATACTATAAAGTACTTAAAATTTAAGTAGTTTCCTTATAGGACATTAAGAAAGCCTTATAAAGGAAAGAACTAGTAAACCTAGCTAACTATATTCTAAGGGAGATATTAGAGGAATTCCTAGACTTTTTTATACTAGAAAAATCTATAGAACTCTTACCCCTTTAACTAGGGATTAATTACAAAATATACCTAGTACCTAATAAGGATAGAACGTAACCCCCCCTTCCCTAGGGGCTACTCTACGATATATTAAGAAAGGATCTCTTTATTCTATAGAAGGTCTTACGCGAACTCCTTAATTAAGGGATAATCTAAGATAGTAGTTCCTCTATAGTAGCCCCTATCCTATTTATTAGAAAATTAGATAGCTAAATCTAGTTTTACTACGACTATTAAGCTTTAAATGTAATTATAAAGAAGGATAAGTATAGTCTATTACTTATTAGAGAAACGCTTTAGGTACTTTAATAGGCTAAGTAGTTTATAAAGTTAGATATTATTTATACGTTCTATAAAATCTATATAGTAGCTAGATATAAATATAAAATAGCTTTCTAAATACGCTTTAGCCTCTATAAATAGCTAGTCTATTTTTTAGGTTAATAGGGTTACTAGCGATATTTCAATAGTATATAAATATAACTCTCTAGGAGTTTCTAGATAACTTTATAACTACCTATCTTAATAACGTACTAATTTATATATTAGGATCCTAGGCTAAATATATAGAGAAGGTAAGGCTAGTCTTAATACGACTAGCTAAAGCTAGATTATATCTAGACTTAAAGAAATATACCTTCTATACCTAAGAAGTAAAGTATCTAGGATTTATTATTAAGGTTAAATAGGGGCTCTATTATAACCTAGAAAAACTCTAAGCAATTAAGGAGTAGGAAGTACCTTATATAGTTAAAGGTATTAAAAGCTTTTTAGGATTTGCGAACTACTACTAGATTTTTATCTATAATTACTTAAGATTAACGTAACCCCTTAACTCCCTAATAAAGAAGAATACGCTATTCGTTTAGGGAAAGGAGTAAGATATAGCCTTCTAGTAACTTAAGGAAGCGTTCTATAAAGCCCCGATTTTAGTAGCCTAAAATCTAGAATAATAGTCTATCCTAGAAACTAACTATTCTAGGTTTACTATAGGGGGTATCCTTACCTAACTTAACGCTAAAGGGCGTAAGTATATAATTAACTTCTTCTCTAAGAGGTTATCTCTAGTAGAATATACTTATCTTTTTTATAATAAGGAGATACTTACTATTATCTGCTACCTAGACTTTTAGTAGCTAGAGCTACGGAACGGGCTACCCTTTAGGATATAAACGGACTATAATAACCTCTAATACTTTATATAACGTAGATAGCTAAACAAGCGGTAGAGTCGCTAGGTAACTAACTTAGTAGGATATAATTACTCTCTTAAGTACTAATTAAAAAAACACATAGTAGTCCGAAACATACTATTAAGGTAGGAATAAGACATACTAGTAGAAATTAATAATAAAAGAGAATAAGGACATATTATCTAGTTAATTACTCTAGAAGAAGCCTAAGTTAACCTTAATCTAGACCTAGCGAGTTAGGTACTAACTGTTCGCGTCCTTAGAAAAGGCTACTTAATTTAACTTAATAGAGTTCTAGTTAATTACTCTAGAAAGTGTTTAGGAGTGCCCTAGAGTAGCCCTAGAACGTACCTAGGATAACCTAAGAGTTACCCTAGAAGAGGCCTAAGTTAACCTTAGACTAGACCTAGTAAGTTAGGTACTAATCGTTCGCATCCTTAGAAAAGGCTACCTAATTTAGCTTAATAAGGAGTTATAATAACTTTAAGAAAAAATACTAAAAACTAATACTAAGTACTAACTCGTCCTTAAAGTAGTATAAAGTAGAAATCGTAAACTTCTACTAGACGCCCTAAAGATATAACTATTAGAATATATAGTTAATAAAGCTAGGTAGCTTCTTTTCTAAGATTACCTTTAAGTCTTAGGAAACCTATATTAATAATAGAGAGAAGTAAGCTAGATACCCTATAAATATAGCTAATCTAGTAAGTATATAAGTCTCTAATTATTAGACACTTAGGTTAGAATAGTACCTATAATATTATATTATAATAATTCTTCTAGCTAGGAATTATGTAAGCGATTTAGCATTTTATACATAACTTTAGACTATATAATTAGGGCTATATCTAGTATAAGGTAAGGAGGACTCTTTACGACCTCTCCTAGTACTAGACTAACCCTATACTTATCTATTTATAGATTTTATTACCTTACTCTTACTAATAAAAGGTAATTAATATAAGTTCCTCTAAGTAATTATAGACTATATAATAAAGGCCTTAACCCTAGAAGCTATAATAATAATAGATACTATTACTTATATATAATACTTTCTAACTATATACTTCTGTTTTTATAGTATACTAATATTAATTATCTCTAACTAAGGGTTAAATTAGATAGGTAATATCTAGTATAAGCTTTATTAATTAATTAAAATAGAGTAATAGCTAAGTTTTAGCTATTATCTAGAGATAGATAGAGTAATAAAATAAGCTAACTATAAGATATAGTAATATCTCTAAACCTATACCTACTTCGCCTAAGATAATTAGGGTATTTACTTATCTACTACTTAACTTATACTTAATAATTAGATATCCTCTATTACTAGTATTAGCCCCTTTTTTATAAAATATAGTTATTATATAAACCTAATCGAACTCTATAAGGAGAAGGGAGAACGTGTCTCTATAAAAGTATAGAAGGTATAACTCTTTATAGACTAATTTAAGGATATAATAGACTTTATCTATACTAAAGCTACTACTATATAAGTATAGATAGAAGAAATAGTAAATTAACGTTAATACCTTACTAATTAATTTAAGGTTAGTAATAAGGTCTAGCTATATATAAGGAACTACTATTCGCTAGGACTAAATTAGAAACTCAATTAGCTCTATTATAAGTATACTATTATATACGTTATTAGTTTATATAATATTAAACTTAATATTTAGGAAATATCTATTCTATGTTTTATATCGATCTCCTCTATCTAGTAGCTAATAATCTACTTTTAGGATAAAGGGTAAATAACTTATAACTACTACTAATTATAAACGAGGATAGTAAGGCTAAATAGAAAATTATAGAAGTAGTAGCTACCTATTAGAAAAAGGTTAAACGTAGACATTAACGTAAGGTATTAGTCTACTAGGATAAGTATACTAAGTTAACCTAGGAACTATTAGAATACTTAAAGGAGATAGAGATATTAGAAGAGTATAAACGTTAGTAAGGACTAGTTAACTAATATAATAGTAATCTATAGTATACTTAATAAACTAGCCCTAAGGACTCTATAATTATTATTTTATTTTAGTACTAAAGTTATATACTCGCCCTAGATATTTACAATAATTACGTAACTAGGAAAGATAAGATAGTAACTAAGTAGTATTCGCGTAATTTTTAACCTTAGAACTATATTGCCTCTTAAGTAATATACTAAAACTAGACGTTATCTTCCCTAGCGCCTTGTCTAACCCTTAGTAATAGGTCTCTAAGAAATTAGCTAGCGTATAAGCTACTACTACCCCCTCTAGCTTTACCTATACTATCTTTAACCTATTAGTAATCTATTCTCTTATAAAGATCGATAGATAAGGGTTAAACTTATAGGCTAGTACTATAAGCCTAGGTAGGTATAGTTAAAGTAGGCCTAGGCGCAGACAGAGGCCTACTCCTAGTAGGCCTTCGCCTTACCCTAGGCTATCTAACCTACGTATACTATATAGGGCGGCTAATAACGCTACGTACCTATCTTAGGGGCTAGTTTTATAGGCATAGCTAGGGGTAGCTAAGGACCCTTCTTTTTTAATAGTATAATAGGATTACGCGTAAGCGATAGCTCGAAATCCGTTACATTACTTATCCTAGATTTATTTAACAATTAGGCCTCGCTCTAGCTATTATATAGGGCTATAGTCTTACCTTATTACTACTACTACTACTACTATTACTAATGTTACTATTACTATTACTGTTCTTATTACTACTACTACTACTACTACTACTATTGTTTCTATTACTACTACTACTACTAACGTTATTCTTATTATTATAGTTATTCTTATTATTGTTATAAAAACATAAAAAGTAGGACTATTAGCCTAATCTACTACCTACTAATTTAATAGGTAGGGCCCTTACTAGGGTAATCCCTATACTACCTTAATAATAGAAGAAGTTAGGGGGGTAATGTTATAGGCTAAGCTAGTCTAGTTACTTAAGCAATGCTTAGGTACTTACAAGTACGTAATATCTTACGTACCCTAGAAATACCCCTAAAGACCCTAGGAATAACGCTAGGATCGCTTAGCTATATCCTAGGAGTAGTGCTAACTTTACCCTAGAATTATCTAACTATAAATTAGTATTAATAGAGATTAGTAAATATATATTAGAATACATTAAACTATATAGCCGCTAGCTAGGCGCTAGGAACGCTATATATAAGATTGTATACCTACTATCTAAAAGCGCTAAGATAGAAGATAATTCTATAGGTATATAAGTCGCTTAGAGATCTAGCTAAAAGATACCTCTCTAGTTCTAAATAGACATTTATTAATTATCTATTTAACTAATATACTGTCTTAGTACGATCCTTAACAGTTATATATATACCTTAAAAGTAGTATTTTTATAAACTAGTCTATTAACTTATTTAGTAGTTATATATAGTATAATATAGTTTAGGGTATTATTAAGCGAGCTATATTCTATACTAGATTAAAGCTAAGAGTTAGCCTATAGCTAATTAGTAGTCCCCTTATTATTAGTATTAATATATAATATATTTCTATTAAGTTATCTACTAGCTTACTATATACCTCTTCCTCCTTTTATTTTATTAAGCTTATTATTTAGACTAATAGTTACTAGCTACTCTCTTATAGTCTTTACTTAACCTTTAAGGTATAAAAGTTATCTAGTATATTTATCTATAATAACTCCTCCTTATCTTAGTCTAGCGCTTTATTTTACTATAGTAACTCTTCTAAGGAGTAAATAATATAGGCCTATACCTTACTTATATAGATATCCTTTTATTATAGAACGTTATATAAGCGTTATATAAGCTTACGTAGAATCTACTAGAATATATCTTAATATTACCTCTTAAAGTTATTCTAGAAGTACTTAAGTAAGGTTTAATTACTATATAATAATATATAGTACTTATATATCCTAAGGAGGGCATATATACTTAGTACTTCTAAGGGTACTAATATGTCTAGATATAGGTAGTCCTTCTTAAAGTAATAGTTATAAACATTACTAGGGGAGAGAATAACCTTAAGGGTAGTAATTATCTCCTTATATATTATACCCTTACTATTTGTCCCTCTATAAGCTAAGTTATTACTATAGTTATTTATATAATTAAACGCTCCTAATCTAATTTATATATAGTCTAGTATAATAGTAACCTTCCTTAGTTAAGTATACTCCTATATTATCTAAGTAAGACTATTTTATACTACTATATAGTATTAATACTATACCTTCTCTCTATAGTTATACTATAGTACTTAGGTATTACTAGGAAAATATAACTCTTATCTCTTTTTCTTACTAGTCTATTAAACCTACCCTTTAAACTTTGACCTATTAAAGGGTATCTTTATTACTAATTAGTACTAAAGGGCTTACGATACTAATATAGTACTTATAAAGCTATAAGTTCTTAAAAATAGTAATATTAAATAAACTAAAAGCTAGTATAAGGTATACATAAGTAAGGCTATATAGGCCCTACCCTTAGGCGTAGGTAGACTAAGATCCGCCCTTACTATATATACCCTACTAATATACTAGTACTATACTAGCCTAGCGTAACTCCTATAGTAAGCCTATACTAGTTCTATATAGTTTTAGATACGTTACTTATATACTATCTAGCTCCCCTTTAATGTTAGTACTTACTATACTAATACCTATACCTAACTCCCTTTTTTCTCCTCCTTCCTTTCTTTCTTACCCTTACTATATTTACTATATTAGCTCTTATTACTCTTCTTATACTAACTACTTATTTATCTTTAACTTACTATTTAATACTCCTTACTCTTATATTACTAGTACCTCTTATACTTACTTTTCCTAACTTAAGTTATGTTAGGCCTTAGCCTATTCCGGATTATGTAATTGTCTAAATTAGGAAGGTCTATAGCTACCTAAAAGTAAGAAAGTAGGAGAGCTGTTTTAATCTACTTAGTAAGGGGTACTTAAGTAGGTAGGAAGCTAGATTTTATACCTAGAGGTAACTAGGCTACTAATAGGCTTTAGGGAAAGGTTAAGTTATAAAGGGGTATTTCCTATAAAGGAAATGTAGTTATAATACCTTTATAAAAAGGTAGGAGTAAGGAATTAATAATGTATTAGATTAAAAGCTAAGAAGAGAAGAAATAAAGAGGAGGGAGCTCCCCTATATATACCTATTCTCTACTACTTACCTATTAGATCTAACTAATAATAGCTTTGTTTTCCGCGCTATAATTCTATTATCTTTAGTATAGCTCTATACTTCCTTTTTTCTCTTTAGTTTTAAGACTATTAAATAAGCTAGAGAAGTTAGGTAAGCTTATATTATATAGTTCTACTTTTACTACATTTAATAAAGTAACTTCTATTTGTTCTAGATAATCTATTGTTAGGATATAACGTTTCCTATATATAGGGTTGTTATCTAATAGGGTTAGAGTTAAACTCTAGCGTAGACTAGATCTTTTAAATCCTACTATCTATTGTAGTCTCGAATTAACTAAAATTAAACTAAATTGTATACTATTATATAGCCCGTTTAATAACACATATAATAAAGCGTAGATCGTAATCGTAGTACTTAAGATAACTAAGTTATATGTTATTAAAGACATAGTGCATTGTATAATAGTATAAGAGTAGGAATAACAATATATAGTATGTAGTATAATATAAGAGAGGTAGTAAGTATCTAGTAAATACGTATCTAGTTATGTAATAGGTTACATAATAGGTATATACCTATTAATATCCTATATTCTAACAAGTTAACTCCTTTATACCTCCTAAATATACGTAGCTTACTATAGAGTAAGGTATAGTATAAAAGGGTAGTATAAAAGGTATACTTAAATAGTTAGAATAAAAGTAGTAAAGAGAGAGTAGGAGAGAAATTAGATTATATTTAAATAGTAAGACTAAATTTTACTAAGTAAAGAGAGTACCTTTATACCTTACCTTTATACTTTAATAAAGTATATAAGGCCGATATTACTAAGGTATTATAAATATAAGGCGCTAGTAATATACTAGTAAGTTAAGTACCTATAAGTTAAGTACCTATAAGTTAAATACTTTAAGTTGTAACTGTGAGTTAAATTCTATTATACTTATAAGGTAAGTATAAGATACTTTCTCTATTATATAATATAGTTAACATTATTATAACTATCTCTTCCTTTTAATAATATCGTACTTTTATAGTAGTTATATATACTATAGTGTCTATTATATTAGAGCGATTTTAAGTAGTAAAGATTATAGAGTATAAGTAGTTATATATAGGTATATATCTATTTTATAGAGAAACGTTATAGAGTAAATAATATAAATACAAGTATAGATAAATAGCGTTTTTAAAAATAAGAGAATAGTTATATGTTTCTAGTTTCTAGTTACTATAGTAAAAAACTAAGTAATTAGGGGTAGAGTTCTTAAGTAGTTCTATATTTTTATTCTTATAAAAGTTCCTATTCCCTCTTTATCTTATAGAAGATAACTATTATAAGTATTATAACTTTAACTAGTACTAACTCTATTACTTTAGTAATTATTAATATATTTAATAAAGAAGAGTTCGACTTACTAAGTACTAAGCCTAGCTTATTAACTAATATATTACTCTATACTACTACTAAAGCGTTAGACTATACTACCCCTATTACTAGGTTATATATAAAGGTATTAAAGCATTAACATTAAAACGCTATTATACTAGCTTTACTAAAAGTAGAGGCTTATAGTCTAGTAATAGAGTAAAGTAAGTCTATTTAGATTTAGGAAGGAAACAATCCTAATTTAATAAGTAAGAACTAGTATTATAAAGGGGGCTAGTATAGTAGCTAGCTATAGTTAAGTAAGCGAGTCTAAGGTAAATAGCTTATTAGACCCTAAGTAGCTATAGGAAGAGATAGTAATAACCCTAGTAATAATAATAATTAGGATAATAACATTAACGTAAGCTAAGGGTATAGTAATTATACTTTAAGAGGTAAGTATACCCTTTAATAAGCCTAGATAGCTTAGGATAGGATATTTACTTAGCTAAAAGTTAACTTAACTAGTTAAGTAGTGTCTACTCTATATATATATTGTTTAAATACTAGCCTTAAGGATTATACTATACGCTATAATAAACTACTTATTATTTTTAAGGTAAGCTATATACTAGAGAATTAAAAGGGTTAGAGATATAAGTAGTATATTAAGTAGAAGGACTACTATATAACTATAAGTATTCTATAATATAGGCAAGTATATAGCGATAAGCTAATAATAGTAGATAGGTTATATACCTAATAGCTAGTAATAGCTAAGACTTATTCTTAGGTATTAGTATTATATATTAGATATATAAGGCTAAATTCCATAGTATTAACCTAATAAATATAGATAAGATACCTATAGTATTTAATAAAGAGAAGCGCTATATTATTACTAGCGTAGCCTAGTAGATAGGTAAAACATTTAAGGCTATCTAGGAGGGCTATTACTAGAACTACTAGCTAGCTAGTTTAAAACGTAATAATTAGGTAAGTAACTAGCGAGGTAAGCTAAATCTAGTATAACTAACTAGAGTAAGACATATAGAGCGCTTATAAAGCGCTTATAAACTAGGAAAGTACTTAGCTTAGTACTAGATGTCCTTACTCTTAATATAATAATAGCGAGACCTATAAGTATTACTAGGATTAAGTGTCTTAGTAAGTAAACAAGGTTATACTATATCTTACCCTTAAGACATAAGCGTATAAGGCTCTATTAGCTTATTAGTAGGTAATAGACTATCGCGTTTAGAAAGTAGTAAATACTACATTAGCTACATATACTAGTAACTATGATAAGGGCGTCTAAGTATAGATTAATAACTTTTAAAAAGAGTACTAGTTATTATATATATATTATAGCGACTAAGCTATTATATATAAACTAGCTAAGAGGTACTAACGAGACGCTAACGAGCTAGAGATACTAACCTAGCGCTATTATAATAGTAGTAGTTATTATAGGTATATAAGATAACCCCTCTATTAGCTTTTTATATTAATAGTAAGAATAATCTAAATATTAATACTAGTAAGAGATAGACTCTAAGAGGAGAGTAAGAAAGAAGGTACTAGTAAGTATAGACTACTATAATAGTAAGAGTATAGATAGGCGATAGCTAGGCGCTTATATTCTAGTAGTATGAATAAAAACTAGTAAAACTAGCTAGTTACTTAATATAGAGGCTAGTAAATAGTAAAGTTATTAGATCTTTTAACATTTATTACGCTATATACTTATAAAAGCTATAATAAGTTACTATATATTTACTATATACTTTTAAAGGATCTATTAATTATACTCTAAAGGCTAGCCTTTTTATTTTTATAAGAAAGTAAGTAATGCTTTTAATCTTCTAGGAGTCCTTAACTTTCTATACTTCCTATTTACCCTCGTTCTTAAGATTAGGTATAGGGAGGCGTATTTCTTAGTCTTCTATATAAGTTTTCTAAGATTTAAGTTTAGAGATATAGAAAACTTTAAAAAGTCTAGGCGTATTTTTTAGGGAGAGTAAAGTAATACACTTATAAGCTAAGTTATTTAAGAACCTAAAAGAGCTAACATACTTTAGAAGGAGTTTTTTTAGTCTTTAAATAAGATATTTTTAGTTAAGAGACTAATAAGTGTTTTAACTAGGAAGGTAAGGGCTTAGTACTAGTTATTATATACTATCGCCTAGTATTTAATAGCTTTTACTAGTAATCCTTAAGTTTCGAACATAACTACTATATCTTCTTAATATATACTATATTATCTAGTATTATAGCTATAGTATTATTAATATATAGTTAGAACTTAAGCTAGTAGCTAAAAAGCACTTCTACTAGAGTAAGGCCTATTATAGTATAATAGGCATTATTAGCTATAAATTAAGTAATTAGTAGTAACTAAAGCTAATTTGTTTATTCTATGTTTAAGGAGTAATAGAAGTAGTACTAGATAACCTAGATTATCTTCTCTATATATCTATTAGTTTAGGGAAAATATTATTAATTACTACTACTTATAAAAGTAGGTCTAGTATGTCTAACACATTATAAAACACTACTCGACATAAATTCTTTATAGAGCTATTATCCTACTAACGTTTAACCTTTTAGATTCCGGTTTTAATACCTAAATAAGTAGTCTTTTAGCATATATAATAACTCCTTAACTTTCCTAAAAAGTATAGTAGTTGCTAGACAATTGTAAGATAAAGAGGGAGTGTCCCTTATAGTTTAGTAGATAGTTAGACAATTAAATACATAACTTCTCTTCCTATTTTCTCTATTACCTTTAATCCTATAAAGACTATTTAGACATTATTGTACTCCTCTTATCTTTATCTATCTACTTATTTAATTAGATTCCTTCTATCGTAACCGCCTCCTTCTTAATTTAGCTTTCTTTCTAATCTCCTCCTCTAAGTACTGTCTAGTTATACTTACTTATAGGTTATAGTATACTATTTTTCTTTAAGGGGTAAAAATTTCTTTTTAATAGAGTCTAAGTATAAGTAGAAATCTATAGGAGATTAATATATACGTTAGCGTACTTATATAAAGTTTAGTTTAAAAATTAGTTCCTAGTCCTTAGCGTCCTTTATTAAGCTTTTAGTTTACTTATTAAAGTAGGCTTAATTACTATTAATACGCTAGCGTTCTTTAGGTAACTCTCATTCCTTGTAATATAACTACTATTAGGTCTTAAGGTTATTTTCTATAAGGTCCTTAGTAACTAGAATTTTTATTACGTCCTACTTAAATTTCCTTAGAGTAGTAAAAATATATCTTTTAAGTAGTTAGTTTAGTTCTAGAGCTTTTAGCTATAATAGGAGTAACGAGCTTAGGGATATTCTTAAGTTTTATACCCTTAATATAGCTACTATTAGAGTCTAAGGGGTTATTATAAGAATAGCGTCTTAAAAGATAAGTAAATAGCGCTATACTTTTAGTAATTATAGAGGGAGGTAGTACTAGTACTACCTAGTTACTATAAGCTATAAGGTTAGAGATTTACTACTAAAGAGCTACTATCTTCTTAGCTAAGGTATATATTTCCTTAGCGTAAGCTTAGCTTCCCTCTATAACTAGATTTATAGGCGCTAGAGTATTACTAGGGAGTTACTAGGGAGTTAATTATTATTATTTCTTCTCTAGGCGTTCTAAAAAACCTAATACCTTAAAGAGTATATTACTTAAGGTAGAAATTTCTTTATTAGATTCTAGAATTTCTTTAATATAAGAGTTAAGTACTTTAGTCTATACTATAAAGTTATATATAGGTACTATAGTAGCCCTAGTACGTTATTAAGTATTTAGTACTATTTCTATCCTAAGTATTTAAAAGAGAGAATTTAGAATTATAAAGAGGTAGTATATAGGGTATACTTAAATAGTTAGAATAGAGGTACTAAAGGGAAAATAGGAGAGAGATTAGATTATATTTAGATAGTAAGACTTAATTTTACTAGGTAAAGAGAGTACCTTTATACCTTATCTTTATACTTTAGTAAGGTATATAAGGCTTATATTACTAGTAAGTTATATATATAGGTTCCTAGTAGTACGCTTATAAGTTAGGTGTATTTAAGTTAGGTACCTAAGTTAGGTACTTATAAGTTAAGTACTATAAGTCGTAACTATAAGTTAAATATATAGTTATGTAATCTATTATACTTATAGGGTAAGTATAAGGTACCTCTTCTATTATATAATATAGTTAATGTTATTATAAAAGAATTTATATTAAGTAGTGTTTTATTATATATTAGATACGCTAGACTTACGTTTATAGTTTTATAATCGCTTAATTTATAGACTTAATTGTTACTTAATACTATTATTCTATATACTATTTAAGAGCTTAAAATATTCCCTTTCTAATAATAGTATTCTATATAGAAAATAAGTAAGTCTACGTAATTAAATTAAAATATTTCTTAATATATTTAAAAGCTATTTATAATAAGTAAACAAATAAAAATCTTAGCTTCTTTTACTTTTAGTTACTTTTCTTATTTAATAGTAGGCTAGAAATTTTAACTACTAAGTGTAGATTCCTTTTAAAGACTCTCTAATAAGTAGTCCTCTAACTTAGAAAGCTAGGTATAGTTAAAGTAAATTTTACTAAGTATTATATTACTAATAGGTCTTTATTTTACTTTATTAGATTAAATAAAGAAATATTAGGTCTTAGATTCTAGGTTTAGATTTGTTAGGCTTTTAAGTACTAGGGTATAAGCTTTTAAATTAATTAGTTAAAAATAGAAACATTTTATTATTAGTTAATTTACTACTACGTAAGTATATAACAATATATAGTACTTAAAAGGGAGACATAAGAGGTAAAGCTACATTAGGTATTTATAGTTATAAGAGAAGAAATCTAGATAAATAAATAAAAACTTATAATAAGTAGAGTATAATAGTATTTAAATAGTCCTTAGAAGTTAAAAAAATAAAAGAGAAAATAAGAAGGGAAGATATATATATAATTATTAAACTATCTATCTAACTATAAATAGTACTCTTTATTATTCTATAATTACCTAGTAACTATTCTAGGAAAGTTAAAGCATTATTATATTAAGTATAAAACTACTTACTTAAGTATTAAACATAGATTTAAAAGGTTAAGTATTAGTTATCTAATAGTAAAGTAAAGGAGCTAAGTTAAGTAGTAAAAATCTACTTTATGTATTTAAACTAATTTAATTTATAGACATTCTTTTGTTTTAAATTCTTCTTAATATAATAATATCTTAATAGAAATTATTAAAGTCTTTATATCTTAAATGAAGATAATCTCTAATATTCCTAAAATTAGTTATCTTTTTATTATATTTCTTTTTCTCTTTTATTTCCTTCTTTAAGTATCTCTTTCTATGTTTCTAAATTATATTATTATTTCTAAATACCTTCTAAGTATATATTTCTTACTTTTAAAAACTCTTAGGGTTTTTCTTTTACTTAACTTTAAAATCCTAGAGAATTCTAATAATTTCTTTTCCTATCTTCTTACTTAACTAGAATTCCTAGTAAGTTCTCCCTAAATTCTTTTTTAATAATATTATAGGCTTTATACTATATTATAGGCTAAGCCTATAAGAGAGCCTAAGCTATACCTAAGTATAGCGTTACTAAAACACATAACGTAATAACTAATAATATAAGTAAAGAATAATAAGATAAGGCTACATAACTTTACTTACTTATAATAAGAGATAAAGATAACGGTAACATTAGATAAAGGCTATAAGATCTCCTAATAATAATTATAGCGATAGCTACTACTCTACTATTACCTAACTAACTGTTAGACAATAGCTAGGAGATAGGCTAAGAAGGGTAAGCTACTTAGGGGGGGATATACTATAAGGAACAAATACTAGCTTAATATAGGTATAGCGCTAGGCTAGTATTACCTTAGTATATAAGTAGTACTTAGGTATAGTAGATAGAGTAACGAAGGTAACGTCTATATATATAGTAAGACTAAGACTATAAAAGATAGCTCCTTAGAGATTAGAATAAATATTTATTATTTAACTAAGATTAAAACACGTCCTAGTTATAAACCTTTATATACTATAACAACTAGTTATATAAAGTAATTAATAGTAGCTTAACTATTAAAAACTTACTAAAACAAATAAGTTTATTAGGGTAATTAAAGTATAAACTACTATACTTATTAGTTAAAATTTTTATAAGAGGAGCTTGTAAAAATATAAACCTAGAATAAATGTTTTAATACTAGTAAAAATAGTTAAAGGTACTAAAAAGATCTAACTAATTAAAAGGCTATAGAAATCTATTTATACTAAGATAGTAATCCTCTAACATGAGTAATCTAAGTTGTTAAAAATATAACCTACACATAGATTGCTTAAATAGAGCTTAGAAGCCCGAACGATACTGGTATATCTACGAACTCTCGATGCGACTGAGCTACCCTGGAGCCTATATGCTTGTGTGGGTAAGTCGGCATGCACAGCAGACACGGTCTAGGCCTCGCACAGGAGTATTTTGTGCATCAGCTGCGGTTCGTAATACGACACGATGGACCAAGAAAGCTTGAGTCCTGCCAAGATATTGCTTCTTGCCTCATGTCTAGCCGGTCGAGCAGACATTGCTGGACTGAGGAAGCTCTATGGCGCTTACAGGACTTATCTGGGTGAAGACTTACTGCTGCGGATCCTACTAACCTATCTCCCGGAGACGACAATGCCGCAATTATACGTCGGCCTCCTGCAGGAAATTCACGTCGCAAAGATGCCTGCAGTACTCGTACCTAACTTGGAGCTTGACGACTCATATGTCAGGGAAATGTCGGAAAATCACGCAATTAAGGAAGCTAGCAACCTACATTTGTTGCCACTTCACGGTTTCGAAACTCCATCTCTTGGTGACGATGACCGATTTGGCCGCTTCCTCATCCTCATGGCATGTAGAATGGATACAGAGGCTGGGATGCTCCGTCACGTCCCCAAATTGCTTATCCCATTTCTGAACCATTCTCCAGCTCTGAGCACATGGGCTCTTTCAACGGCTCTTCCCTATGTTAGGAGAAACGCAATTTACTACGCCGAAGCTACCCCTGCATTCTCGCTCTGCCAATTCCAGGAATTGCCAGCCGAAGAAGCTACACTATACCTTCTGTCTAGAAGCGGCGCCAGTCAGCGCACTCACGGCCACCTTCACCGAGACCTGAGAGGACTTCTTGGACCCTGGCTATACAACGACGAGCGCTGGATGAACTCTGCAGAGAAACCCAGGCTCGGTGCGGATACTCAAAGCACACGCGCGGAGAAGTGTCTCGGCTGGGAACGAGCATTAGAGTGGCTTGTCGCTCAGGCTATGACGTCTTGCGGAGTTCTGTGTGATGCAATAAAGCAATGGGACGGTCCTCGAGATATTGAGTTCGGCTATGAGGCCAGCCTGGATCTCACGGAGTCCAGAAAGCATTATCTCGATCGCACTTACGCAAGGGCAGTGCTAACGTTCGCCTACATGGTACCAGAAAGTTCTTATGATTTCTTGACAGATTTGTACGAGATATGCTGCAAACTGAGGTCACTATTGGCTCATTCTCAGTGTGACTTGCCGCTATCAGACGTGTTATTTATATTGCCCGGCCTTTGTATCTCCGATGGTCAAATCCCGTGCGCTTCGAAAGCGGCGGCATTTTTAAGGAACGACTTGCTTCAGCCTTCCAACCCATTAACCTCGGCAACTCATTTCTCCACCAACTTGTTGATGGCTCTGGTGCTGAGCGCCCTCATCTCAAGTCGACTGGGGGTGTCGTGGACCCTGAAGAGAGCCGGCGATCTGGCGTTTCTACAAGATGAGAAGGAGCAGAAGGTCGAATTGGGAAAATTGATGCGCATCATCCCCGTTAACGCGAAGGATGATAAGCAGTCCTGGCTGAGAGCAAGACGCGAGCTTCTGTGGCTTCACGATTGGGGTTGTCCAAGCAGAGCTTTGAGCACACCTGTTCAGCCGGTGTTTGCGTCGGTCTCTAAGGATTTTATAGAGGGCGAGTTTTTGAAGGTCCTTCTTTCAAGTTCATGCACGTAACTTCTCGCCTCGCAGCTCATCATGTCGCCACTGACACTTCCGGCAGGCTGCACACTTGCAAGCACGATTTTTGAAAATGGGACGGACAGACCTCTTGCAGCGGGCAAGGTTCAAGATGCCGTTTTTCAGTCTGCTTTAACTGCGTTCGATAACGCATCCTCTCTTGATCGCAGTCAGGGTGGGCTGAAGAAGTGCAGTGAAATGTGATCTCCCCGTCACCGGTCAAATTGATGCGGCTAATTTAGATCTACAGACTTCACGCTTTGCCCGAGCTCGCCAGCAGTTCGCTGCCTAGAAGTAAGCAGATACAGGCACTACTGAAAGCCACACACGCCCTCAGCGATTATCAGCTAGTTCTCAAGCACGGCGAGCCTTTTTGCCCGGTAGTCTTGCGACTTCATCCTGACCCCATCTCGATCATTCACACAGCACTGCAACAGAACGGACAGGCCTATACCCGACTTCACGAGTTCCTTGAAATGGGCAATTGCATAGTGGACGCTGATCTGCCAACTGGCGCCCCCTTGAGTCGTCTTGACCCCTATCTCCCTGGGAATTGTGAAATACGGTCCTTCGTCGCGGAGAGACGTATCACTGCTATGTGCATCGAAGCCGCCTTAAAGGAGGACGATTTCGAGACGGCGTACTCCTACGTGGTCAGTCGCCTCGGAACAACAAAAGGCGACGTCAATGACCGGCAGCACGACGACTGGTCGTGGCATGCCGCGTTACAGGCAGGGCAATACATCCGCACTTATCGAACCCAGCGACCCACTCACTTGGGAACGTCTAGTGGAAATGCCGACGTGCGACATATGGAACAACGATTGGAATGTCTAGCCGCAGCCCTGAGAATCGCGCCCGTTTCCCGACTTCAAAAAATCCTTAAATCCTTCCGCCGTTGTGAAGAACAACTTCATTCTGTCATGAGGGAGGAAGCAACCATTGAAGAAGCATGGCACGCGATGGCAGACTCATCCTCGATCCCCGGAACATACGATGTCATGTCAACTACAGGCGCCCCATGTCCCCCCCGTAACGTGACAGTCAGAACAACATTTCGCCAGGCTGAAGAGGCTCCGATGTCTTTGTTCAACTTATCCAAAGCAACTGCCAAGATCGCTCAAAAGAATATGCCTCAGCTGTCAAGTCTCCCAAGTATAGGCATATCGAGCCTTTCGATGCCGCTCAAATTCAAACAACAAACAAGAAAAAGGGACCAATTGAGGGATGTAGCTACGGGAACGCTAGTGTCAGGGGTGGGATGGTTAATTGGAGCCAACGTCGGCAGTCAATACATGGATAAGTGACTGAGCGAATGGGATGCTAAAAGTACCCGTAGGTGGGGGGTTAGGGTTAGGAGTCTAGCTCCAGAGTAGGCTAGAAAAAGCCAGGATAAGATATAATAGACCTACTATCGTAGATACTCGTATTTTAGTACGGCGCGCTACTAAAAAAGTACTAACATTACATTAAGCTACATTTAACCGTTTTAATAGCTTTTGTTATTAATAAACTAACTAGTCTTTATACTATAAGATAGGTATTAGATTCTTATAGTTCTCTAGAGTATTACTATTTACTAATCTAACTAACATTTATTTATTAATTTATCTAGTAAATTAAATAATACTAGCTTTACTAGTTTAAGCTACCTATTTATACTATAAAGTCTAAATAGGTTAAGTAGTTACTTACTTAGCTATAGTATATTAAAATTACTACTTATTACTATACTAACTAATAATTTTTATAACCTTTACTACCTAGCTAGCTTTATTTCCTTATACCTTTTCTCTTTTTAAATCTTTCTTTCTTCCTTTACTACTACTCTTATAGCTCTCTCTCCTATATACCTACCTTCCTACTACTTACTTTAAATACTACTTTTATAGTAAATTCTACTACTAATAAGCCTAGTATTACTTATATTAATATATTTACTAACAAGTATACTTATAAGCTTACTAAAGAGCTAACTAATAGTCTTACTAATAATAATATAATTATAGAAGGCGTTAGGTAAAGCCTAGGCTTTCGAGATAATAGTAAAGCTATGTGTGTGTTTAATAATATCTAACGAAGAGAGAAGGAAAGGATATATATAAGAGTAGGGGTATTAAACCCCTAGCCCTATACCTATATTAGTATAGAAATATAAAAACCTACGGCTATACGTAAAAGCACGTATAGCCTAGACCTACTAAGGGGCGGGAGAGGCTATACGTAAAAGTACGTATAGCCTAGACCTACTAAGGGGCGGCCCTAGACTAGTCCCTAACTAGTCCTAGGGGAGCCCTAGAGAAACCCTAGGGAAGCCCTAGAGTCCTAGAGCCGTCTTACGTAATAGCTCCCCTTACCTACGCTAGTGCCGGTATATATACCGACACTTAACTCTTTTTCTAGCCTAGGCCTCCCGCCTAGTAATGCCCCCCTTTAGGCACTATTATTATCCTCCCCTACCTACCCTAGCTTCCTACCTCCTCGTCTACCTACCCGCTCCCCTTCCTACGATCGACCTATACCTCGACGCGTATACGTAGCTCCCTACTATCTACTAGCCTCGTTAGAGTATCGTTAGGCGTAGGCTTCGTTAGGGCGTCCGTAGGATTATTACGTCTATCGATCTATCGTACCTCCTCGATCTCGCGTTACTTATATAACTATTGTAGGGTAAGGAGGTTGATTATTAGCCTCTTCTCTACTATTAACCCTATCTTTACGAGGCACTCGTATAGCGAATACGAGTCTATATAGATTACGATTAGCGATAGCGGAAGGCGAAGGTAGCGAGCAATAGTCCTAAGGATATCTACTAGGACGAACCTAGCATTATATCCTACGATAAGACTATATATCTCGGATATAAGTACGCTCCTAGTAACCCTCTTATACTTTATAGAGTTCTAGTATAAGATATTACCTTTAAGAAGGAATATACTATCCTTTTCCTACCCTTATAGATACTCTTTTATAAGAATAACAAAGAACCTAATCTAAGAGCTTAGGTCCTTATTATTTATAAACGAAGTATCTATAAAGATAAAGAGCTTAGCCCTCTTAAGGTCTATAGGTATAAAGGTTAGACTATAGTCTAGCTACTACTTTTACTAGTAGATACGCTTATTAAAGTAATTAATATCCTTATTACTTAGCTACTAAGCCTATACTATAACTAATAGATCGTACGTAGCTTTAGGCTAGTAAAGGCTAGCGATATACGCGCCTTATATACGCTACTAGACGTATATAGGATATACTATATCCTTTCTAGCGGACTTATTAATAAGGGTAAGCCTTACCCCTTATTCCTTCTAGCCTACGTAGATCCTATTACCTACTATAGTAATTCTATATCTATTAAAGTCCTCTATATCGCTATCCGTTAGGTCCTTCTAGCCCTTTACCTTTAGCTTTACGGCTTTAAGCCTATAAGCTTCCTTATTAAGGAAGGTATCTAATATAAGGAATATTATATTATTAGTTTAGAGGGGTATAGATCCTAAAGTTAGCGTTAGCGTTAGAGATTAGTAGGTATAGATTAAACGTTAGCGTTAGTAAAAGCTCCTCTCGAAGGTAACGTTAGTATGTCTTAAACTAATATACGCCTACTTCCGCGATCCTATATAAGGGCTTTACGATCTATAGGACTATTCCCTTAGGAAATTTTATTTTTAGCTCGCGTAGGAGTAAGGTAAGGATCTCGCGCTAGAGCGTAGATTTAGACTATACATAAGCTTACGTAATATTATAGAACGTAAGTATTATACCTTTAGAGTAAAGAAAGGGGGGGTAAGTATAAGAAGGAGCCGCTAGCTATAACATTAAATAGTTAGTAATTACGTAAGTAAGTTAGCTTTACTAGCGTTATTATAGCCTTATACTACTAAGTAAGACTTCTTATAGGGGCGCTCTATGTTCTTCCCCTTAACCTCTCGTACGAGTCTATACTTAAAGACTCGTCTATAGAAGTCTAGTAGTATTAGGGTTAGTACTATTGTACTAGAAGCGAGGAGGGCGTCGATTTTTATAGCGTCGGAAGCTTCGAAGGGATTACCGTTAGTAGTAATACGACCTTCTTTTTAGAGCTATAGAGAGAGGGAGAGATTAGCTATTTCTCGTAGTATAAGGAAGGTATTAGTAGTCTTACTAGTAATATTACGTACTAGTAGTACGATAATTAACTTCCCTTTATTTATATAAGGTTAGCCTCTTCGTTAAGGTATAGCTAGCCTTAGGATATTATTAGGAGACATAATAGGTCTCTAGTTAGCAGCATTATAGGAGGGTAGTGTCTTATCTATAGTCTTATAGGTTACTATCTTATATAGCTTAACGTATATACTACGAAAGGTTATTAGGCTATTAATAAAGTTAAGGGTTATATCGTAATCCTTAATAGAGATAATATTAAAAAGGCCCTACTATTCTACCTTTTCGTAAAACATAAGTATAGGTAAGCTAATAGAGAGAGTAAAAGGAAGTATTATCGTAGTGTCCCTTAATATACCCTTATATAGTACCTTAGTAACTTATCTTACGCTTATAGCCTTACGAAGTTCTGTTATTACTTTAGTATAGGCGTAGGTACGTTATATAGCTAAGGGTAAGGGCATAGAATCTATCGTTATCCGTAGGTATACCCTAAACACTAAGAGCGTTAGTACGAGGCTATCTAGGCTAGCGGTATCGTTAATAGCTTTTATAGCTATCTATAATATTATATTTAGCGACGCGTCCTTAATCTCCCCTTAGAGGATCTTATACGCGCATTAAAGAGGTACGTAATACCGCTTAACTTTTCCGATACTCTAGTACGCTTCTACGGGCTCTAGTAACACGTTACGCTATATAGGCGTGCCTCTACCTATAGCTTAGCGGCGGTAAAGTTAGTACTAGTATCGTAGGCGAGGAAATCTAGTAGACTAAGGTATATGTTAATCTAGTATACCTTAAACGTTTCCTACGTATACCTAGCTATTATGTCCCGTAGGAAGCGCGTAGCCTAGAAGGAGATAGTAGAGTCGATAAGGTAAAGGACGTAGTAGCTATCGAGGTATATTATATCCGCGATAACTTCGTAGTTAAAGTTATAGTTATCGTAGAGTATAAATTTAAAGCGTTATAAGGCTTTACCCTTAAGCTAGTAGTAATAGTAGAATATACGGATTAACTTAAGGATCTTACTATCGACATTATAGCTAGTATAAGTTAAGAGCTTATATAAGCGCTATATAGAAGGATAGCTAAACCGTTAATAAAGTCGTTAGAGTTTAGCCTTAGTAAGGAACGTAGCGGACGTAGTATATTAAAGCTTATTAAGGGAGAACTATATATACCCCTAGCAGAACGTAACTAGGATTATAGCTCTATCGTACGTAACTATATATCCTTAAGGGACGTTAAGGTAGTAGCTTAGACGTTATATATCCTATAGGTAGAGGAAAAAAGGCATTATAGTATCTAATACGTAGAATTCGACTACCCCTATAGGCGTGTCGAGCTTTATAGATCTAAGTAAGGATACTAGCGTAATACCTCTAAAGGTAATTATTATAGACCCTTTCGTAGACTCGTCGAGCGTTATATTAGGACGCTTATAGTAAAGGGTAAGGAATTAGGGATAGCTAGTAGTAGAGTTCTAGGCTATGCCTATGTTAGGGATAATACCTTAGAAGACCTATATAGAGTAGTAGTTAAGGATAAAGATATCGTTAGTAGAATTAGCCCTTCGCTATTCGATAGTCGTTTTTGTCTACTCGCCTATAGTAAGGGTAAGTAGGCTAAGTCGATATCTCGTAGCCTCTTCGCATAGGAAGCTTATAGCTATATAGCTATAGGCCTCCTCCTCGCTAGTATCGACATTGCCTTTATCCTAGTCTCTGCTAGACAAGGTACCTATGTCCTTATCTAGGGTATCTACGAGATTATCGCCCTTATACTTAAGTAGATATATTAAGTATCCTTAGGTACGTAGTAACTTCCTATTATGTTATTACTACTAGTCGTATTACTATTAGGCTTAGTAGCGTTCCTTATACGTATATTTTATTAAAAAACACCTAATCTTATTATATACGTAGTAACGCTTCTTCTATAATAGTAGCGGTCGTAAGGGCTCTTTATAGCATCGTAGACCTAGCTGCCTTGCGGACCCTAAGTAGTTATATTTACAGTCCGTAAGGAAGGTTACAGGCTACGAGGAAGCGTTTACCTTAATAGAAGCACGAAGGTCTATATAAAGCTTCTAGAACGAGATCGGTACAAGAAAGAGGGCTATGTTAAACTTAAGCGTACCGCGATAAGCTCTCTTAAGCGCGTAGATAAGGTCTAATTCCTATTACTATACTATAGCGAGGGCTTATTAATATAGGAGAAGCTTATCTATAAGGATATTAAGAACCTCGACTATAGACTTCCCTTTATTTACCTAATAAAGCTATATAAAAGAATACAACGACTAGTTATTATAGTATACTTAACGGTTATACGTAGTGTTAAAGTGTAGCTTTATTATATTATAGATCTATATAAACGTCGTATCCTTTAGAATATATAAGAGGAAGTAGTTATATATACAATCCTTAAGGGCTATCGTAAATACCGCGTAGAATTTACTAGGGCGGATTTATAATATACGGTAGACCTTAAGAAAGGCTTAGATCTTATTGTTAAAGATGTTATATACGTAACCTATATAGCTAAGATCCTTGTTCTAGAGCTTCGTAAAGTTAATCGCTTTTATTACATTTACTAGCTCGTTTAGCGTGTCGCTTAGTAGGAGTATATACGCCGATTCGTTAATAGAAGTTAGTGCTATAGTAGGCTCAATACTATAGGCTACTATACTAGCCTATACATATTACTAGCCTACGGTCGTTAGCTGTTCTATTACCTCTCGATGCGAGCTATATACCTTACGGGCTAAGTTATACTTAAGGGGCGGCAGATAGGCTATTAGTAACGGACGTATAGTTAGTTCTATAGTGTTCTATACGGGCGTCGATAGCTTAATACCCTCTAGTACTGTCCTAGCTATAGCCTCCCTTGCTTTTTCCTCTTCGAAGGTAGTAGGGCTACCGCTAATCCTATCGATCCTATCGCGTAGCTAGGATATAGCTAACTCGTATGTAAAGTTAGTATTTATTAATTCCGCGTAGTCCTATTTAGGTATGTCTTCCGCCTATAGTAATATAATAAGGGACTTAATTATTAGGGCCCTTTTTTATCCTATATAGATACCCCTCTCCCGTAGGACCCATTAGAGCCTACTATAGAGAGGGCGATCGGTCCGCTCGAATATTATAGTCGTCTAACCCTTAAAGTCCTCCTAGAACATTATTACGATATAATTATTACTACACTTAGTACTATAGTACTAGTTAGTATAGGAGAGGATATACATGTTAAGTTCTATACTACTTATAGCGTTGTCTAGGGAGTAAAGGTTTTATAGGTTCCTACCGAGATACTAGTCTAAGACGTTAGGGTCCCTAGTAATCTCGAATCTTAGCTTTTCTATAATTTCGAGGTATCTTACCTAAGGTCCTTAGTTATCCTTAGTGTACTATGTGTTTTCCAATAGGCTAGGTCCTACTATACTAGTGCTTATGGAAGCTATTGTTACTACGTATAATATAATACTCTCTTAGGAATAAAGATTAGCGACAAGGGACTAGTCTTATTGTCTAGGAGTATACCTTTAGTAAGGAAACGTCCTAACTAAAGCTATTTAAGCATAACTACGAAAAAACACTAGTAACAAAGGACTAGTAGAATTCGCGATACCTCTTCTTTGTAGCTATTCTATCTCTATTAGAGCCTAGAGACTAATTAGTATAGAAGGCGTTAGGTAAAGCCTAGGCTTTCGAGATAATAGTAAAGCTATGTGTGTGTTTAATAATATCTAACGAAGAGAGAAGGAAGGATACAAACCCCTAGCCCTATACCTACATTAGTACGGAAATACAAGTGGCTATACGTAAAAGTACGTATAGCCTAGCCTACTATAGGCGCCTATAAAAGCCTAGACCTACTAAGGGACGGCCCTAGACTAGTCCCTAACTAGTCCTAGGGGAGCCCTAGAGAAACCCTAGGAAGCCCTACGTAATACCCCTTACCTATACTAGTGCTAGTATATGTACTAACAATAATACTATTACTACTATTACTACTTTTTAATACCTTAAATAGGCTATATATCTATTAAAAACTTCTATTATAAGTATAGTACTACCCTTATAGAGGTAAATTTAAGTTATAATTACAAGTATAAAATTATTTTATAGATAACCCTAAGCTTCTTTATAATTATAGTATTTATTACTAGTTATTAAGTATATATTTCTATAAGGAATTATTATAAAACATAGACTACTCTTTTAAAGTTAAGGCTATATCTTTAATAGTAATAAGATAGAAATAAAGTTATCTTATAAGTAAAAATTATAGTTATTATAACTACCCTTTTATACTCTTTATATTAGCTTAAAACCTTAATTACTACTATATACTTATATAGAAAGGGTATAAGTATACTCTTTTTATTATAGAGCTCCTTATACTTATAAACTTAGTTCTAATATTTATAATTAGTTTATTATATTAAGTTATTCCTTTAAGTAGTATAATATCTATTATAATAGATAAGTTATTTATAAGTAAGTATTAAGTAAGATAACTTATATATAAGTAAGTACAAAGTAGGATAATTTATATATAAGTATTTATCTATTACCTTTAAGATACTAGTATTAAGTAAATAATAAAGCTAAATGTTAAGTATTTACTTAAGGATACTTACTAGTTTAGATTTAGATACTTAATAGTCTTTCTTATTTACTTACTAGATATAGACTACTCTCTTAATATTTAGTAAACTACTATAACTTCTATACTAAATATTATAACTTTAAATGTATTCTTATATCTTTCTTTCTTATTCTTATTAACTAGGCTATGCGTTATTTTTTTCCTTATTTTCTATAATATTATTTAAGTTATAAACTTAGTAATTTATATATAAATAAAATAAGAAGAATAATATATATTATTATAGATAACCTAGGTATACTTAGTATACTTCTATTCTAATATAGAAGTAGAAGTATCTAGCTCTAATATAGATCTAGACTAAGTAAAGTTAAATATATAAAAAAATAGGGTAGTTAGAGGAGTTAATATAAATAAGACATAGGTACTATATATTAGTATAATAGTAGTAATAAGTGTATAAATAGTAGGTATATAAGTAGTAAGGTAATAGGTTAAAGTAGGAGTAAATAATATATTTTCTAATTATTATTAAAATCGTCTATAAATATAGTAACCTATAAGCTAGACGACTTAGCTAAGAGTAGTAATAATACCTTATTAGTAGTCTTAATAGGGGTATAGTCTAGGTATACTTAATAGTAAGAGGAGTTATAGTAATAAGAGTATTAGGCTCTATACTAAGTATAAATTACTTATACTCTATATCTATGTTTAAGCTAGAGCTAGCTTAATCTATTATAATTTTAGCGATAGACTTAAGGAGCTTAAGTATCGTAAATATATAGATTTTAATCTAAGTAGCTTAGGTAGTAAAGGTAGTTTACTAATTTATACTAGAGATATATACATTCTTTAAGTCTATTATAAGACTAGATAACTTATTAATAGCTTATATAAGTAGTCTAGTATTAGTAAGAGATAGACTAAGGGCTAAGAATAAGATAATAGCTATATAAGTAATTAATAAAGTAAAGAGAGGAGCTAATCTAGGGGGATAAAGTAAGTAGTAATAGCTTAGGCTACTTTATAGGCTATTACCTCTTATACCTTAGATATATAGTATTCTATACTGTTATTAATAAAGCTACACTCTAAGTCTTAGTAAGTAACTTAGACTTAGTATAACTCTAGGCATTTAGCTATAGCGCTAGGTAGAATCTAGACAGATTAGCTAAGGGCAAGCGAAACTATAGTAACTAGAACTTACCTTAGAGTAGTAGAGTCTACCTTATTATTAGGAATATATAACTTTATAGTAAAGTCTAGTAAGCCTTAGTATAAATATAATAAGAAACAAAAGTTAGGGGGTACTTACTACTCTACTTCTAGTAGTATATAAACTCTACGTATGAGTCTAGTATTACCTTTATTAGGACCTTAATATAGACAATATAAGAGAGCTTATACTTTATACCTTACTTAACTATAGATTTTATACGCTTAGATAGTATAGAAGTAGCGATTAGTATTAGAGAAAGTAAGTATAGTAAGAGTAAGTAATAAGGGAGAATTAAATTATTATAGTATAAGATAAAGAAGAGTAGATAGCTAATATAAATAGACTAATAAGGGCTAACGTAACTAAAGTAGTAAGGGTAAAAAGAAAAGGAAGGAAGAAAGAAAGGGGGCTAAGGGTATAGACTTATTATAAATACTTTAACTAGGGACTCTACCTAATCTACCCTATTCTACCCTATAGATACTATAGACTAGGAATTATTCTAGGGCCTATAGTAGGTAGGAGGTTATAGGAGAGAAACGTAACGTACCCCCCTATTAGTATATAAGCATTAAATAAACTATAGCCTAGAAAGCTTAAGGTACGAGCTTATATATAGGGCGTATTCTCTATATAAAGGTTTAGGCTATAACCCCTTTCTATTACTATAGGGGAGAGGTTTTCTACTAGGACCTCTAGTTTTTTTTCTATTATTAGAAGTATAGCCTAAATGTTCTTATTAACTACTATTATAAAATTAGTAAATTATTACTATTATATAATAGCTATACTAATAAGATTACTAATTCTTTTAGTTAGGATTAGGGTAGTAATAATTTATAAGACTTCTTTTACTCCTCTCTCTCCCTATTATATAAGAAGATTAAAAAATAAGCTACTAAAGAGGAGATTTATTATTCTTTAACTATTATTTATAGTCTAAACTATATAACTATATTAACTTGTCTAGATATTTCTAAGGCTACTTATTACCTTATTAAATTCATATAGAACCTTTTCTAAAGTACTTATTAATAGCCCTTTAAATTATCTACTATCTTAATTATACTAGATATAAGGCTATTATTTATAATAGTAAGTAAGTAGATTAGTATCCTAAGATTAAGGTCTACTTAAATACCTTATATATAGATAATAAAGAGTTTAGGAAGTTATTATAGTATTACTTCTTTTAGCTCTTTAAAAGCTATATTATATAGTTAGCTAGGAAGTAAGATATAGTTATAACCTCTTTTATAGAAGCTAAGCTATTAGCTTTCTCTTCTATAGTAAAAGAGCTTATTTCTCTATTAAGACTTTTTAACTTAATTATATTTAATATCCTTTAGCCTATTATCTATTATAATAATTAATAGACTATTTAACTTATTATATTAAAAATACTAAGGATTAAGATAGTATATAAGTATATAAATATATATAAACTTATAAAAGGGCAGTTTATAGGGTACGTTTAAACTATTAGAATAGAGGTAAGAGTAAGAGTAGGAGAGAGATTAGATTATATTAAGATAGTAAGACTTAACCTTACTAAATAAAGGGAGTACCTTTATACCTTATCTTTATACTTTAGTAAGATATATAAGGCCTATTTCACTAGTAGGATATATATATAGGGCGCTAGCGATATACTAGCGAGTTAAGTACCTAAGAGTTAAGTACTTAAGAGTTAAGTACCTAAGAGTTAGGTACTTAAGAGTTAAGTATCTAAGAGTTAAGTACCTAAGAGTTAGGTACTTACAAGTTAAGTAACTTAAGTTATACTTATAAGTTAAATACATAGTTATATAGTTTATTATACTTATAGAGTAAGTATAAGGTACCTTCTTTCTTATATAATATAGTTAAAGTTATTATAACTATCTCCTCCCTTTTAAAGATATTATACCTTTATAATAGTTATATTTACTACTATATCTACTATATAATAGCGATTTTAAATAGTAGAGGTTATAGAGAGTAGGTAGTTATATATAAAGCTATGCTAGGTTTACTACGTAGAGTAGTAAAGTATATATTATAAACGCGAGTATATATAAGTAGTATTAAGGAAAACGAGAGAATAGTTATACATTTATAGTCTTCTAGTTACTAAAGCGAAAAGCTAGGTAGTTAGGGGTAGAGCCCTTAGGTAGCCCTATGTTTTTATTCTTATATTTTTCTTCTTCCTCTTTATCTTATAGAGAGATATCTATTTTTAACTATAACTTTAACTTATAATAACTCTATCTATTATGCTTAGTTTATTATTATATCTAGTAGTAAAGATTTAGGTCTATAGGGTATAGAGCCTAGCTTATTAGGAAATAATCTACCTTATATTACTACTAAAACGCTTAATTATACTACTATATTTACTAGGCTATAAGCTAAAGTAATAGAGAGATAGTACTAAGATACGCTAATGCTAGCTTCCTTAGAAGTGGAAGTATATAGGCTTATCCTAGAGTAGGGTAAGTTTAATATAAGTTATAGGGGTAATAATACTAAGTTAGTAAATAGAAACTAGAGTTATAAGGGGAGCTATCGTAAGCGCTCCTATTCTAGTACTCTATAGCTTACAATATTTACCCCTACTCTAGTAAAGGGAACTCTTAGGAGTACTTACTTAATTTAACCTCGTTCCCTATAATAAGGATCTATATATTTACTAATCCTAGTATCTTATAGTTCTTTTATGTAGATAATATTGTCCTTCTAGATTCTAAGTAATATTAGGAAGAATATAATAAATTTATTACTAGACTTAAAGGAAAGTTTAATATAACTAATAATAGGGATTTAGAATAGTTCCTATTTATTTAGGTAGTATAGGATTAAAGTAATAGCTCTATTATAGTAATATAAGATAGCTATATCGATAAAATCGCTAATTCTTTTAGTTAGGATTAGGATAATAATACTTTATAAGACTCCTCCCCTTCCTACTCCCCCCTATTATATTAGAAATGTAAGGGATAGACTACGAAGGAGGACATTTATTATTATTAAAGTATTATTAGTAGTCTTAACTATATAGCTATATTAATATGTCTAAACATTTCTAAAGCTACTAATAAGCTTATAGAATTTGTATAGAATCCTTCTCTAGGGTACTTATTAATAGCTTTTTATCTTATTTACTATCTTTATTACACTAGATTTAATACTAATATCTATAATAGTAAGGGGGTAAATTAGTATCCTAAGATTAAGATATACTTAGATAACTTATTTATAAATAATAAGGAGTCTAGGAAGTTATCTTAGGGATAACTTTTAAGATCTTTATAGGATATATAGTATAGTTAGTAAGAAAGTAGGCTATAGTTATAATCTCTTCTACTAAAGCTAAGCTACTTACTTTCTTATTTATAGTAAAGGAGCTTATTTCTATCTTAAGACTCTTTAACTCTATTATACTTAGAATACCCTAACCTATTATTTATTACAATAATTAATAAACTATTAAGTTAGTTACTTTAGAAATATTTATAATTAAGATAGTATTTAAGTATATAGATATCTATAATACTTAAGCTAGGTAGGCCTATCTTTAAGGGTACTTTAAAGTCTTATATAAGGCTACTAATAAGATAGTAATAAATCGCCTTATTAAGCTACTCTTAAAGTAGTAATTTAGTATATTTAGGTTATATTTAGAACTTTAAGAGAATTAGTAGTTATTATTAATTAAAATAGGTTTATCTAGTAAAGGGACTATATTCCTAATATACTAAATAACTACTATATAATCTATAAACTAAACTAACATAATAGGTATTATCTCTAAGCTTCTTTTCTAGACTAAGTAAACTAAGTAATAGGCTAACTTACCTAAGCCTCTACCTACTAGAACTAAGTAACTTACTTACTTAGAGAGAGTAAGGACCCTATAATAGCTTATAGCTAGGGATTTAATAATATAATTAACTTAGCTAGTTAGTTTAGGGCCTTCTAAGCCTCCTCTAATACCTCCTAACGACGATAGGCTCTCTCTTTAAGAGAGAGTATACCTCCCTACTTATTAATAACTTTACTATACCTAATAGTAACTAGACTAGACATATACCTAGTAGTCTTAGTAACTAGAGTATTAGTTATTATAGTTTTAAAGCTATACTACTAGGAGAAGGTCTAGTAATATCTAAGGACTACTATATATTAATAGTTAGTTATGCTCTTAAACTATTATTAATCTCTAGTAAGGAATAATATTACTTTGTAAATTATTAGTACTTATATTAATATAACTTTCGCTAAAATAACAATAGGCCTAGTAGGTACTTACCTAATCTAGAGAGGGTAGGAACTTATAAATACTAGACCTTATCTTACCTACTAGTGCTAGAAACTTAAAGCTACTACTGTAACTCTTACTAGTACTAATATAACACTTATTCTAATAGCTAATATAGTTAGTAATTTCTTTAATAGTTTATCTATAAGGCTAGAACCTCTTACTAAAGTAGTTTAACTTTATACTAGTAGGTTCTATAACCTACCGTTAAGGCTTAAATTTAAATAGACTAGCTAGATTATAGCCCCCCTATAGTAAACTAATTAAGAACCTAGTATTAAGAGGTAAATCCTAAGAGTAAGTCTCTATAGTACTAGTATAACTCTATAGATGTTAGATAAAACTTAAGGATTATTGAAGGACGTATTAAATAGTTTATTTAAGTAGCTATCATGGTTATAAAACTTACTAATCTTATATCTTAAATTCTAGGAGTTATACTAACTAAATCCGCTAGTATCTATCTCTAAAGGGAGGTTCCCTCTTTATCCTAATAGTTAATTAAATTAGAGACATATAAAATATAGTTAACCTAATCTAGAGTTAAGTTAATTAAGACATTATTTAAAGGGGAGCCTTTCCCTTAAAGACCTATAAGAGAACCCTTACTATTTCCTAGCCCTACTAGAGACAAACCCTAGCTACTACCCCTTCCTCTAGATAAATATAGTAAGCCCTTACTTCCTAATAGGGTAATACTACCTTAGATATAGCTACTTCTACTACTTCTAAACATCTATATATAAGTTAGCTTAGTAAATCTTCTATTTGTTATATTCCTTACTTATAATTTTTTATATAGTTTTAATGTTCTTTTTAATACTTAAACTCTTCTTTCCTTTAATTTAATTAAGTTAAGTAGTAATACTTAAAGGAGTAAAGAATCTATATAAATAAGGTCTTTTTATCTTATTTTTTTTACTAATTACTCTTTTACTACTTTTCTGTCTTATATACTAGGTAACTCTTTATAACTTAACCTTAGGGTAGCTACTTATTATATAGCTAAGGGGGTATGTTAAATATCTACCTAGGGATACTAACTAGTCTAAATCTAGATTCCTAATAGCCTTACTTAATTACTTACTAGATATAGATAAAACCCCCTAATACCTAGACAACTATTATACCTTCTATACTAAATACTATAACTTTAAATGTATTTTTATAACTTTCTTTCTTTATATTATTAATTAGGCTATGCGTTCTTTTGTTATCTTGTTTCTATATTTATATATAGGTTATAGATTTAGTAAATCCTATTTAAATAGAATAGGAAGGATAATATATATTACTATAAGTAACTTATTAATAATAAGTAGTTATCTTAGGATTACATAGATAGCTATAGCTTCCTCTCCTTAGATAGTAGAATTATTAGAGACTTAATTAAATCTTTATTAACCTTAATTACTTTAAGTTACTTTATACTTCCTCTTAAAGTCTACTATACTTACGTTTAGCTCTAAGTAAGCTATTAACTTATTTAATAAAAGAAGTATAGGAATATATTAAAACTTATTAGATCTACTAAGGAGCTATTATAAGGTACTATTACTTATATAGTACCCTTAAGTCCTTATTAATCCCTTAGTAATTATAAGTAGAGATCTTATTTAACTTTATTAAAGGACTTCTAGTTAGACATTAGCTTAGAAACAAGGTTAATAGTATACTTATTATTATAGATTAATATATAAAGTATTTACTTATACTTTCTATATTAGATATAATCTTAATAGTAAACTTAATAGAGCTCTTTTACTATAAGGTAGAACTCTATTTTAAAGCGCTTAAAAGTATTATATCTAACTAGAGTAGCCTTTTTATAAGTAATTTCTTGTTAAATCTCTATTATCCCTTAAAGATTAAGTAGTAGTTATTAATAGCGTTTTACCCCTAAACTAATAAGTAGATAGAGAGAATAAACTAAGTTATTTAATACTTCTCTTATTATTTCTTAATATAAATAAACTAATTAGCCCTAGTTACTATTAATTACTTAATTTATAACTTTTATTAGCTACTATAGTATAATAAGCCTTACTTTAATAAAAGTACTTTTAGCTATTAGTTTAAGTTTTAATTATATATTAATAATACTATAGTTTTAACCTTAAACGCTATTATATATATTAAAAAGATATAACAGCTATAAAAGAAACTTAAGAATTAGTAGTAAACAGCTATTAAGTACTAAGTAAAAGCCTATAATAACTAGTACTTAGCCCTTACCCTCTTAATAGGGACACTCGTTAGTTTCTTAACAAAAATATCTCATTTAAAGACTAGAAAAAAGAACTTTAATTAAAGTATATTAGCCCTTTCTAAGTTCTTAAATATATTAGCTTATAGGTATATTACCTTACCCTTCCTAATAAATACTCTTAACTTTATAACGTCTTCTTTATCTTAGTATTTAAACTTTAGAAAACTTATATAGACATCTATAAAATAAACCTTCCTATACTTAATCTTAAAAATAAAGGTATATAGGAAGTATAAGAGGTTAAAAACTCTTATAAGATTAGTAGTATTACTTTATTTCTTATAAAATAAAAGAGCTAGCCCTTAGGGTATAACTAGTAGATCTCCTAAAAGATATAGTAAATATATATCGTCTTATTATAGTATTTGTTAAGGTATAACGTAATAAAGGTTAAAAGAAATAATTACTTTTCTAACTTTTAACCTCCTTATTAAACTACTAGCTAGTTTAACTACTTATTTTATTACATACTACTAGGACGCCTAGCTATTACCTATCTACCTATATACTACTATAGTAGTATATGCTTACTATACCCTTCTTCTTTTCTCTCTACTTAGGGTAAGTCCCTACCTAGTACTATTATTAGTATTATCTTTACTTAATATAAGATATAAATAGTAGGGGCTTTCTTCTATAGCTAGAAATAGTAGCGTAATAATAATAGTAAAACATTCTATATTACTACCCTTAGTAGAGCGTTTCTTACTTACCTTAAATATAATAATATAGTTATCTGCTATAATATAGTAGCTAGCCTAGTACTTCTCCTATAAATTATCTAAACCTTAAATTACCTCTATCTAGTCTATTATATTATAGATGCGATATTATTTCCTAGCCTATATAGTCTATTATACTCTAATAAGCTACTTAGCTATCGTAAGGGACTAAGCTAGGGAGGAGGTTAGGTTAAATTACCTCCTCCTACTTCTATATATAGAGGTAATACTAGGCCTTGTTTATACTAGTATACTTATCCCTTACTAGATAGGACATAGTAGCTATAAGCTATTCTAACTCCTACTTAGCTAAAACGTTATAGACTTTATAATCCTCCTATATTATATTAGTAATAGGTTTTATTATACTCTTAATACTACTTACCTAACTATTCCGCTTAGACTTATTAAGCTAGTACTCTTAGTAGTAGGCCTTAAAGGTAGTCTTAAAGCCCTCTCCTAATAACTATATAGTATTAGTAATAGAATAGTAGCGAACCTTATTAACTAAAAATAGTACTCTATAAGCTAGGAATAGATATCTTACCTTATAGTTATATATTTTCTATATTATACTAAGCCCCTTAAGAAAGTTTTAGCTATAACTAACTATTAAAGGAGCTACCTAAGTTTATATTAGTCCCTATTACTATTATATATTACTCTTAATATATAGGACTTACTAGGTTATAAGTGTTCTTATACTTAACATACTATATATAGTACCTATTTTAAGACGTATCTTAGACGTAGTTACATTTAAAGACAGTAGCTAGCTTATCTTTATATATTATATAGCCTTTTAAGCTAATATTAATATAATAAATATAGGGTAAGAGCCCTATCTAGTATTATAAAGTAGCCTTTTACTATAAATAATCCTTACCTTATAGGGGTTACTCCTCTTCTTACTCTATTTATACTAGCTAGCCTACGTTACTATTATTATTTGTATTATTATTTATATTATTATTACTATTATTGTTTAAGTTACTCCTAGTACCTATTAAGTTAAATAAGAGGTAAGAGTCTTACCTTTATTTTAATAGTATAGTATTAGTGTCTCCTTATTGTTATCTAGGTTATCTATTAAAGGGCTTATATTACTAATATAGTACTTAAAAAGCTATAAGTCTTTAAAAGTAGTAATATTAATTAAATTACTAAGTAAATATAGAGTATATATAGGTAGGGCTTTTATTACCTTACTCTTAAGTATAGGTAGACTAATATCTATCCCTACTATATATACTCTACTAATATACTAGCCTAATACTACTATAGCGTAGGCTCTATAATAAGCCTATACTAGTCCTATATAAGTCTAGGTACATTACTATAGTTCCTTTCTAGCTCCCCTCTACTACTAGTACTTACTATACTAATACTAGAATCTCTTTATAACTCTACTCCTTCTCCTCCTTAGGTACGCCCCCTATATTCCCCTCTTACTTATAACCTTAAGGAACATAGGCCTCTATTTTAGTAAGCGGAAAGCTATAGTCTTAATAACTTAAAGGACTAGAGTGTTATAACTCTATAATATATATAAGTTATAGGGTACGAGAAGTAAAATAAACATTACTAAGCTACCTATACTCTTAGTAGTATAAATTAAGTAAATTAAAGTTTAAAAACTATTTAGTCTAACTTAAAATAAAGTAATAAAGTAGAAGGAGTCGTTATATATAGTATTCTAGTAGTCCTACTACCTTAAGGGTAGGGGTAGCCTACCCTATTCTTCCTATTACTTCTATAAGTCCTATAAGTAATAAATAACTTAATAAATATCGTAATAATTCTATAATAAGTAGTAGGAAAGGGATTTAAAGTAAGAAACTATTTAGTCTAGAGGAAGGGGGAGAGGTAAGCGCGCTATAGTAACTAGATTTAAGTAAGAAGGTATAAGTAAAGGAAGGAGGTAGTAGGTACGCCCTAGGTAAAGCCTAGGGTTCTAAGAGTCTAGCTAGAAGTCCTTACTAACTATTAACCTATAGTATATTCTATAGATATTTATATAGAGAGGGCTTCTACCTTTTACTAAGCTATGAAAGTTATAGCTAGCGAGGCTACCCCTAGCCTCGCGCTATCTATTGTAGCTATAGGCTTTTAGTATTATAGAGTCCTCTTTACCCTACTATACTATCTATACCTATAGGTTCCCTCTATTTATAAACCGCTCTAATGTATTGTTTGTATTTACCTTTATTAATGCGTTTACTAGGTTATTTGTTAGGCCTAAGCCTATTTCGGATTATGTAATTGTCTGAATTAGGAGGGTCTATAGCTAACTATAAGTAGGAGAGTAAGAGATCTGTTTTGATTTACTTAGTAAGGAGTACTTAAGTAAGTAGGAAGCTAGGTTTTATACCTAGAAGTAACTAGGCTCCTAATAGGCTATAGTAAAAGGTTAAATTATTAAGGGGTATTTCCTAAAGAAGAAATGTAGTTATAATGCCTTTATAAGAAGGTAGGAATAAGGGGATAGAAAAGTATTAGATTAAAAGCTAAGAAGAAAAGGATATAAAGGGAGGGAGCTCCCTTTATATACTTATTCTTAGCTTACGTAACTAGACTACCTACCTCTTATATCTAACTAATAATAGCCTTATTCTTTGTACTATAACACTATTATCTTTAGTGTAATTCTAAAATTTCTTTTTCCTCCTTAGTTTCTAGACTATTAAATAAGCTAAAGCGGTTAAGTTACCTTATATTAGAAAGTCTAGCTTTTACTACAAACAATTAAACAACTTCTATTTGTCTTAGACAATCTATTATATTAATATAACGTTTCCTATATAGAGAGTACTTAGCTAATAGGGTAGTCTAACTATAGAGCTAAACTCTAGCGTAGTTTAGCTTATATAGTGCTTTAAGATCTATTATAGTTTCGAATCGAATAGAATCTAAATCAATTATATACTATTGTAAAGCCTAAAGAATAACAAATACAATACTATATAAATTGTAATTATAGTATTTAAGATAATTAAGTTATATATTATTCAAGACATAGTACATTGTATAATAGTATAATAGTAAGAATAACACTATACAATATATAGTATAATATAAGAGAAGTAGTAAGTATCTAGTTATATAAAGGTTATATAATAGGTATATACCTATTAATATTCTATATTCTAACATTATTCCTCCTATTTATCTTTTTTACCTAATTAATCTCCTAATACTTATATAATAAGCGTAGTACTATTAAGTTAATTATTAACTGTTTCTTAGTATTTAAGCCTATCTTTATAAGGTACTTATATAAAGAGTATAATATAAGTCTATATAAACAATAATTGAAAGTAATAGGAGGCTAAAATAGGAGGTAACTATAGTAGGTATACTAGAAAGGATAAAGCTAGTATTAAACCTAGTAACTAGCTTATAGATTTTTAAAGTAAGTATACTATAAGCTACTTACTTATACTTAATAAATCCCTAATATAAGATATTACTAGTTACTTAGAATGCTAGTCCCTCTTTTAGTCTATTAATTTACTACTCTTTTACTAAAATAATAAGGAATCTAATCTATAAACTTAGATCCTTATTATTTATAAAGAAGGTATTAGTAAAGATAAAAACCTTTACGTAAGTAAAGTCTAAAGGGATAAAGTTAAGACTATATGTTAAGTTCGCTACTTATAATTAGATCTACTTATTAAAGTAGTTAATATCTTTTCTTATTAGCTATTATACTTACGCTATAATAGAGAGATTAAAAGTAGTCTTAAACTAGTAGAAACTTACAATATATATACTTTAAGCGCGCTACTAGAGGTAAGCTAACCTAGTATTAAGCTAGCCTACCTTAATATAGGTAAGTTTCTCCCCCTAGCTCTTTTAGCTAATATAGAGGTCGCCTCCTATAGTTATAATACTATAGCTATTAAAGTCCTCCTACTAACTAGTAATAAGAGTTAGCTATTCCTTAGCCTTAATAGCTATGTCCTTTAGATATCGTTATTCTATTTTAAGGAATGTATTTCTACTAGAGAATATAGTATTATTAGTCTATAGAGTATATATACTAAAGCTTATATTTCTATTTATTATAAGTAAGAAGGGGTTAAACGTTAGAGTTAGCACTAACTTCTTATAGAGGTAGCTCTAGTATATTATAAACTAGTATATACTTACTTCTATAATACTATATATAACCTTAATAATTTATAATATAGTTCCCTTAAGAATCTTTATAATTAGCTTATGTAAAAGCTTAGTTAGAATATAGTTTTAAAGTTATAACTTTAACTAAACGTATACTTATATAATGTCCTAAAAGGTAAGTTATATCTATAGCTAATAGAGGAATAGAGCTAATATAAGTAAGAAGTATTATAAACTCTATTAGATTATTAGTAATTAAGTAAAGAGTTTAGCTATATTATAGTTACTATACCTTTAAATATTTAGGTAGGACTTCTTATATAGTATAGCTATAGTTTACTTCTTTACCTTATATATAAGCTAGTACTTAAAGATATAGCTTAGGTAGTAAGTAGGTAAGGGAATAGACTTAACTATACTAGACACGAGTAAGGCGTTAATCTTAGTAGCGTTAGACTCTTTAAAGGGCTACCTAGCTATTATAATCTTTCCTTCTACTTAGAGGTAGATAGTAAGCTCTTAGTTAGCTATTTTTTAGGCTAAGTAAAAGCTCCTATCTAGGACATTAAGAGTAGGCTAAGAGGAAACTTTAATAGTAATATAAGCTAGGTAAAGGTAGAGTTAGTTAGGTTAAGGGTTAGTTTAGACTTAGTATTAAGGTACGCTACCTCCTAGTAGTATAGCTTTACGTATATTTTATAGGACGTAGCTATACTATTATTAAGCTAGAGGGTAACGTTTAAGTCCCCTTAAATATACTAAATAGGCCCTACTATCCTTACCCTTTATAGTATTTAAATACCTTAGAGCTAATAGGGAGTATAGTAGGGAGCCTAGCTATAATGTCCTATAGGAACCCTTAGTAGAGAGCTTTAGTAACGTATTAGGTACTTATTATCTTCTATAGCTTTATAAGAGCTACTATAAATATATATATGCATTATACTACTATAGGTAAGGGTATAGAGTTAAGAGTTATCTAAAGGTATACTCTAAATATAAGAAGTATTAAAATAAGGCTATTAGGCCTAGTAGTATTATTAATAGCCTTAATAGCTATTTATAGTAGCGCCTTTAGATATATTATAGGAAGCTTAGCTTTAAAGATTTTATATATATACTATAGTAAGGTATAGTATCTCTTAACCTTTTAATACTCTAGTATACCTTAAGTAAGACGTATTAGTAGCTAACTATATATAGACGCGCTTTAGACTAGAACTCTATAGTAGTAAAGTTAGTCCCTATATTATATGCTATAAAGTTAAGTAAGCTAAGGTATATATTAATCTAGTATACTTAAAGGGTTTCCTATATATAGTAAGCTATTATATTATATAAGAACTAAGTAGCTTAAAAGAACATAGTATATTAATAACATATAGTATATTTAAGCTATCTAGGTATATAACGTTAATAATAACCTTAAAGTTAAAGTTAAAGTTATTTCTAAGTATAAACTAAAAGTGCCTTAGAGCTATACTTTTACTTAGTAGTAGTAATAGAATTACTAGATAGCTTTACGTCTTAGTTAACATTATAACTAGTATAGGTAAGTAAGCTATCTAGTTACTATATAGAGTAATAGCTAAAGCGCTTATATAAATAGCTTATTTTAGTCTTAGTTAGGAATAGTATAGAAATAGTAAATACCTAGTTATTAAAGAAGAACTAAGGGTATCTCTAGTAGATATTAACTAGTACCTCTAAACTATTAGTATAACTTATAACCTTTTCTAGAATATAAAGATAGTAGTTAAGCCTTTTTATATCCTTAAGAAATTAAGGAAAATATATTACTATATTAAAAATATAAAATATTATAGTTCTAATAAAGGTATAGACTATAGTAGACCTAAATTATAGTAGTCTTATAAGGCTACTAAAAGTAATACTTATAGAGCCCTTTATTAATATATTAAGTATAATATCTAGTTGTTTCTATTAGAGTTTATAAAGCTACTATAGTCTAATAGTTAAATTTTACCTAGAGCTAGTATTAGGAATAATGCCTTAAAACATTAAAGTAGAGTACTTATTAAGTAAGAAAGTAGTAGCTAGCTTACTAGTAGCTTAGCGCTAGCCCTATATTATCCTAGTATTAGTATTAGTTATAGACTTTCTTTACTTATTTCTTAGACTTATAGTTATTAGTAACTCTAGTAAGTAATATATAGCCTTATTATAAAGAAAAGATATAATTACTATGTTATAGTACTTCTTATTAGTATTCTTTTACTAGAATTATAATTACCTCACTTATAAAGGAACTTACCCCTATTCTTTTACTAAGTTATTACTTTTATACTTAAGTAGATATAATATAAACCTTACCCTTAGTAAGTCCTTGTTATTACTATATTATTACTATTTAAACTAGTAGTAAGCCTTATAGTAATCCTTAATTAAGTACTTTATAGAGAAGTACTTAATCTTATTATTAATATAATACTACTTCTACTACCTAGTTAATAGTTCTACTAAGTCCTTACTCTATAGCTAGCGCTACTCTTCTCTTTATTAATAGTATTTATTACTTAAGTAGTTATACTAGCATTTTATAAGAAACGTCTTAGTAAGTAGGTAGCTAGTAGTAGCGTTATTAAGGGAGATATATTAGTTAGTATATAGCTTATAGAATGTTATAAGTATAAGAAAACGAGCTATACTAAGCTCTAGTATACCCTTTAGGTATTTCTTATTACGTAAATAAGATTCTCCTCTATTTATTATATAGGGTATAAGTATATATTAGTAAAGTAGTAGTTTATTTACTAATAAGTCTATAACCTCTATCTTTATCTTATTATTATTATACTACTTAAGAGTTATAAAAGACATAGTATTCTAGTTATTATAGTATATTTAGTTATTATACTAGGTATTAAACTATACTCTTTAGTACTATATATATCTAGTTAAAGGTATAGTACTATAAAATATATAATAGGAGGAAGTTATAAGCGTAGCCTATAAGTAATATAGAGTAGACTATATAGAACTTAAAGAGCTAAATACTAAGCATTTAATATATATTAAGAAACACTTAAACCTTATTATCTAAGATGTTATAAATAACACTTATATAGTTTATTTCCTTATTTTAGAACTTTATAAAGTTAACTACCTAGTAGTAGTTAATTAGTTTATTATATATATATTCTAGGAGTAAGATATACGTAAACTTATTAATAGACTTACTAAGTAGTTATATGTAATATAACCTAGTCTAAGTCTCTATTAGGTAGGCTATTTCTTATCTTAGGTTAAAGCTAAGGGGTAGCCTATAGCTAATTAATAGTCCCTTTAGTATTAGTATTAGTATAAGCTATTTCTCTATTAGGTTATTTACTAGTTCGCTATTAATCTCTTCCTCCTTTTATTTTATTAAGCTTATCGTCTAAGCTAATAGTTGTTAGTTACTCTCTTATAGCGTTTACTTAACCTTAAAAGTATATAAGTTATTTAATACATTTATCTATAATAACTCCTTTTGTCTTAGTCTAGCGCTTCTTTTTACTATAATAGTTTATATAGGGAGTAGACAATATAGGCTTATACCTTACCTATATAGATCTCCCTCTCTTATAGAACATTACGTAATTATTATATAAGCTTTTATAGAATTTACTAGAATATATCCTTATACTACCCCTTAAAGTTATTTAAAAAGTAGCTAAGTAAGGTTTAGTTACTATATAATAACGTATAGTATTTATATATCTTAAAGAGAGTATATATATTTAGTACTTTTAGAAATACTAATATATCTAGATATAAGTAGTCCTTCTTAAGGTAATAGTTATAGACCTTACTAGGGGGGAGGTTAACCCTATAAGTAGTATTTATCTCCTTATATATTATACCTATACTACTTATCCCCTCTAATAGCTAGGCTTATACTATAGTTATCTACTTAATTAAACGCTCCTAATTTAATTTATATCTAGTCTAGTATAAGAGCGATTTTCCTTAGTTAAGTATATTCTTATATTATTTAAGTAAGACTTGTTTATATAGTTATATAGCGTAAATACTAGACCTTCCCTTTATAGTTATATTATAGTCCTTAGGCGAAGCTAAGAAAACTTAACCCTTATCTCTTCTTCTTATTAATCTATTAAACTTACCTATTAGACTTATATATATTAAAGGGTATTTTAATAACTAATTAGTATTAAAGAGCTTATAATACTAATATAGTACTTGTAAAGCTATAAGTTTCTATAAAGTAGTAATATTAGTTTAAATTCTAAGTAAATATAAAATATATATAAGTAGGGTTTTTACTACCCTACCCTTAAGTATAGGTAGACTAAGATCTGTCCCTACTATATATACCCTAAAAATGTACTAGCCTAATACTAGCCTAGCGTAGGCCCTATAGTAGGCATATACTAGTCCTATATAGGTATAGGTACATTACTTAGTTACTCTCTAGCTCTCCTCTAGTACTAGTACCTATTATACTAACATTATGTCTTATACTAGGCATTCCTATAGGAATAGCTAGCCCCTTACCCTTATTTTAGTAGCGAATTAATAGTTTATTATTATTGTTAACCTCCTCCTTATTAGGGATAGCTACAGCGTTTTTATTATACTAGTATTGTAATAGTAGTCTCCCTTATCTTACTATATAGTAACCTTAGATAGTTACATACTATTATTAATAAAGTTATTATTACTAGGCTAATAAGTAGCCTTATGTTAGTTATAATACTTATTAAAGGTTAGTACTAAAGGACAACCCTTGTTATTTAGCTCCTATCTTATAGCTACCTTTATAGCTTATTAGTAAATATCCTCTATACTATTATACTTTATTTACTTACGCTTAGTATTAAACTCTTCTTTATATTTAATATAATAGAAAATATATAGGTCTAGTAGTTACTACTAGTTATTTACTATCTTAAATAACTTATCTACTAGAATATATATAAACGCTTAGTTACCTCTAATAACTCTAGTTTCTACTCTTTATATTATTACTATTCCCTTTATAATCTTTAGTACCTTACTCTACTCTAGTACTAGCCCTTAAGCCTCCCTCTCTAAGTTAATTATTATAATAGTTGTCTTACGCTACTAGTAGATAAGGGCTATCTACTATAGGTTAATCTACGCGCGTCTTATATCTAAGGTAAAAGCGCTATACCCTAGATTATTTACTATATTAATATAGTCTCTTATATTTACTACTATAGTTTAGATTCCTATAATAAGAGTAATATTATAAGTAATAAGAAAGTTCTAGTTTTTTAAAATACTCTATTATTATTCTATAAAAGGTATCTAGATCTACTATAGTAATTAGAAGGGAAAAACCTAGGCTAAGTTTAGGGGAAAACCCTCCTCTAGAGAAGTAGCTAGGCTAAGGCCTATTAGAAACAACGCATAGTATAGTAGGGTTACCTAGAGGGTAGCGATATATACTAGCCTTAATAGTAGTACATACTAGCTTTATAAGTAGAACGTACCTACTTAGTAAGTAGTACGTACCTAGAAGGACAAGTTAGTATATATTCCTTAGAGGAGTATATACTTATAATTAGTAACTTTTATATAATTAGTAACCTACCTTACTTAGACTTATATCTCTTTCTTACCCCCTATATTTTTTCTTATTCTCCTCTTCCCTCTTAACTTATTAAATATACTATCTTACTACTATTAATAATAACGTTATTATTAATAATAGTAACGTTACTATTAATAGTAGTAATAAATGCGTTAGTAAGTAAAGAGTCTAGACCTTTATTAAGTTAGAGTAACGCTAGATTATATAATGCCTAGAAAGGTTAAGCCCTATAAAGGTATTAAGAGAGACGTACTATACTACTAGTACGTTAGCTAACTTACCTACTTATAATACTAGAAGCGATTTAATAGCTATTAGTTATAGTCTAGTTTAATTATAATAGTATATGTAGCTTATAAAAGAAATAATAAGCTCTACCTTATAGTAAGTTATAGAGTTTAGGTTATAGGATATAGTTATTAATTAAGTAATAGTTAAATCCTAGAGCTTATAAGGATACCTTATAGTTACTTAGTTTCTAGTACTTATATAGGTTAGACTTAAAGGTATAGAAAACTCTAGGGGCTACTAGCTATTAGTAATAACTATTTAAGCGTATAATAGTATACTATTAGCTAGAACTACGTAGCTAGGGTGCGCCCTATAGGAGTAGTTATAGTTAATACCTTATCTAGTAGTAAGTAAGGGTTATAAGGTAGGTCTATTAGTAGTATTAGTAGTAAGATTATTAGTAGTAGTAATACTAAGCCTATTAAAGTTAGTAATAATAAGTAGCTTAGACACTAGTAAGAGCGTAAAAACACTAGTTCTAATTCTACGCCTCCTAGCTAGTATAAATAGGGTTAGGGTTAGAGATTATATAAGAGGTATTACGCTAACTAGACCGTCCTAGAGTTAGAGTAATACTTAGATAAGAGCGAGTAAGTAGTAATAGTAGTAATATTAGCTAAAGGCTAACCCTAGCGTTTAGCCTAAGGTTTAGATTAGTAAAGATCTAGTATTAGGGGGTTCTAATTATTTTATAATAAGCTAACTTATAAGTAAAAATAACTACTTATAATACTACTAGTACTTAGGTAAATAGATAAGACTAGGCTTAACCTAGTAATTCCTCTACGATATACCTTAATTACTAACTAGTTCTAACTAGTCTTATAGTAATCTAAGAGAATACTAGCGTTAGTAGCCTATAGTACTTAAGTATTAACCCTTAATACCTATATTATATAATAGTCTTACGTTATTAGTATCTGTCTAGCGTAGTCTATTAATAAGCTTAAGGCTACTATAGTTTAGAACGCTAAGAAGAATAGTTCCTATTTGTTATAGGTCTAGACTTATAAGATTTAGTAAAGTTTAATATTAGGGTACTAACTAAGTTAGAGTAGTTATATAAGTACTCTTATTAAGTTAAGGCTATATTAGGGCTATAAGCCCTCTACTACTATAACCTAAACTATAGGTAGTAAAGGTAGGGACGTTATTAAGCGTAGATATAGTAGATAAGCTATAAGTTATATTAGATAAGTAAGAAACTAGTTTTAGTATTATAAAACTTATTCTAATCTCTACTATATAGTTATAGAAACGTTAAAATACTAAGTTACTATTACGCTCTAAAGTAAAGGAAATAGTTAAAGTAGGAAGGTTTATAGTTCTAAATCTAGTAAGTAATACTAATAAGCTATAGTAGGTATTATAGGAAGAGATACTAGGAGTTACCCTAGGGGGTAATAAGACTAGCGCAAACGTAGGCGAAGTAGCTAAAGCTATAGGGGTAGAGTATAAGAGTAGGAGTAACATTAGGTTAAGCTTAGAGTCCTAGTTATTAATAAAGAGTCTAGCCTTACTACTAGCGCTATTAAATTAAAATGTAGTATAGTTATAGACTTAAGTTAGGCATAAGCTAAGGGGCTTATTAGAGAGGAAGGTATAGGGTATAAACTTATTATAAAGGCATAGGTATAAAACTAGGTTAAAATAGTTACGTAATATAGAGGAGGATAAGCTAGCTTAAGGGGGAGAGGGGGAGGTAAGGGAGGTATTACCTTAGTTAGGGGTTAGTTATAGAAATATTAGTTAGTAGATTAGTATAGTATTTAAAATAGAAAAGTTATATAAGAGTAATAGATTAGCGCTATAGGTTAGTTATTTACTTATTAACCCTAGTAGCCTAGTAAGGGGCTACCTTTTAGTATTAGGAGGGTATAAAGCTAAGTAATAAGGTTAAACTAGGGGATTAGGACTATATAAAGGAGCTAATAGGCTAGAGTAAACGCTAAGCTATACTATTAGAGCGCTTTATAAACATTAAACCTAGTCTAGAGTAAGAATAAGATTATTTAGCGCTTAAAGAGAGTAAAGTAATAATATAAGAGGGCGTAGTAAATATTATTATTACCCTTTCTATAGGGGCACTCTAGGGATTAAACCCTAGGTACTTATCTTTAAAAGAGGAACTCTTAAAAGCTAATCTTACTTATATATATCTAAGTAACTATAGTAGAAAGTTATTTTAGCTTATAGTATTAGATACTTAAGATCTTAGGGTTATTAAAATAGGGGGGATATTAGAAGGGTATAACTAGTAGCTAGACTACTAGGATACCTAAAGCTTAGCTTCTTAACTTATATACTAGACTTACTATAACTTAGTAAGGATATTAAGAATACTACTCTTTATCTCTAAGGGAAGTAGTATACCTATCTATACTAAGTATTCGTTAAATTCCTCCTAAAGCTATTAGCGTTATATCTAGGGGTAGCCTTAGCGTTATAGGTAGTACTAGAGAAATAATATTATTAACTTTAAGGCTAGTTCGATTTTCTTAATTATACTAGTATTAAGGAAATAGTATAAGGTATTAGCCTTTTACTAGTTAAGGTAAAGGTTAAGGGGTAAGATAAAGGTCTTAGCTTTATAATAGTAGACTAGGGTTACTTAGTAAGCTCCTATAACTACCTAAAGGTATTTAGTTTATTTAGTTATAAGTTTAACTATAAGACCCTATAGCTAGCTATCCTTTAAGGTTATCTTATAAAATATAACTATAGTATAAGATATAAGAGTCTAGACTACTTTACTATATAGTTTATGTAATCTAGTAAGAGAGCTCCTCTATATTAATACTATAAGGCTAGTTAAAGCTAGCTTCTACTACTTAAGTTTATTAAAGAGCTTATTAAGGTATACTTTTATTTAAGCTTATAGTATACTTAAACCCTAAGGAGTCTAGCTAAGTCTTTTAGGGTAATAACTATATCTCTAAGGTTAAGTATTATAAAATAAGAGTATTAATACTTAGTAAAGTAGATAAGCTTAGACTTAGCTAGGAGAACGTTATACTAAAGTTACTAGCCTATCTCTTATACTCCTATTAACCCCTTACTAGTTAGGCTTCTATAGTTACTAGAGTAGGGCTAACTACTAAGAGATTAGTATTGTCTATAAATCTAATAGGCTATAACCCTATAATAAGTTCTAGGTAATAGTACACGGGAGTAATATAATAGAGAAGGAAGATAGGAGAAAGGGGAATTCCTAAAGAACCCTAATTAAGATATATATAGGGTTAGTATTTTACTTATTAAAGTAAAGTAAGGAGATCTAGTCTTAGAGGAAGCTACTAATAAAACTAATAAGCTAAGTAAGGTATCTAAAGTTACTAAGTTCCTAGGTTAGTATATTGTAGTTAACTATATTAAAGACTTTAGAGATATCTAGCTAAAGAAAGGAAGAAATACTATTTTATACTTATATTACTTATACTAGTTTAGTAACTATTATACTAGTAAGCTCTATTAATTTCTTATAGTAATTTCCTATCTAGTTATTAGGGAGGACGTAGTTAGCCTTTACTATATTAGTAATCTTTTTACTACTTTAGACTTAAGTACCTTACTAAGATAGTTAAGAAGTAATATTAATTACTAGCTACTAGGAGTTTAGTAGACCTTAGGCTTCTTACTTACTTTATAGAAGATAACTACGTTAGTAACTTTAAAGTAGTATAGGAAATACTAGAGCTAGAAGTAAGTATAGAGGATTATTACTATTTTCTAGTAGATAGAGACATTATATTACTTAAGGAACCTAACTAATATTTTATCTAAGTATATAGCCTTCTAGCTTAATATCCCTCATAGGGTATAACTAACTATTAAAGGGCTTACAATACTAACATAGTATTTATAAAGCTATAAGTTCTTAAAAATAATAATATTAACTAAACTTAAGAGCTAGTATAAGATATATATAAGTAGGGCTATATAGGCCCTATACTTAAGTATAGGTAAACTAAGATCTACCCCTACTATATATAACTTACTAAGATACTAGTTCTATACTAGCCTAGTATAGGCCCTATAGTAAGCCTATACTAGTCCTATATAGTTCTAAGTATATTACTTATAACCTATCTAGTTCCCCTCTAACGCTAGTACTTACTATACTAATACTAGACTCTCTTTATACCCCTACTCCTTCTCTTCCTTAGGTATGCCCCCTTTTCTCTCTTCCTATCTCTACCTTTAGTTAACCTAAGCCTCTATCTATACTTATAAGTCTTATTTACTTATAAGCTACTCTAATATATTGTTTAAGTTTACCTTTATTAATTTATCTATAGGGTTATTACTCCTTTCGATCTATCTTACCTTATTAATCCCTTACTACTTATATTACTAATATTGTACTATTAAGTTAATTATAAACTACTTCTTAGTAGTTAAACCTATCTTTATAAGATACTCGTATAGTAAGTATAAATTTATATAAACGATAATAGGAAGTAGTAGGGGACTAAGGTAGGAAGTAATTATAGTAAGTATACTAGTAAGAATAAACCTAGTATTAAACTAGTAGCTAGCTTATAGATCTCTAAAGTAAGTATACTATACGTTACTCGCTTATACTTAGTAAATCCTTAGTATAGAATATTACTAGTTATCTAGAATACTAGTCCCCTTCTAGTTTATTACTATACTACTCTTCTACTAAGATAATAAAGAATCTAATCTACGAACTTAGATCCTTATTATTTATAAAAGAGGTATTAGTAAAGATAAAGACCTTTATATAAGCGAGGTCTAAGGGAATAAAGGTAAGGCTATATGTTAGGCTTGTTACTTACTACTAAATATACCTATTAAAGTAGTTAATATCCTTCTTTACTAGCTATTATACTTATACTATAATAGAGAAGTTAAAGCTAGTATTAGGTTAGTAGAGACTTATAATATATATACCTTAGGTATACTACTAGAGGTAGGCTACTCTAGTACTAGGCTAGCCTACCTCTATATAGGCGAGTTTCTCCTCCTAGCCCTTCTAGCTAACGTAGAGGTGTCCCCTATAGCTATAATATAGTAGTTATTAAAGTTATCCTACTAACTAGTAATAAGGATTATCTGTACCTTAGCCTTAATAGCTATATCTTAAAGTTATTATTATTTTATATTAAAGAATATATTATTACTAAGGAATATAGTATCGTTAGTCTATAAGGTATATATACTAAAGTCTATATTCTTTTCTATTACTAATAAGTAAGGGTTAAACGTTAGAGCTAGTACTAACTTTTCGTAGAGGTAGCCCTAGTATACCTTAAACTAATATATACCTACCTTTACGATACTATATAGTAGCTTAACGATTTATAGTATAGTCCCTTTAAGGAACTTTATAATAAGCTTATAAAAAGCTTAGTAAGAATATAGCGCTATAAGTATAACTTTAACTAAATATAGGCCTATATAATATCCTAAATAGCAAGTTATATTACTAGCTAACGAAGGAAGAGAGCTAACGCGAGTAGGAGGTCTTATAAACTCTATTTAATTATTAGTAACTAGGTAAGTAGCTTAGTCTTATCGTAGTTATTATACTCTTAGACAATAAGGTAGGACTTTTATATAGCGTAGTTATACTCTACTCCTTTACCTTATATATAAGCTAGTATTTAAAGATATAGCTAGGTAGTAAGTAGGTAAGGGGATATGTTTAACTATACTATATATAATAAGGCGTTAATTCTAGTAGCGTTAGACTCCTTAAAGGGCTACCTAGCTATAATAATCTTCCTTTTTACCTAAAGATAAATAATAAGCTCCTAGTTAGCTATCTTATAAGCTAAGTAAAAGCTCCTATTTAAGGCCTTAGGGGTAAGTTAAGAGGGAATCTTAGTAGTAATATAGGCTAGAGTATAGCTAAAAGTAGTTAGACTAGGGGCTAGTTTAAGTATAGTGTTAGAATATGTTACCTCTTAATAGTATAGCTTTATATATATATTATAGAACGTAGTTATACTGTTATTAAGCTAGAAGGTAATGTCTAAGTCCCTTACTATAAGTATACTAAATAGGCCCTACTATCTTTACCCTTTCTAGTATATAAGCGCTTTAGAGCCTATAGAGAGTATAGTAGGGAGCCTAGCTATAATATCCTATAGAACCCCTTAGTAGAGAGCCTTAGTAACGTATTAAGTACTTATAATCGTCTTTAACTCTATAAGAGCTACTATAAAAGCACATATATGTTATACTACTATAGGTAAAGGTATAGAATTAAGAGTTATCTATAAGTACGCCCTAAATATAAAAAGTATTAAGATAAGGCTATTAGGCCTAGTAGTATTTTTAATAGCCTTAATAGCTATCTATAGTAGCGTATCTAGTTAGGTTATAGGTAGCTTAGCCTTAAAGATCTTATATATATATTATAATAAGGTATAGTACCTCTTAACCTTTCTAATACTCTAATATACCTTAACTAGAGCTTATTAGTAGCTAACCCTATATAGACATACCTTAGACTAGAACTCTATAAGAGTAAAGTTAGTCCCTATATTATATACTATAAAGTTAGGTAAGCTAAGGTTTATATTAATCTAGTACGCTTAAAGGGTTCCCTATTTATAGTAAGCTATTATATTACGTATAAACTAGGTAGCTTAGAAGGACATAGTAGAGTTAAAAATATATAGATAGTTCTAGCTATTAAGGTATATAACATTAACGATAACCTTAAAGTTAAAGTTAAAGTTATCTTTAAGTGTAAACTAGAAGTACTATAGAGCTATACCTTTTACTTAGTAGTAGTAATAGAATTACTATATAGCTTTAAGGGCGTTTTAGTTAACGTTATAGCTAGTATAAGTAAGTAAGTTATATAGTTACTATATAGAGGGATAGCTAAAGCGCTTATATAACTAGCGTATCTTAGTCTTAGTTAGAAATAGTATAGATAGTAAGTATCTAGTTATTAAGAAAGAACTAAGAGTATCCCTTATAGATAATAACTAGTACTTATAAACTATTAGTATATATTATAACCTCTTATAAGATATAAAGATAGTAGTTAAGCCTCTTTATATTCTTAAGAGATAAAAAGAAAGGTATTATTATCTTAAAAATATAGAACGTTATAGTTCTAATAGGAGTATAAACTATAGTATACTTAATTAATAATAGTCTTATAAGGCTACTAAAGGCGATACTTATAGAGCCTTTATTAATATATTAAATATAAGATCTAGTTACTCCTATTAAAGCGTATAAAGTTACTATAATCTACTAGTTAAATTCTATATAGAGCTAGTATTAGAGATAATACCTTAGAACGTTTAAGTAGAGTACTTATTAAGTAAGAAGGTAGTAAGTAGCTTACTACTAGCCTAGCTATAGTCTTATATTACCCTAGTATTAGTATTAGTAATAGGCTTTCTATACCTATTTACTAGACTTATAGCTATTAGTAACCCTAGTAAGTAATATATAGCCTTATTATAAAGAAAGGAAGTAATTACTATATCGTTATAGTACTTCTTATTAGTATCCTCCTTACTAGAATTATAACTACCCTTACTTATAAAGGAACTTACCCCTTCTCTTTTACTAAATTATTACCTTTATACTTAAGTAGGTATAATATAAACCTTGTCTCTAGTAAGTCTTTATTATTACTATGTCTTTATTAGTTAAACTAATAGTATGCCTTATAGCGATCCTTAATTAAGTACTTTATAAAGGAGTACTTAACTTTATTATATATATAATACCTTTTCTACTACTTAGCTAATAGTTCTATTAAGTCTCTACTCTATAGCTAGCGCTACTCGCTTCCCTATTAGTATTTTCTACTACTTAAGTAGTTATACTAGCTCTCTATAAGAAACGTATTAGTAAGTAGGTAGCTAGTAGTAGTATTATTAAGAGAAGTACGTAAGTTAACGTATAGCTTCTAGAACATTATAAGTATAAGGAAAAGAGCTATACGAAGCTCTAGTATACCCTTATAAGTATTCTTTATTACGTAGATAAGGTCTTCCTCTATCTATTATATTAGTATAAGTATATATTAGTAAAGTAGTAGTTTATTAGCTAATAAGTCTAGGACCTCTATATTTACCTTTTGTTATTATACTACTTAAGAGCTATAAAAGACATAGTAGTTTAGTTATTATAGTATACCCTATAGTTATATAAAGTATTAAACTACGCTTTTAGTACTATATATATTTAGTTAAAGGTCTAATACTATAGGATATATAATAGGAAGAAGTTTTATACGTAGCTTATAAGTAATAGGGAGAAGACTACGTAGAACTTTAATAGTTTAATATTAAGTACTTAATATATGTTAAGAAACGCTTAGACTTTACTATGTAAGGTATTATAAATAGTAATAGTATAGCTTATCTACTTATTCTAGAACTTTATAAAGTTTATAGCTTAGTAGGGTTAATTAGTTTATTACATATATACTCTAGGGGTAGGATATATACGAACTTATTAATTAATTTACTTAGTAGTTATACGTAGTATAGTTTAGACTAAGGTATTATTAAATAAGATATACCCTATACTAGGTTAAAGTTTAGGGTTAGTCTATAGCTAATTAGTAGCCCCCTTATTATTAGTATTAGTATAGGATATATCTCTATTAACTTATCTACTACCTTACTATCTACTTCTTCCTTCCTATATCTTATTAAGCTTATTGTCTAGACTAATAGTTACTAGCTACTCTCTTATAGCCTTTACTTAACCTTAAAGGTATATAAGTTATTTAGTATATTTATCTATAATAACTCTTTTTATCCTAGTCTAGTACTTTATTCTACTATAGTAACTTATATAGGGAGTAGAAAATATAAGTCTATAAATTACTTATATAGATCCTTCTCTCCTATAAAACGTTACATAAATATTATATAAGCCTATATAGAATCTATGAAAATATATCCTTATATTACCCCTTAAAGTCGTTTTAAAAGTAACTAAGTAAGGTTTAGTTACTATATAATAACATATAGTACTTATATGTCTTAAGGAGGGCATACGTAATTAGTACTTCTAGGGGTACTAATGCGTCTAGATATAGGTAGTTCTCCCTAAAATAATAGTTATAGACCTTACTAAGGGGGAGAATAACCCTAAGGGTAGTAATTATCTCCTTATATATTACGCCTATACTACTTATCTTCTCTAATAGCTAGGCTTATATTATAGTTATTTATATAATTAGACGCTCCTAAACTAATTTATATCTAGTCTAGTATAATAGTAATCTTTTTAGTTTAGTATACTCCTATATTATTTAGGTAAGACTATTTTTTATTACTATATAGCGTTAACGCTAGACCTTCCCTCTATAGTTATACTATAGTAATAAGGTAATACTAGGAAAATATAGCTATTATCTTTTCTCTTTACTATTCTATTAAACTTACCCTTTAGACCTATATTTTTAAAAGCGTATCTCTATAACTAATTAGTCTTAAAAGGTTTATAATACTCTTATAATATATATAAAGCTATAAGTTCTTAAAGATAGTAATATTAACTAAACTTAAGAGCTAGTATAAAGTATACGTAAGTAGAGCTATATAGGCTATATACTTAAGTATAGGTAGACTAAGATCTACCCTTACTATATATAACCTACTAATATACTAGCCTTATACTAGCTTAGCGAAGACCTTATAGTAGGCCTATACTAGTTCTATATAGTTCTAAGTACATTACTTATATACTATCTAGTCCCTTCTAATACTAGTACTTACTATACTAATACTAATATAGTAGGGATAGGAGGACTCTATAATACTAAAAGCCTATAGCTACAATGCTTAGTATAAAGCTAGGGAGTAGCCTCGCTAGGCAAAACTCTTGTAGCTTAGTAGAAGGTAGGGGCCCTCTCTATATAAATATCTATAGACTAGCCTATAGGTTAATAGTAAGTAAGGACTTCTAGCTAGATTCTATAGGCCCTAGGCTCTGTCTAGGGCGTACCTTCTACTCCTTCCTTTACTCCTACCTTCTTACTCGAATCTAGCCGCTATAGCGTACTTACTTCTCTCTTACCCCTTAAACTAAATAGTTTCTTACTTTAACTCCCTCTACCTACTACTAATTATAGAGTTAGCCCAATAGTTATTAAGTTATTATTACTTATAGGACTTATAGAAATAATAGAAAGAAAAGGGCTAGCTACCTCTTCCCTTAGGTAATAGGACTACTATAGCGCTACGAATAATAATTCCCTCTACTTTATAGTGTTCTTTTAAGCTAGACTAACTAGTTTTTAAGCTTAAATTCGCTTAATTTATACTACTAAGGGTGTAAGTAGCTTAATAAGGTTTGTTTTACTTCTCGTACCCTATAACTACTACATATCGCGGAGTTATAACACTCCTAGTCCTTCGAGTTATTAAGACTCTAGCTTCCCCTTATTAAACTAACCTCTTTAAGGGTAATCTAGTTATTAATTAGGATAAGGTAATAGAGTAGTAGGGGTATAGCTAATAGGGTTTATAAGGTAATAGGTCTTTTTATTAGCTATAAGCCCTAGACAAGGGTCTATACTTTAGAGGCGAATTCGACGTATAAGTAGTCTTTATAGTTATAGATTATAGGGAGGTAAGTAGGCTTAGGGGGAAGGTTACTTTAAAGGTAAGACTACTACTCTATATGCTAGAACTTTTCTCTAGAGCTATCTATTTCTTCTAAGGAGCCTCTCTAATAGGCGCGGTAGGTAGATTAGACTTCTTTCTTCTATTCTTTATTAAATTACTAGAGGTCGTCCTACGCTAATTAGGAGCGGGAATAGAGTAACTAGTAGTATATACATTTCGCTACCCTAGAGGACTATTAGATTTAAGGGGTAACCTAAGCTCTACTAAAAAGCGGTTTAAGTAATATAAATAGAACCGTTACCTAGATAGTGTCTTAGAGCTTAGAGTAGAGCTAATTAATAGTCTTATCTACCTCCTATATAGTAGTAAGTAGGGTTAAAAAAGCAATGTCTAGGCCTAGCTTTTATTAGTAATAGTCTAGTAGTCTACTACCTTCTAGTAAGGGTAGGGTTATAGTAGTAGTATAGACTTAAGGTTGTTTAGAAGGCTAATAGTAAGAGTTTATAGTATATAATTAAAGCTAGTTAGGTTAAGGTCTAGGCTAGTAAACTTTATGCTAGAGTCTAGTATTACTAAGGTAAGGTCTATCGTACTATTATAGTAGCTTAGGAAAGTCCTTATATATTTCCCTCTTAGCTTAATAAGGAGAAGACTAAGTCTAGTAGCTTCTTCTACTTGTTCCTTAGCCCCTAGGGTTATACAATTATAGGCGTTCTAAATAAGATAGTAAAGGTTAAAGTTACTAATAATAACGAGTTAAGGGGTCTAGTATTATATATATAGATATAAGAGTAGTTTATTATAGGCTACGTTTAGAGTAGAGTAAATTATAATAACCTCTAGAGTAGGCTAAAAGGTAATACTTACTTAGTCTTCCCTAGTAGCTAGGGTTTAAGTAGAGAAGTCGTAGCGTTTATAGACATAAATAGTACTATAGCCTACTTATTAGACTAGTTAATATAGTATCCTACCTAAGGCTAGGGGACTAACTCTAGGGTAGATAGCTATTTCTTAGAGGGTAATAACGTTATAGGTAGCTAGGTTATAAAGGGCGAGCCTAATAAGCTTAGTTTAGTAATTAATATTCTAAAAGAAGACCTTTAATAGTATTCCTAGCGCGTAAGGGCTTAAAGCTAGTTAGCCTTAGTAAGTCTCCCTTAGTAGAGGGTTACCTATTATTAAAAATTAGCGTCTCTATTATTAAAATTACTGTTATTATTATTAAAAGTAATTATAGTTTAAGGGTATACTAATAAGTTCTACTAGGAGGCTAGTATTAGATTTAGTTAGAGCTAAGTAGAGGAGTCCCCTTAACTAAGTTCGTCTTTATTATTATTATTAGCGCTATAAGGGGCCTTCTAATATTATATATATAGGGCTCTATAGGGTTATTAGGGTTAATATAGTAAGAGGTAGCTATTTATACTACCTCTTTAGTAGCCTATTTACTAGCGTTAAAGAACTTCTAAATCCTAATACCCTTAGGGGTATCTCTAGTTACTAACTTCTTATTAAGGCGTTAGTCTCTTAGTTTAGTAGAGTCCTAGGGGTAGCCTTTACTATAGCGAAGTATTATATTAGTAGTATTATTATCTACTTAGGATAGAATTAGTATTAAGAATAGATTAGATAGCTTTAGGGTACCTCTAGGAGCGCTTACTAGGGGCGTAGAGATTTTAGCTATTACGTAAGTAGTAGTAGGATTATTAGCATTAACTAGCGGTTAAGGTAAGAGGAGCTAGAGGGAGCTAAGGGGATTTAAGGGTATATTATAGTTAGATCTAGTATTTAGGGTCTAGTTCTCTTAAGGGGCTATAGTTATATTACTATATTAGGGTTTAGTAAAGTATCTGAATTAGTAAGTAAAGTTAGTTTTAACCCTATCCTATGCCTTAGCTATAATAGGGTAGGCTAATAACTAGGCTAAGTGTTTCCTAGTATAGAAGATATATTAAGGGTTAAGGCCTCTCGTCTAAGTAGAGTATTAGTCCTCTCTACCTTTATAAGTAGCTATAGCGTAAAGGCTATATATTCTTAGGCTATAGTAGCTTATAGAAAGGTAGCTAAACTAGTAGTAATTATAGTATTAATAGGGGTAAATAGAGTTGTTAAGCAGTTCGTAGAAAAGATCTAAGTAGTAATAATAACCCCTAGGCTATAGACCCTATTTACTTTAATAGGGGTAGGTAGACTAATTACTAGAGCAGTTACCCTTAACCCTAGCTTTAGCTTTATTGCCTAGAATTTAAGGACTTTAATTTAGTTAGTAGCTTATAGGTCCTAGAGGAGGTCTTTATATCCTATAATTATAACCTTAATAGAAATACGGTTTACTATAACAAAATAGAGGTAGCGAGTAAGGGAGGAATTAGTACTTAACGCTTCCTAGATCTATTTAGACTAGTATAGGAAGTTTTAGGCTAGTCCTTTAAAGGTAATAATAACGTTACTACTTAAGAGAAAATAGGCTACAATATAGTTATTTTTACTAAGGGCTACATTATTAGCTTAGATAGTATCCTAGGGTAACTGTTAGATAATTATAGGTAAGGTAGTACTAGCGTTAGTATAAATAATTACTTCCCTCTTATAATAGGGAGGGATTCGTTTTTTCTATAGGGTAAGTAAAGTAGTATTAGTTAAGGCTACCTATACCTAAGTATAGTATTATAGCAATTAGAGTTTAGTCTTAATAGTGTCTTTAATAGCTATTTAAATTACTTATATATTATCTTTATCTAGTCTAGCCTTAAGTTAAGTAGTCTAGGGTTAGCTATCTTAGAAATACTTCGTAACTATAGCTTAAATAGGTTATATAGTATAGGGGGACTAGTTTAGTAAGGTTATTATAAAGTTTCTATATTTAGCATTAGTTAGTACTATTATAGGCGCCCTATAGTGTCTAGTTATATTAGTATTATTAAAAATGTCTTAGCTAGTAATAGTAAGGGGTCTATCGTTAGGTAGTAGGGTTCTAGGTCTATAGGGGTTATAGTACTAGTTGTTATTATAATTATTCCTTCTACTACCTCTAGTAGGGGGTCTAGTCTTCGTAAGTATAAGTAGCTACAGTTGCTTTCCCTATACCTATATAGGCCTAGAAGTATAGCCTACTAGGCGAGGTGCCTTAAAAGTAGTAGTAGCTATAGCTAGTATAGTATATAGTATTACTATTTAAATATACTAATACTATAGTATAATACTAAGTCTAGGAGGTCTTAGAAAGTTATAGTTAATATAATAAATATCTCTTATAAGATAAATAGGAGAGAAAAGTTTTACTAGACTAAAAACATATAGCTACCTAAGGGCTCTACCTCTAACTACCTTACTCCTTACTATAGTAACTAGAAACCTATAAATAAGTAACTTTTCTCTTGTTTTCCTTAAAACTACTTATATATACTTATATTTATAATAGTTACTTTACTACTCTATACTATTAACTAAGTATATTCTTAAATATACCTAACTACGTTCTATAACTATTACTATATAGAGTTACTATCTTACTATAAATATAGTAGTTAATATAACTATTATAAGAGTATAATATTATTAAAAATAAAGAGATAGTTATAATAACATTAACTATATTATATAATAAAAGGGTACCTTATACTTAACTTATAGGTATAACTTATATTACCTAACTAGTAAGTACTTAACTTATAGGTACTTAACTTATAGGTACCTATATTACTAGCGCCCTATATATATTACTTACTAGTAATGTAAGCCTTATATACCTTACTATAGTAAAAAGTAATAAATAAAGGTACTCCCTTTACTTAATAAGATTTAGTCTTACTATTTAAATATAATCTAAGTTTCTCCTACTCTCTTTACTACCTCTATTCTTATAAGTGTACGTAACTAAATAGTACTTAGAGGAGGAGATTAAAGAGAAGGCTAAATTAGGAAGGAGGCAATTACGATAGAAGGAATCTAATTAGATAAGTAATAGATAAAGACAAGAGAAGTATAATAGTGTCTAAATAGTCTTTATAGGATTAAAGGTAATAGAGAAAATAGGAAGAGAAGTTATATATTTAATTGTCTAACTATCTACTAAACTACGAGGGACACTCCCTCTTTATCCTATAATTGTCTAGTAACTACTATACCTTTTAGGAAAGTCGAGGAGTTAATACATACGCTAAAAGACTACCTATTTAAGTGTTAAAACTAGAATCCGAAAGGTTAAACATTAGTAGTATAATAGCTCTATAAAGGATTTATGTCGAGTAGTATTTTATAATACATTAGATACGCTAGACCTACTTTTATAGTTTACGTCGGATTAATTTATTAGTAAAATTATTACTTAATAGTGTTAATCTATATACTATTTAGGAGCCTATAAAATTCTCTTTTTAATAATAGTATCCTAGATAGGAAATAAGTAGGTTTATATATTTAAATTAAGATATTTATTTTTAATTCTAACTAGTTAAGCATACTTTATATTTAACCCTTTAATACTTATTCCTAAGCTAACGTTATACTAGAAGCCTACTAGTAAATTTAAATAAAATCTCTACCTATCGTTACTAAGGAATTAGTAGGGACTTAAGGGTACTATAGGGGTAGTAGCGTCTTATAATAGCTACTTAGTAGATTTAATAGGTTTTAATGTATTCCTATATATTCTTATATATACTATCCTAATAGAAGTAATATATAATTAGCTCTTATATATAGTTAACTCTAAAGTAACTTACTAGTAGATTATTATAATAAAGTATAAAAAACTTTTATTACGCTAAGTTAGTAGGGATAATAATATAATCCTTCTACTAAATAAAGCTATTTATGTCTAAGAACTATAGTCCTTCTTTACTCTAATAAGTAAGGTCTTTATTAAAACGTTTTTATTAGTTTAGAACTAGGTCCTCTCTTTATAAATACTAAAGTACTAAAGAAAGAGATTATAAAATAGTCTTATTAAAGGTAGATCTATAGCTTATAATATATAGAGTTTATTATAAGGAATTAGTTATTAATAGTCTAAGGTCTTTTTACTTAGTAATAGATATAAGAGCGATTTATACTTAAATTCTCTATAATAATCGCTAGTATAGTCTTTATATAAGGTATCTTACTAAGTATTAAAAATATTTATATAATCTTTAAATAGAGTATAGAACTAGTTAATAGTTAAAGCTATTAAGCTAACTCTAGGAGATTCTAAAGAGTTACTAAGAGATTACTTATAATTTATAAATTATATAATAGGGTATTAGCTAGGTTTATATACCTAGGTTTTCTTCTAAGCTATTATATAATTTTAATTAACTCTTTAGAATTTCTAAAACTAGTAAGCTATAATATTATAGTAGTACTTAGTATTTAGTTAGGATAAGATCCCTACTATTATAAAATTAAACATATCTATTCTAATATAGGTTTACTTTATTAGGTTAAATTAAGTAAGGAGAGACGCTTATTAAAAGGTATCTTTAAGCTCTTAAAGCGCTACCTATTTACGTAAGCTAAGAAGATAGGAGCTAGGTTTATAGCTATTTTTACTCTCTTTAAAAGGGTTAGACAATAGAGTTGTAAGCTTAGAATAGCCTTAAATAAATCGTCTATATAAGTTATAGAAACTAAAGAAGACTTAATTATTATAAAAGGCTATAGTTCTTTTTAATTAGTAACTACTTAAGCCTACTATAAGTCTATACTGATTTTAAGAAATAAGATAATATATCTAAGGAATTCTATATAGGAATAGTAGAAATAGTACTTTATTAGGTTAGTAAGAAGGTTAGCCTAATAGAGGCCTTTAAGTATAAGTTAAAGGTATTTCTTATATATTCTTATATCTTAAGAGTAAATTAAAATATTATTAAGGTATATAATATAGATTATATAAATAAGGGTACTATATATCTTATAAATATAATACTAAAAGATAGCTAGAGTATTTATAAGACTAAAAGTATAATAAAGTATTTAAAGTAGCTATAAAAGGTTTAGAATCGGTTTTCTATTTATTCCTTAGTTTAATATAAAAATAGTAGTAGGTATATTAAAAGCTAATCTTTAAAAAGATAGTAGAACCTTTAATATAGTCTATAATCTCTAATACTAATAAAAGAGATTAGTAGTTCTTCTATTTAATTTTATTAAGACTATAGTATTAATATAGAATTTTAATATACTATCCTTCTTAGGTATAAAAATACTAGTATACTACCTATATTATTGAATTCCTAGATCTATCCCTTTTATAGGGCGTTAAATACATACTTATAGAGGACCTTAAGTTTTATAAGTAAGAGGAGGTAAATTAGGCCCTAAATAGTATTAAATAGTTAGTAAGATTAATAGTAAAGACTATGTCTAGGTAATTAAAAAGCTTTTCTATAAAGGTCTTTAAAAACGTTAGTAAAGTCTTAAAGTTTAGTAAGTATCTTAAATACCTATTTTAAGGTAGAATTTAGGTTATCCTTATTATAAAATTCTAGTAGTATATAATTAATTATTACCTAATATATATAAGGCGTCTAAGGGAGGGCTATCCTAGCTAATGCCTTATACTAGCTAATTACTCTTTATACCCTATAGCTACTAACAGATATTACCTTTATAAAAGGAGACTATTTCCTAGGCTTTAACTAATTTCTAAGGATTCTAAAAGAACTAAAGTTTAATTCCTAGAAGAAGTTTAACATAAATAACTAGAGGATATTAGACTTCTTTCTATTAAGTATATAAGTAAAGAGACGCTTAAGAAAGTACTACTATAGGAAACATAATAGCTTTCTATACATATATTAATAAAGTAAGTATTAATACTTTTAGAACCTATAATAATTATAACCCCTAAGCTAAAACCTTACGAATTAAGAATTAAGGTATGTATTCTATTAAGATTATTAAGACTAAGCTTTACTTAACTTACTAAGTAGAGTATAAGAAGGTCTACTAAGTCTAATAAGTTCTAGGAAATATATAAGTTAAATCGTAGATATTTTATATATTTAAGCTTTTATATTAATTTAAGGAAAAGGGAGTATAATATAATAATTACCTTAGAGCCTAATATATAGACAAAGCTCCTCTATTACCTATATAGAAAGGATTTTACAGAAGTAGTTTAAAAGGAGTAGAAAACTCTTATTAATAGAAGTATATTTAAGCTAGTTAATAATAATTAAGTTAAAAGTAACGTAATACTACTTATTACTTAGAAATTTAAATATAAGTTTAACTAATAAGGGTACCTAATTAAGTATAAGGGAATACTCTATATTTATAGAGATCTATAGCTATATAATTATAACAAGACCTATACTACTACCCTTATAGCTTGTAACTTCTAGGTACTTATAGTAATTATAGCTAAGTATAACCTCGAAATCTATTTACTTAATGCTATTAATACCTTTATTATTACTCCTATTAATAAAGATGTCTATATCTACTATCTAGATAGTTTTTAAGTTTCTAGAAAAGTTCTTAAACTTAAGAGAGTACTTTATAGCTTATAAAATTTACCCCTTCTCTAGTAAAGAGAGCTTTTAGGGGTACTTAATTAACTTAACCTCGTTCCTTATAATAAGTATATATATATCTACTAATCTAAGTATCTTATAGTTTATTTCTATATAGATAATATTATCTTTCTATAATATATATAATATTAAAAGGAAGCTAATAATTTTATTACTATATTTAAAGAGAAGTTTAATATAACTAATAAGAGGGATTTAGAATAGTTTCTTTCTATCTAAGTTATATAGAATTAAAGTAATAGCTCTATTACTTTAATATAAGATAGCTATATTAATAAAATTACTAATTCTTTTAGTTAGCATTAGGATAGTAATACTTTATAGGAATCTTTACTTTCCTACTTTCCTTATTATATTAAAAGTTTAAGGGATAGGCTACGAAGGAGGATATTTATTAATATTAATGTATTATTAGTAGTTTTAACTATATAGCTATATTAATATGTCTAGATATCTTAAAGGCTACTAATAAGCTTATAGAGTTTATATAGAACCCTTCTCTAGAGTATCTATTTATAGCTCTATACTTTATTTATTATCTTTATTATACTAGATTTAACGCTATTGTCTATAATAGTAAGGGGGTAAATTAGTATCTTAAAATTAAGATATACTTAGATATCTTATTTATAAATAATAAGGAATCTAGGGAGTTATCCTAAGGTTACCTTTTAAGATCTTTAGAGGATATATTATATAGTTAGCTATAAAATAGGCTATAGTTATAACCTTTTCTACTAAAGCTAAGCTACTTACTTTCTTATTTATAGTAAAGGAGCTTATTTATATCTTAAGACTTCTTTACTCTTTTACTCTTAAGATATCTTAACCTATTTTTAATTACAATAATTAATAAACTATTAGACTAGTTACTTTAAAAATACTAGGAATTAAGATAGTAATTAAGTATATAGATATATATAATACTTAAACTAGATAGGCCTATATTTAAGGGTATTTTAAAGTTTTATATAAGGCTACTAATAAGATAGTAGTAGATAGCCTTACAAAGCTACTCTTAAAGTAGTAATTTAATATATTTAAGGTATATTTAGGACTTTAAGAGATTTAGTACTTAGTATTAATTAAAATAGTTCTACCTACTAAAAGGGCTATATTCTAATATACTAAATAACTACTCTATAATCTACGAACTAAACTAATATAATAGGTATTATCTCTAAGTTCCTTTTTTAGACTAAGTAAACTAGGTAATAAGCTAACCTACCTAAGCCTTTACTTACTAGAACTAGGTAACTTACTTATTTTAAGAGAGTAAGGACCCTATAATAGCTTATAGCTAGGGATTAGGTAATATAATTAACTTAGCTAGCTAATATAGAGCCCTCTAGGGCTCCTCTAGCGCCTCCTAATAACGATAAGCTCTCTCCTTAGTAGAGAGTATTTCTCCTTACTTATCTATAACATTACTATAACTAATAATAATAAGGGTAGATATATATCTAGTAGTTTAAGTAACTAGAGAGTTATTTATTATAGTCTTAAAGCTATACTACTATAAGAAAGTCTAGTAATACTTAAATATTATAGTATACTAATAGTTAGTTATACTCTTAAACTATTATTACTTATTAGTAAGTAATAATATCATTTTATAAATTAGTACTTATATTAATATAATCTTTACTAAAATAATAATAAGCTTAGTAAGTACTTACCTAATCTAGAGAGGTAAGTACTTACTAATACTAGACCTTATCTAACTTACTAGGGCTAGAAACTTAAAGCTACTACTATAACTCTTACTAGTACTAATATAATACTTATTTTAATAGCTAACATAGTTAGTAATTTCTTTAATAATCCTCTTATAAGGCTAGAACCCCTCCTTAAACTAGTTTAACTTTATACTAGTTAGACTTATAACCTATTATTAAGGCCTATAATAAACTATACTAGCTAGATTATAGCTACTTTATAGTAACCTAATTAAGGACCTAGTATTTAGTAGTAAATTCCTATAATAAGTTTCTATAGGACTAGTATAACCCTTTAGATACTAAATAAATTTATTATATAAGTTAATAATAAGAATATTAGATAGTTTAATTAAGTAGCTATTGTATTTATAAAATTTACTAATCTTATAGCTTAAGTTCTATAAGCTATACTAACTAAATCCGCTAGTATCTATACCTAGAGGGAGGTTCCCCTTTTATCTTAATAGTTAATTAAATTAAAGACATAATAATACAGTTAACCTAATTAGGAGTTAAGTTAATTAAGATATTAGTTAATAGGGAATTTTGTCCTTATAAGCTTATAGGGGAGCCCCTACTACTTCCTAGTTTAGTAAGTAATAATTCTTAACTACTTCCCTTATTATTAAATAAATACAGTAAGCCCTTACTTTCTAATAGAGTAATACTACCTTAGCTATAACTACTTCTACTACTTCTAGACATCTATATCTAAGTTAGCTTAGTAATCTCCTATTTATTATATTCCTTACTTATATTTTTTATATAATTTTAAGTTCTTTCTTTAATTCTAGTTAGTTTAAATAGTAATACTTAAAGGAGTAAAAGTTTTATATATATAAGGTCTTTTTATCTTAGATTTTTATTTTCTACTAATTACTCCTTTTATAACTTTTCTACCTTATATGTTAGGTAGCTATTTATAACTTAACTTTAAGGTAGCTACTTACTATATAGCTAAGGAAGTATACTAAACATTTACTTAAGGATACTTACTAGTCTAAATCTAGATACTTAATAGCTTTATTTACTTACTTACTAAATATATATAAATTCCTTAATACTTAGTTAACTATTATACCTTCTATACTAAATACTACAGTCTTAAATGTATTAATATAACTCTCTTTCTTTACATTATTAACTAGGCTATAAGTTCTTTTATTGTTTTATCTCTATAGTATTATTTAAGTAATAAACTTAGTAGTTCTTATAAAAATAAAATAGGAAGAATAATATATATTACTAAAGGTAATTTAAAGTTAATAAGTAGTTAATTAGAGACTATATAGATAGCTATAGCTTCTTCTCTTTAGATAGTATAATTATTAGAAACTTAATTAGAGCTTTATTAACCTTAATTACTTTAAGTTATCCTATACTTCCTATTTAAGTCTACTACGCTTATGTTTAGCTCTAAGTAGGCTATTAACTTAATTAATACTATATAGCTATAAAATAGGTTAAGTATTACATTAAATGTATATATACTAAATAAACTTATAAAATAAATAAAGATTTATAAAAAGAGTAGTATACTTATTTAGGAGAAAAACATATAAATATATAGAGCTAAAGAAAATCTAAATACAATAAATATATATACTTTATTATCTTTTTAAATACATATTTAAGATATCTAGGACCTACCTTATTAATAAATAAAGATAAAGATTAAAATGTTTTTAAAGACTATAAGATATAGATAGAAAAGAATATAGCTAAACTAATAATAAAGAGAGTATTTTAAGATAATACTAAAGAATTTATATATTTAATAAATTATTATTATAAAGAATAAGGCATTATAAAAAGTTTAAGCCTAAAAATTATAAAAGAACCTAGTAAAAAGAAGAAAGAATTAACTATATACTATAAAAAGAAGTAGGGGCTAGTTTATATACTACTAAGTTATCTTCCTTCCTATAAAATATAGCTATATACGCTACTACTTACTTCTATAATTTAACCCCTATTTTTCTATTAATTTTAATATACTTTTAAGTAAATAAATAAGATTAAAATTCTAATTTAAGAGCTAGATTGTATAAAAATATTTAGTAGTATTAATTACTATAAAAATAAAAGTCTAGATAATAACTAGATAAAGAAGTTATTATAGGCTATTTAGATAATACATATAATATATAGGACTTTTCTAAATATAGAATAGTTACCTCTAGAGATCTTATTAAACTAGAAAATAATTTTATATAAGAAAATAAAGAGATAGTAAATAAAGATAATAGGCTACCTTATAACTTTAATTATATACCTTCCTTTAGTACACTTTAAACTAAATCTACTACTAAAAACATAAAAGAAAATTACAACCTTTAAACAATAATAATAATATAGAATAAATAAAGAATAAACTCTCTATAAAAGTTTAATAACCTAAAAAGTTTATAGAGAATACAGAAGAGATTAAGGCACGCCCTATTATAAATACAATATTTAATAAACTTAATTTGTATACTATTTTCATTTTAATTAAGTCTAATTATATAGAACTTAAAAGGTTAAAACAAGCTCTATAGAGCCTATATAATAAATAATGTAAAATAGCTATAGAAGCTAAAATAAAAGAGCTTATAGCTTTAAAAACATATAAATTAACTATTATAATTAAAAATAGATAGCCTTTAAGTAGCTATAAGACTTTCTATATTAAAAGACATAATAAAAATAATGTTATAAAATATTAAGTAGAATATAATATATAAAAATTTAATTACTTATTAAATCTCTATTATTTAAAGACCTTTAGTACTACTACTTATCTTATAAGTATAGGAACGCGATTTTGTATAATAAAAAGAGTAAACTATATATTAAAATAATATAATATAAAGAATACCTTTATATATGTAGACATAGAGAAAGAAATATATATTAAATTCTCTACTAAGTTTAAAAACTTTATAATTTTAAATAAAGATTCTATTATTAGAGATAGTAAAGAGACCCTTATTTTAAATTTAATAAAAACATTATAAAGCCTAAAGTAAAGTCTAAAGCTATAGTATAAACACCTCTCTTCTAGTCTTTTAAAGAATAGATTTTATTTATTACTTATAGATAAAGGGATATTTATTAATAAAAACAAAGAAGCTATTACTATTTACGTAGATAACCTATTAGTTTCTAGCTAGAAAGAAGTTCTAATAATTTCTATACTATAGAATATAAATAAAGATCTTTAAGTAAAAAACATAGGGATCTTATAAGACTTTTTAGGAATATAGATAAAATTAAATAGGACTTTAAAAATACTTTTAATATTATAGAAGAAAAACACACTTATAAGGTTAAAAAATAGAATTAACATATAGTAGAAAATAAGAATACTTAGCTAGTCTAGCTTAAAATTAAGAAAGGCTTCTATAGAGCCTAGTAAAGGTATTATACTATAATATTAAGAAGAGATAGATTCTCTTTTATACCTAGTACTATATATAAAACTAGATATACTCTAATTAGTAGTTTCCTATACTTAATTTAGTAGTAAGCTTAATAATTTATATATATAAGCTTTAAATAAAATATAGAGATACTTTTAAACAAATTTCCTAATAAAGCTACTATAATATTATAGTAAAAAACTTTAATAGTTATTATATTAAAGGTTTTTAGATATTACTTAAGCTTCTAACTTGTTTAAAAGAAAGAGCTTCTTAAGCTACTATTTATTTATATATATATATATATATATATATATATATATTATTAGTTATACTTATATTAAGTAAAAGAGTATTACTTTATTTACTTATAAAGCTAAATTTATAGGCCTTAGAAAGACTAACTAGGAAGCTTTATGTTTATATAAGGTATTAATAACATTTAATAAAGACCTAGGAATTAAAATTCCTCCTATTAACTCTACTTTTTAATAGATAATACTATAGCTTTTAAGCTAGTAGAGAACGCTAATTTTAATAGAAAGTCTAAGTAAATAGACATAGCTTATTTTTATTTAACGTTAAATATTAGATAAATAAACATTATAATTCTTTATATAAAATTAGAAGGTAATAATACTAATATCTTTATAAAAAAGTTATCTAAGTTAAATTTAATCTTATTCTTTCCTAGTTAAGTCTTAGAACTATTAATAAATAACACATATATAACAAGTTAAGTATTTAAAGATATTCTTACTCTTTTAAAGCTTTTTAAGTTTTTCTCTAGTATTAAAACAAATTTATAAAATTTACTTAGACTACTTTTCTTTTAAAATATGTACTATATAGGTTTAATACGTTTTTATCTATTAAGTTTTCTTTTATACTTTATATAACTGATTTTTACTTATTTCTTAATTTAATACATATACTATCTTTTAATCCTCTCTTAATATAGTAAGGGAGGCTATAGAAAAATGTCTTAATTTAAATGTATAGACTTACTTATTTTCTATCTTAAGTACTATTATTTAGAAGGGAACTCTCTAGGTACCTAAATAGTATATTAAATAATACTCTTAAAAAATAATAAAGTATATATATTAACTTAATATAAACTATAAAAGTAGGTTTAGTATATTTAATATATTATACAATACTACTTAATATAAATTCTTTATAACCCTAATATGTAACTATTACTTAACCTTTTATTAGACTCTAGTTTTTATACTAAAATAGGTATTTTTAGTATTTATAATAAGTTATTAACATTTCTTAAAGGTATAGTAGTTAGTAGGTAATTATAGGAGAAAGAGGGAATATCTTTTATAGTTACGTAGATAATTAGATAGTTAGATATATAACTTCTCTTCCTATTTTCTTTATTACTTTTAATCCTATAAAGATTATTTAGATACTATTATACTCCTCTTATCTAAATATTTTTACTTATTTAATTAGACTTCTTCTATTATAATTATAACCTTTTAATTTAGCTTTTTTATAATCTTCTCTTTTAAGTACTATTTACTTATATATACTTATATAAGTAAATAATATAAGCTTATACTTTCCTTATATAGATTTCCCTTTTATATAAGATATTTTATAGGTAATACATAAGCTAATAAAAGTTCTATTAGATTACTTCCTTACTCTAGCCCTTAAAGTTATTCTAGAAGTAATAGAATAGGGTTTAGTTATTATATTATAATATATAGTACTAGTATATCTTAAGTAAGGTATATATACTTAGTATTTCTAGAGATATTAAGGCGTCTAAGTATAAGTAGTTATCTCTAACTTACTAGTTAAAGTATTACTTATTAGGAGAATAACATTAAGAGATATTATTATATTATACTATAGAGCGCCTCTAATACTTATCCCCTTTAATAGGGTTAGTTAGTACTATAGTTATTTATATAATAAGTTACTCTTAATCTAGTTTATATCTAGTTTAATAAGAGTAACATTCTATAGTTAAATATACTTTTCTTAAGCTATAATATTTATAATTATATTTATAGTACTTAAATAAGGTTTAAAACTTTATACTTTCTTATCTTTTTACTTATTAATTTAATTTACCCTTTAGACTTATATATATTAAGAGTAATTCTATAACTAGTTAGTATAAAAAGAACTTATAATAATAATATAGTTCTTATAAGCCTAAATAATAATACTATTTAAACTACTAAACTAGAATAAAATATATATAAGTAAGGTTTTACTACCTTACTCTTAAGTATAAGTAAACTAAGATCTACTCTTACCTTAGACATTCTCTACTTAGATACTAGCCCTATACTAGTCTAATATAGCCCCTAAGTTATAACTATACTAGATTTATATAGTTCTAGTTATACTATCTATCCCTCCTCTTATACTAGTATCTACTCTACTAATAATATTTAACTAAAAAAGACAATAATAATAGTTTTAGTAGTTATATATATAGCTTAAAAGAGTTTAGGAAGCCTATTTCAATTATTTACTAACATTAATTTCTTATTTTAAGGGAATTACTATAATTTATAGATTTATGTATCTCTTTACATTTATTTATATATAATTAGATTTTATAGTTATAATAATAAATTTGTTTTATTTTAATATAATTTAATCTAGACTTTTATTATATAATTTATAACTAGTACTTATAGGGCTATAATAATTACTACTAAAGTAAGCTTTACTAGAAAACTATAAAATAGTAACTATATAAAATAATAAGAATAATATATAATATAAATAAAAATGTCTTTACCTTAATTAAAGTATGTTTTCTACTATAGTCTAGTAAAGCTAGATATAATAGCTTATTTATAGAATGTGTATTTTATGTATTTTATAAGCCTTTATTATTAATTAAACCTTAAAATATCTCTTAGTTTTTTAGTGTTTTTTTTAATTTATATTAAAACTTATATATATTTATAAGCTAGTAGAGTTAATATAATTAATTATTAAATGTTATAAAACTAGATTCCCTAATAGTATACTTAGTATAGCCTTAGATTTATAAATATATGTCTTTATTTTTAACATTATATATAAGTAAAATGTTATAACTAAATATTAAAGAAACTAGTTATAAGTATAGTTTTTACTATATATTCTTTTAGTTATATATTTATATAATATATACTCCTAGCTAATTAAAAGCTATTTAACTTTATAATTAAATAATTAGCTTATAACTATATATAATCTCTTTTTATATTACTTCTTTATAATAACTTTACCTGTTTTTAATAACATATACCCTACGTAAAGGTTAGAAGTAAGTTTTATAATAGTACTTACTAAGATATAACCTTACTTTACCTTTAAGTTCTAAGTATTGTAAGTATATAGTTTAACTAACCTTTCCCCCCCTCTAACTTAACCTTTAGCTATACCTTAGCTAACTATATACTAATAGTTAGGTAAGCTTTTTCGCTTCTAACCTTAACCCTTACTAACTAACCCTAACCCTAAGAAATAAAATAAGCTCTATAATAGTACTAAAACTATAGATATATACTCCTAGGCTAACCCTAAGCTCTAAACTTAACCCTAACCCTAGACCTAGCCCTAATCCGAAGTGTTAGCTAGATAAATGCACTAACCCTAACCCTAAAAGCTCACCCGACCATTGGCAGCACCTCGGCTGACCATCGGTCAAAGTGGGGCAAGGGTCAGGTCAGGGGGGGGGGGTCAGGTCAGTTGAGAATACCTCTCAAGCATTGCTGCCACTCACAACCTACCTTAGTCAGCATCCACTTTGGCTCTTAGCCCCCGCCTGAATATCGTCATCGCCTCGTTCCACGTCGCACCGACACCTCCGAGCAGGGAATATTTCTCGCGTTCCTTCACCTCCTCCACCTGTTATTCGTTAACTTTGGACCCTCTGTTCGCCTTGTCGTCGCCTTTCACCTCGCCTGACGTTGCGAAGAAACCAAGCGGTCAAGTTGCTCAAGATGCGGAGCAAATTCAAAGACGAACATCCCTTCGAGAAGCGCAAGGCGGAGGCCGAACGTATCCGGCAGAAGTACGCCGACAGAATCCCCGTCAGTATTCCCCGACAAGTGGCGCCTCCGCGATCCAGCCCTATCTTCCATCTCCAAATATACAGTCATATCTGTGCTGTTGGTGAGTTGGAAAGCTTATTATGTCTTCTAGGTGATCTGCGAAAAGGTCGAGAAGAGCGACATCACCACCATTGACAAAAAAAAGTACCTTGTCCCATCCGATCTCACTGTGGGCCAGTTTGTCTATGTCATTCGGAAAAGAATCAAGTTGTCGCCAGAAAAGGCCATTTTCATCTTCGTGGATGAGGTCCTACCTCCCACTGCTGCTCTTATGAGCAGCATCTACGAAGAGCACAAAGATGAAGACGGGTAAGGTTCCTCGAGCCCATCCGCAACTGTTTTCTTGTGCCGACGCATGATGGATGCAGGTTTCTGTATATCACCTATTCGGGCGAGAATACTTTCGGCTGTGCTTGAAGGACGCTATTTTGTGCACCGAACGCGCGATCAAAGGTGCAGACTGGCTTGACTATTTTGCGAGCGGCGAATGTTTGGTACCTGGATCCTCCTTTCTCGGGGCTCTTTCTGTCGTTTAAGCACGCGTGAGGCAATTTCCGGACTATAGAAATTGAAACTCTTTATCGCTCCCGAATGAATCACCTAGGTCTTTGTTCCCTGGAGTGAGAGCCATACGGTCATACCAAAATTTAGAAGATGATCTCAGCCTTGTCTCCACGAATACTAAGAAATTGACACCTACCTAGGTACCTAGGTATTCGTCCATCCATACATGTAGGTAAGCATGTACCAATCTACTGGTATCTACCTACCTATTTTGTACAGAACGGAGACAGTGTACCTTGCTGGGCTGACAAATTCTCCGCGCAGGATTGAGATAGATCTGATTTTCTCCTATCGACGATGGTATGTATTCACGGACGAATGTAGGGACGAAGAAACATTTTCTCCAAGCGCCTTCTTTAATAAATCAAGCTGCTACACCAGTGTCCAGGAAGAAATCTACCTACAATCTACGAATGCTTGCCTACGAATCAACCGCGGCTACTTATCTACCCACCTGCCACGCAGTGGCCATCCATTCATACACATGTTCAGAATGCGACAACCGCTGCGTAGCTTAACCCCGCTTCCGCTCCTAGGGTTTCGCATTGGTTCCTCTCGAGCAAGCTCAGGCTCGATGTGTCAAGCAGAATGTATTACGCTACCAACACGCACACACGGCTACAGCTCCAGAATTGGCCGCACGAAGGGTCGGCCGCAAACAATCTTGGGTGCGGGCTGCCTCGAGGGTCGGTCCGACAAACCAACACACACATACTCACTACCCACGTCTGGCCTTCTTTCGAGGCTACCAGTCTCATGGATACCTTATGCCGAGCTCATGCGTCTTGACAAACCCGCCGGCGCCTGCTATCTGTTCTTTCCATGCCTTTTTTCGACACTTATGGCTGCCCCGATGTCAACGCCAATGGCACCTCTCAGCTCGGTTTTCTCGTACTCGGGCCTCTTTCTTGCCGGCGCTCTGATTATGCGTGGCGCTGGCTGTACCATAAACGATCTATGGGATAGAAACCTCGACATTCATGTGAGGCGGACAAGACTTCGACCTATCGCACGCGGAGCCGTCAAGCCACTGAATGCACTTATCTTCACTGGATTCCAGCTCCTGGCCGGTCTTGCCATCCTGCTGCAGTTTCCGCTCCCGTGCATTGTCTGCGGCGCTCTGAGCCTTCCGCTCGTGACTATCTACCCCGTTGCCAAGAGAGTAACATACTACCCACAGTTTGTTCTCGGTCTGACCTTTTCTTGGGGAGCCATTTTAGGGTTTCCCGCCCTCGGGCTTGATCTGGTCGCCAACGGCGCCGCCTTAACAGCTGCTACTTGTCTTTACGCCTCGAATGTGGCATGGACTGTACTATACGACACAATCTATGCTCACATGGACAAACGCGACGATGTCAAAGCTGGCATAAAAAGTATAGTTCTGAGGCACGAGGCTGGGTCGAAAAAAATACTTGCAAGCCTTGCTGCAACTCAAATCGCCTTCCTTGTCGCGTCGGGAATCGCAGCAGGTGCTGGTCCTGCTTTCTTCACATGCAGTTGCGGCGGCGCGCTCGTCTGTCTCGCCATCATGATTCGGCGAGTAAATCTGAAAAGCGTGCAAGACTGCTGGTGGTGGTTCGTCAAGGGATGTTGGATGACGGGAGGGACAATCAGTGCAGGCCTTGCCGCAGATTATTGCATTCGCGATGCTGCTGAAGCCGAACAAAAATTGGACGATTCCCTCGGCGTTGTATATTAACAAGGAGACCTGTCTCACCATTTGCCATAAAACTCATAGCATTGAGAACTGGATAACGGAAAGGGAACCTATCTGCCCCATGTTCGAGTTGCCCCCTTCAGCTGCAAAACTAGTCTTGCTCCTTATGATCGAGGCTTCTCTTTCTTTTCTTTCCAAAGGGCAAGCAAGCCAACGCCCGAAACCTTGACGACCTTGAAACGGACACCAGGAATATCGCCCTTGGCTTTTCCTTTGCGTCCAAAGCCTGCAAGCAATACCTCGTCGTTCTCGTCCACGAAATTCAGACAGCCATCATTGGGAACTGCATGCAAATTAGCGGCGTGAAAACGATGAATCAGAGAGAACACAATACCAAAGGCTGTGACTTTCTTTCCATTTTTGATCAATTGAACACGGACACACTTGCGAATGGCCGAGTTGGGTTGCTTGGCCTCAACACCGACTTTCTCGAGAACAATACCCTTGGCGTGTGAAGAGCCGCCAAACGGTGATGATTTAAAGGCTGTGCCTAAGGCGCGTTTCTTGAAATGAAGGTCGGCCCATTTCTGATCTTTTCGGTTCGTCCGCAACTTTCGCGCAGCGTTAAGGCCACGAGGTTTACCTCCAGCCATGATAGCTGCAACAAGAACAAGAAAGTTTAGCCAGTCGAACAGTATTCGAGGAAAACGAATTGACTTGCCTATCAAAAACTTGATATCAAGGCTGCGGCTGGTTGTTGTTCTTGGATCGTGGTTTGACGGTGCCTCGTAAATTCTTAGTAGGGCCGTCGTGCCCTAGGGTCTTTGAGCGTTGAGGTCACGTGGAAATTCCCCGGATTACGAAATCACTAAGGTTCGTAGGCGTGTACGAAGGTTAACCCGGAAAGTAATTGGACGTCCCTGGGTCACTATGTACCATTAACCTAGTGTATTTTTAAGTTACGCGCACTGTACGCTTTCTACCTATGAAGAAGAAGGAAAAGAGATAAGAAAGAAAAGTACATATATATATGTGTGTGTGTGTGTATTTTAACGCTACCGAGTAGGTTACTTCTACTCGCCTCCCGAGGGGCATAAGGCGTCCTAGAGTACTAGAAATAGAATCTTAAAACTAGAAATTTCGAATTAGATAGCTAAGGCTAGCTATCCGTAGGGTAGTTAGTCCTAAGGAGGAAAAGTAGTATATATAGAGAGTAGTAATAAATTAGTAAAGTATTAGTAGAAGCTAATGTTAGGTATAGATAGTAAAGAATAGGAGGAGTTTAAACTCTTACTATAAGTAGAGATAGGTAGTAAGTACTAGGGCTAGGATAAAGGTAGTAGTATAGTTAGGGATACATCTCTTTATTTATATAGTAAAGGGGTACCCCTATTACTTAGGAAGGTCTAATTACTTTTAAGGTCTTTCTTTATATAAATAAGAAGTATTCTTAACTAACCTCCTTTCCTAAACCTAACTCTAGCCTTACTATAGCTAAAGGTTAGCTAAGGTATTACTAGTAGTTAAGTAAACTTAAAAATAAAAGTAAGCTAGCTTAACCTTTAGTATAAGCTAGCTTAACTTATCTTTTAGAGTTAAGTAAACTCTTTAACTATAGAGAAATAAAGTAACTATAGGTATATATTTAACTAACTTTTCTAAATACCTTAACTAATATAGTTTATATATAAGATAAGATTTATACTTTTAAATATGTTACTAATTTATTTAGAAAAGAAATAAGTAAACCTTTTATCTTATCTTTTTAGAAAGAGTAAAGTATACTTTAAATATACATTTAAATATATAATAGTCTAAGTACTCTAATATATTTTAGTTAAGAAAAGATAAGAGTATCTATTTATAATTTAGAAAGCTCTTCTAAGAGAGTCTATATAGAATACATATATACAAGTACTTACTTAAGAACTATATATTAATCTATATTAATCTAAGTCTATTATCTCCTATCTCTATATTAATAAGAGTACTTCTTTTTAACATATCTTAGTTTATAAATCTATATATTAGGAATAAGTATGTTTATTATTTTTATTATTACTTATAACTATCCTTACTATAATACTAGGCCTAGGTAAGAGTAATATAAGTATTATATAGATATAGTACTAGCTCTATACTAAGTTATATATTAGCCTAGTACTAAGTTACGTATGCGTTTATCTTATAATATCCTAGCCCTAGTAAAAGTTAGTATACTCCTTAAGTCTAGCTTTTAATAATACCCTCCTTTCTTACTAGAGTGTCTACTAAAGCTAATAAAAGGCTAAGTTAGCCTATAAAGTCTTAGCTAAACTTTACCCTACCCTATATAATTAGGAAAGAAAAATCTTCCCCTATTACTATCTATCTCTCTATCTTATATTCCGCTATCTAACCCTATAAACTAAGATCTAGCATATTATTATTATTAAATAGTAAGTTTATCCTTTTCCTTTATTACCTATTATCTAGTAAGCGTCTAATAAATCTACTAATACTAAACTTCTAGCTCCTAGCTTCTTACTATTATTACTACTATAATAAAGTACTCTCTACTATTACTTAAGTCTCCTAGCTAGCCCCTAGATATACGCTTAAATAGCTAACAATTCTAAGAATATATTAAGCTTACTAATACTAATAAGGAAGCTAGCTATAACCCTAGCCTTAATATACTTATTAGCTAAAAAGTAGCTCTTTAGTAAGTATCTAAGGACGCTAGAGCTAAGGCTCTTATCTAGCTATAAAGTAAAATAGACACCTTATTAGGTATTAATAGTAGCCCCCTTATAACTCCTAGTTATCGCAAGCCTACTAATTTAAGGTATTACTAGGTTCCCCCCTATTAAGTTTATATAGGTAGAATAGTATAAGAGTCTATAATAGCTTACTAGTAGTAGGTTTTATTATAAGCCTATAACTACTTTACTTACTTAAAAATAGAGTTAAAATATAAGCCTTTAAGTTATTACTATGTTATAAACATAAGTTTAAATAAAAGGTATATAGACGCTAATATAATACTTAGTAAGTACTAGAGTTTAGAAGATTAGTAGCTAAAGCCCTAGCTAACTACCTTAAGATATAGTATAATACTTAAGAGGATAAAGAGGAGATAATAGTACTATCTACTAATAATATCTAGTTTTATTAATTAGTATAGAATACTATATTAAGCCTTAAGGTAAGGGAAGTAAGCTAATATAGAATAAATTTTTACTATACCTTTTATCTTAGTACTATGTAGTTTACTAGTAGTATTATTTAAAAGTTAGTAGGGTACTATACTTGTCGAAGGCTAGTAATCCTTTAAAAGGACGTAAGAAAACAATTAATTAACTATTAGACTTATTCCTTTCTACCGATCTATAGAGAGGGGGAAAGAGGGTAAGATATAGGCGTTAAATACCCGCTACGGCGGTAGTAATAACATTATACACATACTCCGGAGGGGCTAGAGTAGGGCCTGTATTAGCCCTATATAGCCTCGGAGTAGGCCCTACATTAGCCCTACATAGCCCTAGAGTAGGCCCTATATTACCCTAGAGTAGGGCCTTAACCCTACATAGGTGTATGCTAGTAAGCGCCCGTAACTTAGACCTACCTCTATCCGCCTACGCTCGTGCCTACGCGTGCTAACTATACCTTACTCCTACTAATACTAGACTCTCTTTCTAATTACGAAGGTACGCGTATTAGAGAAAGAGAGCCTATTAGATTAGTTCTAAATCTATATTAATACGTATCCCTTTTCCTATCGACCTAAGCCTCTATTCGTACTCGTAACTTACCTTTATCTACTAGCCTCGTTAGAGCCTCGTTCCCTACCTACTTCGTTAAGCTATTAGTAGGGTTATCGCGACTATTGATCTATTAAACCTCCTTAATCTCGTGCCTCTCGTATAACTAACGTAGGGTAGTAAGGTTAATTATTAACCGCTTCTCCGTAGTTATGCCTATCTTAACTAAGTACTTGTATAGAGAGTATGAGTTAGTATATATAATAATAGGCAGCGCTAGGAGACTAAGTCGCGTAAAAACAATACGTAGGGCGTCGGAGAGGATAAAGGCTAAGTCGTATCTAGCGACGAGGGCGTAGATCTCTAAAGTAAGTACGCTCTAGGTAACCCTCTTACTCTTCGTTAAGGCCTAGTAGAGGATGTTACTAGTTATTATAAAGGTATGTCCGTTCTTATCCTCGCTCGCGTTGTCTTTAGCTAAAACGATAATAAACCCTATCTACGAGGAGAGGTCCCTATTATTCGCGAAGGAGGCGTTAGTAAAGATAAATAGCTTTACCTAATGTAGGTCTATTAGCGCGAACGTAAGGCTACGATCTAGGTTCTATTATTACTATAGGAGCCGATAGTTTAGGCAGGCGATATTAGTATCTAACGGATCCTATATCTAGGTAGTAATAGTAAGATCGTATAATACTTTAAGCTAATAGATACTTACGATATATATACCCTAAGCTCGTTATTAGACGTATACTATAAGATCTTCGTTTAGTACGCTTACGATCTTACTAGCTTAGCCCTTCTAACTTACGTAAATATGCCTATTATCGTGTATTATAATCCTATATCCGTTAAAGTCCTCGTTCTAGCTAGCGCGGAGCTCCTTCTAGTCCTTAGCCTTAATGCTTACGTTAAGAAGCTTATAAGCCTTAATGTCGAGGAATTCTCTACTTATAAGGAATATCGTATTATCTATCTATAGAGCGTATAAACCGATCTTAGACTTATCGTTAGATATTAATAAGTATAGGTCGAACGTTAGTATTATCGAAAGGTTACTACGAAAGTAACCCTAGTATATCTCGAACTAGTAAACACTACTTTCCGCGATCCTATATAAGGGCTTAACGATCCTTAAGACCGTCCCCTTAAGGAACTTTATTTCGAGCTCGTAGGGTAGCTTAGTAATAACCTCTTATTATAGCTTAGACTTAGACTATAGGTAGGCCTATGTAATGTCCTAGAAGGCTAGCATAAAGCCTCGTTAACGAAGAGAGGGTATAAGGGTAAGGACGAGACGTTAACTACTACGCTATATCGTTAGTAACTACGTTAATAGCGTAGCCTTCTTATAATCGTTATACCCCTATACGATAAGACGTGATTTCTCGTATAGGGTATTTATCGTCTTACCTTTAACCTCTCGAACGAGCTATAACTTAAAGATACGTTAGCGTCTTCGTATATTATATATAGTAGGGACAATCGTACTAGAAGTTAGTAGGGCGTTAATCTTAACCTCGTTAGATGCTTTAAAAGGGGCGCCTAGCGTAGTAATCTTCCCTTCCTTATAGAGACATAGGGATAGCTCCTTATCTAACGTTTCGCGGGTAATAAGGAAGGTCTTAAACTCGTCGTTGTTATTATAGATCCCTATAGGGATGCCTATAATAACCTAGTGTTAGCTACTCTAGCGGCCTAATTACCGCGGAGTTAACTCGTGTTTGTTAGTAATAACGTTACGTACGTATAGCTTAACGTGCGTAGACTAGAAAGTCGAGGGACTATAGGCGAGGTTAATAGTAACCTTATAATTATCTATAGCGAGGACCTAGTATAGTCCTTACTATCCCTTCTTTTCCTAGTAGACGAGAACTTTACTACTAAGGGTAAGGGAGGATAGAAGCGACGTAGTCCCTTACGTTAACCCTTAGAGCTAGAGGCCCTTATTAATACGACGCGAAGCTATAATCCGTCGTAGCTTAGCTATAGCTTTTACTAATACCTTAGTACGTTATATTATCGTAGTAGAAGGAGGGCTTTCTATCGTAAGTCGTAGGTAGGTACCGAATACTAATAACGTTAGGACAAGGCTATTAGGACTAGCTATATCGTTAATAGCCTTAATAGCTATCTAAAGGATCGAATCTATAGAGGCGTCCTTTACTTCTACCCTAAAGATCTTGTATATACGGTAGAGCGGGGCGTAATATCTCTTAACCTTCCTAATACTCTAATATGCCTCTACGGGGATCTATTAGTATAAGATACCGTATAGCTATACCTTAGAGCGGAATTCAGCTATAGTAAAGTTCGTGCTAGCATTATAAGTAAGGACATCTAGTAGACTAAGATAGGTATCTACCTAGTAAGCTTTAACTATCTCTTAGGCATGCTAGGTAGTTATCTTACAGAGAAATCGGGCTACCTAGAACGACGTAGCGGAGTTAATAACGTATAGGACTAGGCGGCTATTAAGGTACATTACGTCTATAATTACTTTATAGTTAAAGTCGTAATCGTCTCGTAACGTAAACTTAAACCTTCTTAGTAAGGGGCCCTTAATCTAGTAGTAGTAGTAGAGTTTACTAATCTTAGTAAGGTTGTCTTACTTAACCTTATAGCTAGCCTTCGTAAGTAGATCGTAAAGGCGTTAGATAGAAGGGTAACCGAATCGACTATATAGACGACGTAGCTTAATATCTAAGAGAAAGGAGGCTACCGCTACTTACTAGTATCGGTTAAGGAACATTTAGGGGTAGCCCTAGCGGAAGATAATAGAGATCTTATAACCGTCTAATCGCACTATATAGCTACGAGGGACGTTAAGATAGTAGGAGAGCTACTATATATCTTAGAGGTAAAGAAGGAAGGGCGTAGGGGTATTTAGGATATAGAATTTAACCTAGCTAACTAGTGTTAGTACTAGGGTAGAGCCGATAGACGAGACGGGCTTTATACTACTAAATGTAATTATAATCGCACCCTTAGTAGATTCGTTAAGCACGATACTAGGCTCCTCGCGCTATAAAGCGAGGAGTTAAGACTTACTAGCTATCGAGTTCTAGGCAGTACCTATGTCTAGGATAATACCTTAAAAGGCTTACGAGGAATACTAGTCGAGAAGAAAAGAAGCTATAGCCGTTAATCTAGCTAATAAGGAAGAGAAAGAGATAGGGGAAGAGGCTATCGAGGCTACTATTAGGAGCCTAAGCTAGTAACGTACGCATTCGTTACTAAGGAACGTAGCGGCTATTATAAAGAAGTTAAGGTTAACGCCTTCGTTAGCGTCTTCGTCCTTAGAGGCCTCCTCTATAACATACGCCTTAACCTTATACTCGTTATCGTCGTTATAGGAATTACCCTCGTATGTTATAAGCTAGGAAGCGTATATAGCGTTACTTACTGCCTTACTATTAACCTACTACTATAGAAGGTATTTATAGTAAGCTTTATAGCGTTCTCTATTAGAATACTTTGTTAAGAAATAGCTAGATTTACCGTAGACGTAACACTTTTTAGTCTATAACAACGGTATTAAGGGTACCGCTCCTTTCTAGTAATAGGGACTATTTAGACTTATTAAGGCGCTAGCGTAGTTATACTTCCTATCTATAAGGAAGGAAGCAGTCGTACGCGCTAGCGCTAGCGTTAACGTGTCTATAATCTTTATCGTCGTAATTATAGGAGGCTCTAAGTTACTTTTTATAATAGCCGCTCGTAGGGCTACGATTAGCGCCTATAATGAATCCTTACGTCCTTTAAGAGTAAGCTCGAACCTAGGGACGCTATAATAGGCATAGGTTAACGTCGACTATAACGAGTAGTTATTTAGATATAGTAATAGGGTATATTAGTAGTCGAGAAGTCTCTTCTATAGTAGATCGAGAACCTCGAGCTTCGTCTTATTAGGGTTATCGCGTTATATCTAGGTAAATAATATAATCTAGTACTTATTATAGTAGATAATGCGATCTTTATCTAAGGAGAACTAGGTCTTTATAAGTTAGTATAGTTCTCTAATCGTATAGCCCTTCTAGTCTATATACGCGTTAAAATACTTCTAGGCGTATCTATATAGGGCGAGGGGAAAAACAGTATATACCTCTTTAGGCCTAATCTTATACCGCTAGTACGTTTATATAAATGCATTTATCGTATTATCGAATAGCTTAAATCGTTTACCTCTAAAGCGGTTGCCTTTATCCTATCCCTTCGCGAAGGTAGCTATGCGACGGGAGTTAGGGTGCTTATTTAGGACGTTAGGTAGTAGTAACTCATATAGCGATCGGTTAGGAAGCGGTAAAGAGAATAGGCGTACTAGAGGTTACGATACCTTAGCCTTATCGTCCTTCTTAGAGCGCGTTAGCTAACGTAGAGCTATACGGCTAGGGTTATAACCTAAGGGAGTAGGGTATAACGTAGGTATCTAGCGGATAGACTTAGGCGTAGGATTAGGTATAGATGCGGTAACGGGAGGAATAGGATCTAGGAGGATCTAAGGAGCCGTTAGCCTACCTACTAATAGTTACTTACCCTTATTAAACGGATCTTCGTCTCCTTAGATAAGTCGTTGTTAGAGTCGGTAGGTAGTAGATCTATAGGCTACGCGCGATATTAGTAGGTCGTTTCTATTCTATTTTAGTATATCTTCTAACTCTACGAGGGCGGTAAGGGATTCTACGATTCTAGCGTTTCGATAGCTAGCGTAGATGCCTTTTAACTAAAGTAAGCGTCGAAGCTATTATGCTAGCGGCCGTAATACTTAATAGAATAAGGCGTTATTCTATCCCTTAAAGTCGTATTAGTATATCTTATATAGTACTAAATTATTATCGTAAAAAGTATAATCTTATAGCTTACCGACAACATAAGAGTTAAGCTCTACGTCTATCGTCTCCTCTATTAGCTACGTAAGATCTACTATTATAGCAATGTTATTAAGATTACTTAGGCGGCTAGTAATATTTATACTATTAAGGATTACATAGTACCTTTAGCTAAGAGCTTTGTTATTAGAGGTACCTTATCGTAAGGATAATACTATATTGTCTACGTAATGTAACGATCCTTATAGTAGACTCTTTAGGAACCTGTTTTCTCTAGAAATCCTCTATAGGTACGATATCGAATCCCTTTAAGCTTATTAAAAAGGCGAAGGGAGTAGAGATCGTCGTAGTACTTAGTAAGATCCGACTACTAAAGAGGTTAGACGGAATATAAACTAAGTCTCTTCTTCTTACTATCTATCTTAATGAGCTAGTAAGACTAATTAGTGTTAAAGGCTAGTAATCCTTTAAAAGGACATAAGAAAACAATTAATTAACTATTAGACTTATTCCTTTCTACCGATCTATAGAGAGGGGGAAAGAGGGTAAGATATAGGCGTTAAACACCCGCTATAGTAGTAGTAATAACATTATATACATGCTCTAGAGGGGCTAGAGTAGGGCCTACATTAGCCCTACATAGCCTTAGAGTAGGCCCTACATTAGCCCTACATAGCCTTAGAGTAGGCCCTATATTGCCCTAGAGTAGGGCCTTAACCCTATATAGGTGTGTGCTAGTAAGCGCCCGTAACTTAAACCTACCTCTATCCGCCCGCGCTCGTGCCTACGCATACTAACTATACCTTACTCCTACTAACAATACTAGTATATAATAGAGTTCTTACATTATATTAAGGTTACTTAGCTAACATTACTACTAGCTTTAGACTAGAGTTAAGCTAGTAGTAGGCTAGATTTAGTACTAAGGTAGCTATACTACTAGCTAATAAAGAAAGTAGTAAAGTAGCTAATTAGTATAATTATATAGTAAGGTATAAAAACCCTATACTTTTTATTACTTATAGAAAATCTTTTCTTCTTCTTAAATATATATATTAATTAGCCTTTTATATAGTAGATATAATAGTACTACTAGTATTAGATAACCTTTCCTTATAAGAGAGGGAATTATATAGTCCCCTTTTACTAAGTAAGTAATATTACTTATAGTATATACTTTTAGTTATTATACTAGCTTAGAACATTTAAATAACTTAGCGTTTTTCCTTAGCTAGTAGTAAATTATAAGTCTACTATACTAGGTAAGGAGTAGCCTTTACTTCCTAGGCTAATTAAGTAAACCTACTATATTTAATTAGTAAACTATAGATTACTATTATATATTAGTATAAGACCCTATTAAGACTTATAAGTATTTAATACTTCTATAGCTATAAAATCTACTAATAGCTCTTAAAATATTTAAATATATTCCTATTACTTTATAAGTACTTTATAATACCTTTTATAGCTTACTTGTTTTTACCTTATAGTATAGATTTCTTTAATATACTACTCCTCTTTATCCTTATTATTTTATACTACTAACGGCTATAAGTTATTAATAATTTATATATATAAAGGATCTTCTATAGTAAATTAGAAGAGTTAGATATAGAAGACTAGGTAGATTTTACTAAGTATATTAAGTTTAGTACTATAAGAACTATATAACTTTATTAAAGTATATTTATAATATAACTAATTAAGCTTCCTATTTAAATATATTAACCTATAGCTTACTATATAGAGCTAGACTTTATCTCTAACCTTTTACTTATAAGTAAGTTATTAGAAGCGATTTACTTAGGCTTCCTATTAAGCTTATACTACTACGATTTCTATATATTTAAAGCTTATTATTTTACGTAGTCTTTTAATAAAAGACTAGACTATTTATCTTACTAGCCTATTGTAAACATCCTTATAGACTACCTTAATTAGATATATATAGTAGCTATATTGTATAAAAAAGGGGCTAAGTTCTATTAAAGATAAGACTTAATTATTAAAAGTAAGCTATACTACTAGGAGGAGTTTACCCTAGTTATCTTAGGAGAAATATATAAAAGATTATAGGTACTACTATACTTCTTAGTTAGACCTTTTAATACTCTATCTATCTCTAAGTTATAAGCTATACTTAACTTCTAAGTAATTCTAGATAGCTAATATAGTTTATATTAAAAGTCCTTAGTTTAGTTACTTTCCTAATTTAACATAATATTATTTAATACCCTATAAAAGTAAAAGTAATAATTAAAAACTATTAAGTATATATAAGTGCATCTATTATTAATATTACTTCTAGGGTTATAGCCTTATCTATATAGTTAGTAATAAGTTAAAGAAATATATAATAATCTCTCTTTATTAAAGGAAGTAATATTATAAAGTCTATAAAAAAGTATATATAAGGTTAATTAAAAATAGGAAGAAGTTATAATAGTGTCTTCTTTATTTCTTACTAGATATAGCCTTAACTATATAAGCTATAGTTTTAGATTAAATAATATACTACTTATAAGATACCTAGCTAAAAGAACTAGTAACTAACGATTTTATATATAGCATTTTATCCTAAGTATTTAACTATAAGTAACTTATATATACATTAGATAATCTAGGTATAAAGGTAATTAAGGGCTTCTATATCTAGGTCTAACTAGTTAGATAGTTAACTTAGAATATAAAGTTATTTATAATATATTAACTACTCTTAATTATTAAGTTTATATTCTAATAACTATATTTTAATAGTAAATAGGAATAACCCCTTCTCCTTATTATATACTATAGTTATAATTATTTAGTACTTATATTAGTCTTAATTACCTATTTTTATAGTACTTATAGCTCTAAATTTACTAGTATAGGCTATATATTACTAAGAGTATAAATAACTATAGTATACTAGTTAGGGCTAATAGTAGGGTAATACTAGCTTAATATATATATATTATTTAGATATAATAGTAAAGCTATATCTAGTTTATCTTATATAATAGTAAGTTAATTAACTAAATAACTTATATTTATTTATACTTATTTATATTTATTTATACTTATTTATACTTATTTATACTTATTTATATTTATTTATATTTATTTATATTTATTTATATTTATTTATATTTATTTATATTTATTTATATTTATTTATATTTATTTATATTTATTTATATTTATTTATACTTATTTATACTTATTTATACTTATTTATATTTATTTATACTTATTTATACTTATTTATACTTATTTATACTTATTTATACTTATTTATACTTATTTATACTTATTTATAATTATTTATAATTATTTATACTATCTTATAGTTTATCTTACTATTATTATAAAAGTATATTAAAAACTATAGTATATATTCCTAGTTTATACCTTAAATAGAAGTTATAATCTAAGAGGATTTCTATCTATTAGCTTTATTACTTATTTAGTTACTTTAAGAAAGAAAGTACTATAAATTAATATAGTTAGTTAATATAATAAATGTCTTATTCTAGTATAACTCTAGTCTCTAAAAATTAAGGCTTTAAATAATAGTAAGTATTTTTTATTATAAATTAAGTAATTATAGTTAATAGTATTATATTATTTAAAAAGAAAGCTAACTAGATAACTTTCCTAATCTAGACTAAGCTATATTAGAACCCTACTTATAGTAAACTCTAAGTAGTTAGTTTCTAAGAAGGTTTCCTATTTTAGATACTAGTTAGTAAGTATTAGTACTTTATAAAAGGTAGCCTTTAGCTAAATAAATACTTTATATTATGTAAAGCCTTATATAAATAAGATATCTTTCTTAATAAGCTAGTTTAGGAAGTATATTAATAAAGAGTAATTCTAGATAAATATACAATATATAATAATATTAACTATATTTTATAATAGAGAAAGTACTCTATACTTACTTTATAATATAAGTATAATAAATTATATAACTTTATATTTAACTTTTAGGTATAACTTATAGTATATAAATTATAAGTACCTAACTTATAAGTATATTACTAGTACTTTATATATATAACTTACTAGTATTATAAGCTTTATATACTTTATTAAAGTATAAAAGTAAAATATAAAGGTACTCCCTTTACTTAGTAATATATAGTTTTTCTACCTTAATATAATCTAATCTCTTTCTTACTCTTTCTCTACTACCTCTATTTTAACTATTTAAGCATACCTTATATATTACCCTTTTATAATTCTAAATCTTCTCTTTTAAATACTTTAAATAGAGATAGTATTAAATACTTAGAAATATACTAGGGCTATTATAGCATTTATATATAACCTTAAAGTATAAGCTAAAGTACTAATTATTATATTAATAAAATTCTAGAATTAGATAAAGAAGTCTCTTTTTTAAGTAATATACACTCTAAAGTATTAAGTTTTTTAGAATACTTAGACAAGGATAATAATAATTAACTCTCTAGTAACTCCCTAGAAATATACTAGCGCTTAGGGATCTAGTAATAAAGAATAAACAAGCTTATGTTAAGAAAATATATACCTTAGTAAAGAAGATAGTAGCTTATTAGTAGTAAATCTCTAACCTTATAGCTTATAGTAACTAGATAGTACTAATAATACCTCCTTCTATAATTACTTAAAGTATAGTACTATCTATGTATTTTTTAAAACGCTATTCCTATAATAACCCTTTAGACTATACTAGTAGCTATAATAAGAACATAAAACTTAAGAATATTTCTAAGCTTATTACTCTTATTATAGCTTAGAAGCTCTAGAACTAAATTAATAATTTAGAAGATACGTTTCTTACTACTTTAAAGAAGTTTAAGTAAGACATAATAAAAATTATATTTACTAAGGACCCTATAGAAAACGACCTTAAGACTCGCTAGTAGTCTTATTGTAAGAAATAAGAGTTACCTAAGGAATACTAGTATATTAATAGCGATTAAGCTTACTTTACTAAGTAAACTAAAAGCCTAAAAAGAATACTATTAACTAGGAGCTAATATTTAAACTAAACCTTACTTAAGTATACTAATACTTAGATTAATCTTCTATAGATTTCTAATTATACTTAGATTCTATTAAAAGTAATTTCTACCCCTTAAAGAAAATAGTATATTATAACCTTTCTAGTTAAACTTACTATAGACCTTTAGTAGAAGATTATAAATTATACCCCTAATATCTTAGAGCTAAATTAGAATAAAGTTATTTTTTTATATAAAAGTAATAGAATAATAAGCCTTAATAATATACTTCCTTAGCTAACTAATCTAGTTTAAAACGTTATAAAGTATATAATAATACATCCTATTACTCTATTTAAGGCTATAAAACGCTCTTAAATTACTAGAGATAGCTATAGTCTTAAAACCTAGGAAAGCCTAGCTTAGTTCTATAAAATCTAAACTAAATAAATAAGCCTTACTCTATAAATACCTATAACTACTATAAGAAACTAAGGTATAAGTAAGCTAAATACTACTCTACTTATATATAAAAAGTTGTTTAGAACTACTACTAAATTACTAGTAAAAAACAATAAGAAGTTAGGATAAACGTCCCCCTCTAACTTAGATAGTATAAATTAAAGACACCTTTTCTACTACTAGTACTATAATTATAAGATAAATAAGTTATTTAGTAACTCTAGACTTAGATACTTATAGTTAAATCGAATTTATTATAATTAACTTTATAAAGTATTATTAGCTTTAATAAACCCTTAGTAGACCCCTAGAGAATATCTTAGGTATTAAGAGCTATATAGTCTTTATTAATAGTATATAGAAAGTTACGCTCTATTTCTATAATAGCTATAGGTGTAAACGTATGTTTTTTATAAGTATATTAGTATAGTATTACTATAAAATAATAATATATAACTAATTAACCTTAAAATACTAGTTTTAAAAAACCTTAGTATTTATCTTATACTAGTATTTATGTCTTAGTAGTTTAACTTAAACTATTAATAGATAGAGATCCTTATAGCTTAAGGAATTTGTTTACCTTACTAAATAGACGCCTTATATATACTAAGTAATAATTAATCCTATACTACTAGTATTTTATAAGAAAGAAAACTTAGATTCTACTTCTAACTAAGTACCTAAGATACTTATAAAACTTTAAGACTTCTCTAACGTTTTTAAATGTCTTAGTAGAAAAGCTCCTAATAATTAAGACGTAGTTTATATTATTAATTTTATTAATAATTTAGTACTACCTTAGGAACTAATTTACCTTCTCTTAACTATAGAATCTAAGGTTCTCTATAACTATATATCTAATACCTTTTAAAAGAGATAGATCTAAAAGTCTAATAGCCTAAGTAGTATACTAGTATTCTTTATACGAAAGGGGATAGTATACTATAACTCTATATTAACTACTATAGCCTTAATAATATTATAAAGAAGAATCGCTACCTACTCTCCCTAGTTTTAGAGATTATAGACTATATTAAAGGTTCTACTATCTTCTTATAAGTTAACCTTTACTACGCTTACTTTTATATCTATATTAAACCTAGGGATAAATAGAAGATTACTTTTTAAACCTATTATAGCTACTTTAAATACATTATTATACCTATTAGCTTTATAAATACTCTAGCTACCTTCTAGTACTATATTTATAAGGCACTTAGTAACTTTATTAATATAATTTATCTTATTTACTTTAATAGTATTTTAAATTTCTTTTAAAATAAAGAGATATATATAAAGTACCTCTTATTTATCCTTAAAGACCTTTAGTAGACTAACGTTCTTACTAATCTAGTAAAGTACTAATTCTACTAATCTTTTATTAAATTCCTTAAATATATTGTCTTTCTTCTTTAAATTACTATAAACCTATAGTAAGTTTAAGTAGTTACTAACTAGGAAGAACTATAGTCTTTTTATAATATTTAAGTTTTCCTTAGGTTCTATAACTATTATAGACGATTTATCTAAGGCTACTCTAAAGTTAAGCTTATATCTCTATTATCTAACTTTTTAAAGGGGAGTAAAAATAGCTATAAAACTAGCTATTACTTTTTTAGTCTAGGCGAATAGGTAGCGTTTTAAGAGCTTAAAGACGCTTTCTAATAAGTACCTCTCCTTACTTACTTTAAACTAATAAGAGTAACATATATTAAGATAGATACTTCTAACTTAATAATAGTAGGAATCTTATCCTAACTAGATATTAAAGGCTACTATTATATTATAGCTTACTAGTCTTAGAAGTTCTAAGGAGTAGAATTAAATTATATAATAGCTAAGAAGGAGATCTACGCTATAGTTAAGTTATTTAGACACTAATAATACTACGTTAAAAGATTAGCATTTCTAGTAGAAGTTCTCTTTAATTATTCTAACCTCTATAGTATTATATAGTAATCTTCTCTTATCTAATAGTAGTAAAGATAGGTTATATATCTTTTAGTATATAACTTCTATATTCTTTATAAACCTAGGTATATAAACCTAGCTAGTACTCTATTACATAAACTATAATACGTAAGTAATCCCTAGTAACTCCTTAGGGTCTCTAAGAGTTAGCTTAATAGCTCTAGCTATTAACTAGTTCTACGCTTTATATAAAGGTTATATAAGTATTTTCGATACTTAGCGAGATACCTTTAGGTATAAAGACTATACTAGTAATTATTTTAGAGGATTTAGATATAAATCGCTCCTATTTCTATTCCTAGGTAAAGAATACCTTAAGTAATTAATAGATAATTCCCTATAATAAAGTCTATATAGTGTATACTATAGATTCCCTCCTTAATAAGACTATTTTATAATCTCTTACTTAAGTACTTTAGTATATATAAAGAGAGGATATAGTAATAGGCTAACGAAAACGTTCTAAGGAAGACTCTACTTATTAAAGAAAAGGAGAACTATAGTTAATAGACTTAGATAGCCCTATTTAGTAAAAGAACTATATTATTATCCTTACTAACTTAGCGTTAAGGAATAAACTTCTTACACTCTATTATAATAATTTACTAGTAGGTTTCTTTAGATTTTACTATATATAAGAGCTAATTATATACTACTTCTATTAAGAAAGTTTATATAAGGATATATAGGAATACGTTATAACCTATTAAATTTACTAAAGGGCTATAACGAAGCGCTATTACCTTTATAATACTCTTAAGTCCCTACTAATCCTTTAGTAACTATAGGTAAAGATCTTATTTAATTTTACTAGAAGACTTCTAGTTAAACGTTATCTTAGGAATAAGGTTAATAGTATACTTGTGTTAAGGATTATACTAAGATAGTGTTTTAGTTAAATAGATAATCGATAAATGTCTATTTAGACCTAGAGAGGCATCTTTTAGCTAGATCTCTAGGTAACTTATATACCTATAGAATCGTCTTCTATCTTAACGCTTTTAGATAGTAAGTATACTATCTTATATATAGCCTTCCTAGCGCCTAGCTAGTAGCTATATAGTTTAATATATTCTAATATATATTTACTAATATCTATTATTACTAATCTATAGTTAGATAATTCTAGGGCAAAGTTAGCGCTACTCCTAAAATATAGCTAGGCAATCCTAGCGTTATTCCTAGGGTATTTAGAGTATTTCTAGGGTATATAAAATATTACGTACTTATAGGTACCTAGGTATCGCTTAAGTAACTAGACTAGCTTAGCTTATAACAACTTATTGTTATAGATTAATATAAAAGTATTTACTTATACTTTCTCTATTAAATATAATCTTAGTAGTAGACTTAGTAAAACTCTTTTACTCTAAGGTAGACCTAAAAGTTTCCTTTACTAGAGAAGAGGTAAGTATTATAAGCTATAAAGTGCCCTCTTAAGTTTAAGAACCTTTCTAGGAACTTAGAAGCTATCTATATAGTATATATAGATATCTTTATTAAAAGGAGTATTAATAAAGGTATTAAGAGTATTAAGAGAGTAGATTTTAAGGTTATACTTAGCTACAATTACTATAAGTACTTAGAAATTATAAGCTATAAGTTAAGTAATATAAGTTACCTTAGAATTATAGAGCTATAGATTCCTATAAATATAAAGTTACCCTTTATACTTAATTAGATACCTCTATTAGTTAAATATATACTTGAATTTCTAAGTAATAGAAAGTATTACATTACTTTTAACTTAATCTTTATTAACTAGCTTAAATGTACTCCTATTAATAAGGGCTTTTAACTCCTTTTAAGCTACTTCTATAAACTCCTTTCTATATAGATAAAAAGGAGCTTCCTCTATATATTAAGCTTTAGAGTAATTATTATATTATATTCCCTTTTCCTAGAAGTACTATAGAAGCTAAAAGATATAAAGTATATATAATTTAATTAATATATACTTTAAAATCTATCTAATCTTATAGATATTCTTATACCTTACTTAGTAGGTTAAGTAAAGCTTAGTACTTATAGTTTTAATTAAATATAAACTTTAATTCTTAATTCTTAAGGTACTAGTTTAAGGGTTATAATTATTATAGGTTCTAAAATTATTAATACTTATTTTATTAATTAGAGTACATTTATTATTATAGGATAGGCCCTATATCTATAGTCTTTAAAAATAATAGATTTAGATACTTTAGTAACTTTAGTAGAGTTCTATAATTACTAGTTTTTATCTAGTTATAGAGAGTAGTTACTAGTAAAACCTATTATTTATACCTAAACCTTAAAAATATCGTATTATAAATAAAGGTTACTATAGCCTAAATTTCTAGCTGTAAATTTTCTAGAAGATTAGAATAGATTCTTATAATCTAGACTTTTATTACTATTACCCCCTAGAACGTTTAGCTTAACTGTTCTAAGTAGAAATATATAGTATTATTAGCTTATTAATAAGACTCTTATTTAAAAAAAACTAAAAATACTTAGTCTATAAAGCTAGATTATTATTTTAATTAATAAGTAAGACTTAAAGACTATATTAGTATTAAATAAATTAAAAACACTTTAAAAATAGGTTAGAATAGAAGTTACTATAGTATTATATAATAAATAGAAGAAAATAAGCTTAGTAAGATTATTTATAATAAGAAGGGCTAATAATATACTATTATATATCTTAGGTAAAGAGAATATATTAATAAAGATATAGTAGAAAGGAATAAGAGCCTTTAAAAGGGGCCCCCTTTAAGAAACGATTTAATAGTATTATAAGTTAAGCTTATAAGAGAGCCTATTATAGGCTAAGCTAGTATAGTTACCTAAGCGATACCTAAGTACTTACGAGTACGTAATATCTTACGTACCCTAGAACTACCCCTAAAGACCCTAGGAATAACACTAGGATTGCCTAGCTATGTTTTAGGAGTAGTACTAACTTCGTACTAGAATTGTCTAACTATAGATTAATAGTAATAGATATTAGTAAATGTGTATTAGAATATATTAGACTATATAGCCGCTAGCTAGGCGCTAGGAACGCTATATATAAAATAGTATACTTACTATCGAAAAGCGCTAAGATAGAAGACGATTCTATAGGTATATAAGTTACCTAGAGATCTAGCTAAAAAAATACCTCTCTAGTTCTAAATAGACATTTATCGATTATATTTTTAACTAAAACACTGTCTTAGTACGATCCTTAATAGAGCCTAAGCTATGTCTAGGTATAACATTATTAAAATACGTAATGTAATAACTAACGATATAAGTAAAGGACAATAAGGTAAGGCTTCCTAAACTCGTCTATTTATAATAAGGGATAAAGATAATAGTAATATTAAATAGAGGCTAAGAGATCTCGTAATAACAATTATAGTAATACCTACCGCTTTACTATTACCTAACTAACTATTAGACAATAGCTAGGAGATAGGCTAAGGAGGGTAGGCTACTTAGGAGGGGATAAGCTAAGAGAAAAGAACACTAGCCTAGTATAGGTATAGCGCTAGGCTAGTATTACTTTAGTATATAGGTAGTACTTAGGTATAGTAGATAGACTTATAAAGGTAACGTCTATATATATAATAAGACTAGGGCTATAAAGAGATAGCTCCTTAGAGATTAGAATAAATATTTATTATTTAACTAAGACTAAGACAGGTCCTAGTTATAAACCTTATATATTCTAATCTCCTCTTCTATACTTAATAAGAACCCTTACCCTTAAATACTTTATTTCTATACCTAAGATAGAATATACTAATATACTAATAATAGTATTATAGGACCTAAACCTAATAGAGTAAATTACTATATAATCTAAGAGTTATATATAGCTATAATAGAATAGTAGTAAACCTTTAAAGTAGCTTAAGTATAAACATAAGCCTAAATAGAAAACTTAAACTAACGTCTTACTATATAACCTTTCTTAGCTTCTTTAGCGATACTTATACCCGCGGCCTTACCTTATATAATAAAAGACCTCCTAGCTTATAACTCTAGATCTAACCTATAATACTATAAGCTACTCCTAAAGCTAGAGAAGTTTAATAGCTAGTAACGTAATTACCTTACCTAAGCGTTCTATATAAAAGAGAAGTTATTTATTAATACCTAGTTTTTTAGAAGTTTAAAGGAGAAGTTCTATTATATCTACTCGTACCTTAATATAAGGCTCTAATAGATAATTACTACCTACTTTCTATAATAGCGAATAAACTACATATAACTATAAGAAGTTTATAGAATACTTTAACGTTATTTACCTTAACTAAGACCTTTAGAATAGAGCTACTTATACCCATTTTACGATAAAGTATAGTAAAAGGTAATATTTACTTCCTTTATTCTCTACTTTAAATACAAACTTAAGGAGGCTAGAGGAGGGGCTTAGGATAAGAATGTAAAAATTATACTACTAGAAAACGCTATAAGTAAGAGGATCCCATTAGTAATCATACTAGCTATACTACCTTAAAGGACCTTTAATAAACACTATATTATAGTAGCTAAAATCATAGCTAGGTTTAAATAAGTAGAAAAGAATAGTTAAGTAATAAATTATTTAAGAACTATATAGGGAGAGGCTAGTAATAGTTTAAGAATAGTAATATAGAGATATCTAGAGTAGAGTATATAAAAGAACTAATAAAAACATAACTAGCTACTTTACTTATAAGGAGGAGATATATATTATATAGGGATATTAAAATAGAAAATAGGACAATATAGGGGGAAAGGGTAAGGAGAAAAAGAAAGCTACTAGCTCTTAAGTAGCTATATACTCTATATAAGGAGATTAACTATCCTCTAATAATAAGGATAATATAATAGGAAAATAATAAGCTCTTACTAAAGTTAAGGTAAGGGTAGAACCTATAAGGTTTAGAGAGACTAGCGTAAAATATAATAAAATATAATAATTTTACTAGTAGCTATAGACCTATTCTTAAATAATAAGCGATATATATAAGCCCTTATTTACTATACTTATAATTAATACGCTATAGTAGACCTTAAGACTATAAAAGAGTTAAGAATACCTTTTATTAATAAAAGATAGCGCCTACTTTAGCCTTTCTTAAAAGATATACTACTAGTATAGTCCTATAGGATTATACACTTTTAGATAGAGATTAATAACTAGACTAAATAAGTATTTATAAATATAGTAGCTAACTCTAGATATAAGGTACTCTTTAAGCAACCTTAGATAGTAAGGAACTAAGTAATCTATAATATAGTAGTAGAGTACATTCGCTATAGATAAGTAGGTATCTAAATTCCTCTTAAGGGTATAACCTAAAACTAATGTATTTACTTAATATACAACGAATCGATACTTGTCTTAGCGCGATAGTTCCTATAAATCTATAAGGATTAGGGTATTAAATCTATAACTTTATAGTTATAGGAAATTTAAAAGCCTATTTAATAAAAAGATTTTTAAAACTCGAATCTAGTAGTTACAATAAATATAACGTAACTTGTAAGTCTGAAAATAGCTAATATATATATATATAGTTTACTATAATTATTAGATAGCCTTAAAGGCCTTTAAAAAGCTATAGTATAAGAAATGTTACGATAAAGTTATAGTTATAGCTTTAAAATAACTACTAAATAACCTTTTTACATTTAACGCCTAATTAGATAAGATTTAATTTTGATTTTAAAAACTACTTATAGAAGCTCTAAAGGGCTATCTTAGAGCCTAGTTATAGCTTTATAGGTAATTTCTACGATCTTATAGGAAGCTTTTAGTTATAACTTTCTATGACTTTTTTAGTATATACTGTAACTTTTCTCATAACTTTTTAATACCCTAATAAGGATAAAGGTAATAGGAAGGCAAACTATATTAGGAAGATCTCCCTCTACGATCTTAAGAGAGCCTTAGTACTAAAAGCCTTAGTAGATCTAGTAGACTTCGTTCCCTATAATATCTTTACTAAATGCCCTAATCTCTTTACTCTAGATAAAGCTATAGAGCTACCCCTATACTACTAAGGCATTAATTATAAGATTAACCTCTACCCTAACGATAGCGGCTAGGAACTCCTACTCCTATAGGGGCTACTATATAATTTATTATAAGAGGAACTCCTTATACTAAAGAAGGTCCTATAAGAACTACTAGATAGCGGACTTATTTATACTAGATGCTCCTTAGCTACTACGTCTATTCTTTTCATATATAAGGGAAGTAGCTATAATTCTATTACGACTACTATACTTTTAATAACCTTATTATTAAGGATAGATATAGACTACCCCTTATTATAGAGACACTTTAGGTCTTACTATAAGCGCGATAGTTTATAAAGCTTAACGTAGTCGCGGCCTTTTATAAGATATAGAAAAAGCTAGGCTATAAATATAAGATAGTATTCTAGACTTAGTTTAGCCTCTTTAAATAGTTAATCTACTTGTTTAGACTTATAAATATATCTACGACCTTTTAACGCTTCGTTAACTAGACGTTCTAGGTATATACTAATAACTACCTTATAGTATATATATATAATATCTTTATCTATATAGATAGCTTATAGGAGGGCTATATAAAGAGGGTCTAGGACGTTCTATAGAAACTTAATAACATAGAACTCTACCTTAACCTAAAGAAGTACAAATTTAGTATTTAAGAAGTAAAGTACTTTAGTTTTATTATAAAGGCTAGCGAGGGAATCTATTATAATCTAGAGAAACTAGAGGCTATCTATAACTAGTAAGTACTAACCTTAGTATAGGGAGTACATAGTTTCCTAGGGTTTATAAACTTTTACTATATGTTTATCTAAGACTACTTAAGCCTTACGTAACCTCTTAACTAACTAACAAGGAAGGGAGTCCTATTCCGCTAGGGCCTTAAATAAGAAAAGGTGTTTTAAACCCTTAAAGATAGATTCTACTAGTTATTAACCCTTATAAGCTATAATCTAGAATAGGAAACCTTCTTAAAGACTAACTATTTAAGCTATATAATAGGGGGTCCCTTACATAGATAGACGCTAATAAGTAGCCTTAAATAGTAGGATTCTTCTTAAAATAACTAAGCCTTACTAAATATAATTAGCTAATTTATAATAAGGAAATACTTATAATTATTTAATACTTAGAGTTTTAGAAGTTAGAGTTATAAGTAGGGAAACTATTTACTATCCTTATAGATTACGCTAAATTATACTACTCTATAACGAGAAAGAGGCTAAACGAACGATAAAGCTAATAGGCTAAGATCCTCTTAGAGTATAACTTTAAACTATAATACTACTCTAGTAAGTATATAGTAATACTAGATACTCTCTCTTAACGAGAATAAGATATACCTACTAGTACTTAGGATAAGTAGGAGTAAGGTTATATTATCTAAATATTAGACCTAGTATAGGTAAGGGACGACCTTAGTATAGGCCTAGTACTAACCTAGTACTAACTTAGAAGGACGAATTATAACAATTTAACTACTTAAAGAGGTAACCTTAGTCCTAATAGATAAGGAACTATAGTAACTATAGATAATATTAGTAGAATGGGACTAGGAGTACTAGGAGGTATTAAGGCCCTTTAAGATAGAGAGAGATAGCTCCTAGCTAGAGTAGTAAAGGTATAACTATTAGTATATAACCTTAATAAATAAGGATAGCTACAATACTAAGAACGACTCTAGGTCCTTAGTAAACCTTAGGGGGAAGAAGACCTAGTAAAGGACTTATATAACGTTCTATATACCTATCTAATTTAACATATCTATAAATTACTAGTAGTTAGATAGCTAGGATAGAATATAACGTATAATATCGTAAGCTAATAATTCTTCTAGCTAGGGATCTTATAAGCTATATAATAATACGTTTATAACTATAGAATATATAGTTAAGAACATATCTAGTAGAAAGTAAAGAAGATACTCTTTTAACCCCTACTTATACTTAACTAGCTATGCGTTTACTTATTAATAGACTTTATTACCTTATTACTACTTACCTAAAAAGACTACTTTACGTATCTCTAAGTTATTACTAACTAACTAATAAAGGCGCTAACGTTAGAAGCTATACCTATAATAGGCGCTATTACTTATATATAGAGATTCCTTAATACCTACTTTTACTTCTATAGTCTACTATAAGAAATTGTATCTAACTAGGGTAGTAACTAAATAAGTAAATTATAGTAGAAGATATACTAATTAATAGGAGTATAATAAAAGCTTAGTATAGCCTATAAACCTACAATAGATAGTATAATAGAATACGTTACTTAGGAGATCTAATAATACTTTTAGTTATACGTTTACTACTTATAAGAAGACTAGAGAGGGCTCCTTCTAGTAGCCTAGCTAGCCCTTAATAACTATACTTCCTCTATTATTAGTATAAGTCCCTTTTAATAAATATAAGTATTATTTAGGGGCGCTTAAGATTACTAATAAAGGACTATAACTAACCCTAAACGAACAGTAGGTATAATAGTTTATAGAATATATTAAGGAGATAATAGACTTTATATACGCTAAAATAGTAGCTACTTAAGCCTAATAGGAGGAATAAGTAAACTACTATTAGCGTACTATAGACTCCTTTTAGATAAGTAATAAAGTATAGCTATATATAGTAAACTATAAGATAGAGTGCCTAAATAAGAAGTTAGATTAGCTATACTATAAATATATAGTTACTAAGCTATATAGCTCCTATAGTATAGAACTTAGCATTTTCCCTAGTATCTACTATATATTTTATATCTAGCTCCTCTATTAGGTATCTAAGGACTTACTACTTAGATAAGTAATTAATAAAGTTTATAACCCTATAGTAGTAAAAGACATAGATAAAGATAAGTAGCGCGTAAAAGAGATTTTAGTAGCTTAATAGAAGAGGGTTAAATAAGGTAAATAGCGTAAAGTGTTAGTTAAGTAATAAGGATATATATAGACCTCCTAAGAACTATTAGTAGAGCTTAATAATATAATAGAACTTAATACTTGTAAGTATTAATAGAGTCTAGCGCTAGAATATAATAGTAATCCCTAGTATTAAAGTATAGTAGGCTACTAACCCTAATTAGGATAAAGCTATTAACATTAACTAGGTAGTAAACCTAGTTAACGTTAATAGCTACTAGCTAGTATTATTAAAATAAAGTCTTAATACCCCTATTACTTACCTAGTAAAGAGTAGGCTTAATCTAAATAAATTAAGTAGCTATTAAGCTAGTCCCCTTACTAGGTAAAGATATATAGGAGTACTAAAAACACTTACTTTATAAAGGAGTATAGCGTTAAAGGAAGGAAAAAGTAGATAAATAGATAGGGGGAGGTAGGGTTTTTATATATATAGCAGAATTCTACTAATTACTCGCCTTACCGCTAACTCCCCCTTTAGCTAAACGTTAGATTACTATCGCTACGAGAGGTTACCTAAGGCAACCTAGTACTATACTTATATTAGCTTAGTACTAGGCTAGTAGGGACCTATAGGAGTACTTACTACTAAGAGAATTAATATACCTTAGTTCGTTAGTACTCTACCCTATTACTACTATATAAGATAACATTAGTAACTATAGAAATATTTCTATGTAAGTATAACTAGTATAATACATTTTTATTCCTAACGTATTTATTTTAGATATATAGTAGCTTATACTACCCTCTAAAACTACTTATTATCCTCCCCTAGTACCTCCTAGAAGGGGTCTAACATATAGTATGTCTTAAGATATATGTCTAAGTCCTTAGTAGCTTAGATAGCTTCTATAGGGACCTACTACTACTATAATTAGTGTCTTTTTAGAGAAGGACTAGCTAGAGGGTACTAGCTAGTACTAACTTACTAGATAGTAGCGGTTACTACTCTTTATATAGGTATAGTACGACTTAGTAACTAAGCTAATTTACTCCTAGTAGGCTATAGCTTAGCCCTAAGCTATACGCCTAACGTAAGTACGATATAGTAGGATGCGCTACCTAGTACTTTAGTTAGGGGGGCGTTAGCTAGGCGTCTTAGGCATAAGGGGCTTTAGGGGCGGGTTAGGGCATAGGGGGGTCTTAGCGCTAGCCTAAGGGGCCCCTACCCTTATTAGCGTAGCTAGGGGTATAGGATTATAACTATTAATAGGGGCTATTATAGGGACGTAGGCTATAGTAGATATAAGACTATTTTAGATAGTAAGAGTATTAGATAATACTTTAACTCTCGCCTTAATATTAGACGATTAACTTAATAGAGCTAGGAGTATAGGATTTAGGATAGGGGAGGGGGGGTAGCTAGTAATATAGGAGCTAAGAGGAGAAAGAAAAAAAGTAAACTAGTAAGGGTAAGTAAACACTTTTAATAGGGTAGTATATTAATAATATACTATATATATAATAGTATATAGACATATATATACTATTATAAGGTATAGTAAATAGGTACTTAATTATAATTTTAGCTTCTCTTTTATTTTTTTAAGTAACTCTTACTTAGATTCTATAGGGAAGTATATTATAGGCTAAGCCTATAGGAGAGCCTAAGCTATACCTAGGTATAATGTTACTAAAATACATAATGTAATAACTAATAATATAAGTAAAGGACAATAAGATAAGGTTACCTAATCTTACCTACTTATAATAAGGGATAAAGAAAACGTTAATATTAGATAGAGACTAGGAGATCTCTTAATAACGATTATAGTAATAGCTACTACTCTACTATTACTTAACTAACTATTAGACAATAGCTAGGAGATAGGCTAAGGAGGGTAGGCTACCTAGGGGGGGATATACTAAGAGGAATAAATACTAGCCTAGTATAGGCATAGCGCTAGGCTAGTATCGCCTTAGTATATAGGTAGTATTTAGGTATAGTAGATAGTAACAAAGGTAATGTCTATATATATAGTAGGACTAAGACTATATAGAGATAGCTCTTTAAAAATTAGAATAAATATTTATTATTTAACTAAGACTAAGATATAGCTTAGTTACAAACCTTTATAGATAGGCTTTAGAGAGTTTATAGCCTTTATAGTTAAGTAATTCTTCTATAGTAAGCTTAATTCTAAGTTATAAAGCCTCTTTAGTTTTAAGGATAGCTAAGTTAATATAACTAAGTTAATTAAACTATTAGTATACTAATTTTTTATAGTAAATACCTCTAGGATTATAGTTATTTAAGTAGTAGTAAAGGTAGAGTTATTAGTAGTATATTATGTATTATACTCTATAATAAACTAGTAATAGATAGTTAGAGTATAAAAATAAGCTAGCTATCCTTAGTAATGTTCCTTAATTTAAGGCCCTAGTTACACCTAGCTTTTTAAAGTAAGATAGCTAATATAAGGTTAGTATATAAATCTAAGACATAGGTATAGTTAAAGAGTTTAAAGAATTCTCTAGAAATATATATAAGAACTAAGCTAAATTCCTAAATAGGGATTTACTATATTCCTATATAAAAGACCTCTTCTAAGTTAGTAAAATCTTTAAAATATAAGTATCTATTATAAGTATAACTATTAGAGCTAGTATTATAAATAAAGAAGTTACGAAAGGGTAAGTAATATAAGGTTACCTTAAAACTATAGCTACTCTATAAATTAACTAATATATGTAACCCTATTTACTATTTTTCTTATTAATATACTACTTTTACTTAGCTAACGAGTTACTTAGCTACTTTTAATTATTTAAGTTAGTTAACTACTTTCTTATCTTAGTTTTAGTTTTTCTTTTAAGCTAAAAGTCTAGATACTTAGCCTTAAGGAATATAAGCCTTTTTAGGTTAAGGTATATATATTAAGGAAGAAGTACTTTTTACTATATAGGTAGTTCTTTTCTAGATTTAACTAATTATTACTACTATCCTTATTTAATTATTACTATTAATACTATTATTTATTATTAAATCCTAACTCTTACTCTTAAAATAGTAAGAAGCTAGATTCTTAACCCTATTAATAGGTTTCTTCTTTATTAAATTAATATTAAAAGATTTATAAGATAGTAAATCTATCTAGAAGTTCTTTTACTATTTATCTTTACTTATTCTTCCTTAAGCCTTAATATAGTTAAGCTAATATCCTTTAAAATAAGGATTAATAAGTACTACTACTTAAATAAAGTCTTAAGTAAGTCTAATACCCTAGATATCTAGAAGGTTAGTTATAATTATATTTATAAGTCCCTTTACTACTTTATAATCTAAGTAGAGATATCTTTCCTACTTAGTATCTTAAGAGTATACCTATACTATAGTTTAATAGTATATTCTTACTCTACTTAGTTAGCTTATCTTAGTTCCTAAGAAGACGAAGTTATTTATAAATATTATACTCTCTTTTAATAGTAGAGTAGTAGTTACTAATATTTTTAATAATAAATAACTAAATAAAAGTAAGGCTCTTCTATTGATTTTTATAGGTCTTATTTTAAATTTAATACTATACTAGCTAAAGATCTTAAATCTTAAGCGACAAAGTATCTATAAGGTTAAAGTTAAATTCTAGCTCGCTTAACTTAATTATAAGAGTATTAACTTCTAGATCTATCTTTAATAGGTTAATATTCTACTAAATTTCTTTTAAATAGTAAACTTCTTAATAATACTAATCTACTTATCCTAGTCCTTAAGTCCCTATAGCTTTTTTAAGCTAAGACTTAAGCAGATATTAATATTAGATTTAGACATAATAAATAGTAAGTCTTAGGATACTTATTATTCTTAATAATTTAATAACTATGTTCTATATTCTAGTATAGCTTCTTAAGAGCTAGGATTATCGTAGCTTTAATTTAAAGTTAGTTAAAGTTATAAGCTCCTAGGCTTATAACTATTAAGTAAGTTAATAGCTTACTTAGAGCTAAACGTAAGCGTAGTAGACTTAAGTAGGAATTATAGAGTAGCTTAATATAATTAAGATTAATAGAGCCTTTATTAACTCTCTAATAATTCTATTACTTAAGAAGAGAAAGTTATAGCTATTTATATAGTCCTTTAATAACTACTTATTATTTATAAGTTATCTATAGTAATATATATTATCCTCCCTATTCTATTTACTTAGGAACTACTAAATCTATAACTTAGACAATACTATAGAAAAAAGATAGTAAGAGAATACGTAGCCTAGTTAATAATATAAGGAAAGAAAGGTATATTAATATATCTAAGGTTATAGTATCTAGTATAAAAGGTATAATAGTTAGCTAGGTATTAAGGGAATTTACTATATCTAGTAAGTAAATAAGTAAAGCTACTAAGTATTAAAATTAAACGAGTAAGTATCCCTATATAGATACTTAATACTACTTAAATAGTTATCTAAGGGTATTAATCTTTCTAGCTATTCTAAGATTAATAGTAAGTTAGTAGTTAGCTTTTTCTATACTAGATACGAATCTAGAAGGAGAGTTAAAGTAGAAGGTAAATAGTAAAGGTTAGGTATAGAAATAATATAAGTCTCCTATATTACTAGAGTCTTAAGAAGGTTCTACTTAAAATTAGCTAGTTAATAGATTAAGATAATCTAATTAGTATTTAGACTTAGATAGAAGCTTAAGATAAAATAGCTACAGTTAAGGCTAAGCTTAAGAATTTATTAGTTATAGTAAAGCTAGACTTAAAGTTAAACTATAGGCTAAGGTTAGCCCTATAGAAGTTAACTGTTTAGGTTTATAAGTTATTTAGGTAGCTAATTAAGGCTTGTAGATAGTTTAGGTAGCTAATTTAGGCCTATAGATAGGTTTATAAATAGTTCTATTACCTAGTTATGTTATTAAATAAGTTAATATTAAGAAGAACAAAAAGACTAGGTTTTATTAAGTTTTTATATTTAACCCTAATAATAATATCTTATTATTTTTTTAAGGGCTTTAATTAAGTAATTTAAAAACGAGTTAGTTCCTTTAGAAGGTTAAGTATAATATCCCTATTCTTATAAGCTATAACTTTAAAAGGTCCTATCTAACCTTTCCCTTTTTAATATATAAAGGTGTTACTCTAAAGTAAGTAGTTTATCTAGGTTTAAAACTTTAGGCTAGCCCTTAGATCTAACATAGATTTAATAGTCTACTAGGTATAGATTTTAGGATTTTATTTTATTACCTTCTATATTACTATTACTTTAGTAATATTAGTTAGTAATAGTAGTAAATCCTATATAAGCCTAAGATATACTTTAAATATAAGAAGTATTAGAATAAGTCTTTTAGGTTTAGCTATATTATTTAGTACCTTAATAGTAAGCTAGATAATAGTTTAGTTATCTATAAACGTTTTAATATCTTACTTAATTATATTATATATATAGATATTAGAAAACTATATTAGCTCGTTTAACTTTCCTAATAGCTTAATATACCTTAATAGGTTTCTCCTAGTATATATTACCTATAATTTAAGTAAAGCTTTAAAATCCGTCTAAAGTAAAGTTAGTATTATAGTTATATATAATATAGCTTAGTAGTCTAATATAGGATACTATCTAATATTAGTAGAGAGAGTTCTCTGCTTTCTATACTAACATTATCTTTAGGAAGATTATAGCCTAGAAAGAAGTTACTTAATTAATAATATAAAGAGTGTTTTTACTATTAATATATATAATATTAATAATAATCTTAGAGTTAAACTCTATATTATCCTTTAAGTAGACTTTAACCTAGCGTAGTATATAGTCGTAAAACTAATATACTTAGCATTTACTCTTAATTCTATTAATAAGTTTATTAGTTATATTTTTAAGCTCTACTTTCTATAGTAAAGTACTAAGTATTTCTATATATAGATAACTAAATCTATAGTATAAGCGCTTAATTTTAACCTTTATAAGAAACGTATACTATTTCTTATAAAGTAAATAAGAGAATAGATATTCTTATTTCTAAACAATAGGAATAGTCGTTCTATCCTAGTAAACAATAATATTAGATATGTAATTAAAGAAAACCTTATACTAATTTATATCCTTAAGATAGAAGGAAACAGTTGTTAGTATATTAAAGATAGAAAACGTAAATATACTAAGTAGTTTAGTAATATCTATATAATTAATAAACTAGATAGCTTTACTACTACTAAATTAAACTATCTTCTATCTAATTATTATATAATCCTTTAATATAGTACTTCCCTATAGTAAGTAAGTGTTTAATTCTTACTAATAGTTAAAATATATAAAGCTCTAGTATCCTATAGTTAGCCTTAGTATTTTATATAATATTTATTAGTAAGAAGTAACTCTACTAGCTTTCCCTTTAGTATAAGCTAGAGGTTTATAATATCCTCCTTAGTCGTTTAATATATAAATAATACTATTATAAGAAAATAAGTTACCTACTATATAGAGTAATTATCTTAACTCTTTTTAATATTTCCTTTAATATTATCTATTAACTAAGAGTCTTAGACTTTCCTATATAATTAGATAAATACTTTTAGATCCTTAAAAGGCTCTTAGCTATAGTTCTTATAATATAGGAAGTATATTTACCTTATAGTATTCTTCTTTACCTATATATTATTTGATAGGTATTATCTAAACTATTTATATATAAAGTACTTGTTCTTTTAATATAGTTAAAATAGTTATTACTAATTCGTCTATAGCTTCCTAGGGTAGGACGAACTCTATTACTTTCTTAGTTTATATAACCCCTTATTTAGGTATTAACCTTATTAATTCCTAGGGTTATCCTTTATTAGTAGTAGAAATAAGAAGGAATTAAGGTTTATACTATTTTTATACTGTCGATCTATGTAGTAAGCTATACTATTATAAGTAATATTTAACACTATTAATACTATATGTTTTAACTTAATACTAGTTAAAAGTAACTACTTATAAAATATAAAGGTTTCCTTATAAATATAAGAATAAGTACTAGTAGGTTATATATTTAGTAATAAGAGTAATAGAAAACTCTAGTATCCTATAGTAAGCTTATACTATTATACTATAGATATTCTCTTCTCCCTATTACGATTCTCTAAGGGTACGTAAAATAAGAGTAAGTTTATTAATGTAGGCTTAAAGGACTTTATTCTTAGTTTTAGCTAGATTCTTTTATTAGAGGCTTTAGAAGGTAATTGTATTCTAGTTAATTAAGTACTAGGTTTAGTTATATTAAGTTTTACATTTTTTATCTAGTAGTTTAAACGATTCTTTCTAGTACTTCTTAGGTCTAATATAGTAAATCTAGTATATATATACCTTATTAAAGAGCGTATCTAGGAACACTACTTAATATTAGTTCTTAGTATTAAGTATATTAATAGCCTTCTTAGAGCTAAACATAAGCGTAGTAGACTTAAGTACGAAGTATAAAGTACCCTAATGTAAATTAAAGTTAATAAAGCTCTAATTAAGTCTTTAATAATTCTACTATTTAAGGAGAACAAGCTAGAACTATCTATATAGTCCCTAAATAACTACTTATTGTTCCTAAGTTATCTATAGTAGTCTATCTTATCCTTCCTATTCTATTTACATAGGAATAACTAAATCTATAATATAAACAATACTATAGAGACAAGATAATAAAAGAACGCGTAGCCTAGTTAATAACATAAAGAAAGGGAGTTATATAAATACATCTAAGGTTAAAGCATTTTATAAGGAAGGTATAATAGTTAACTAAGTATTAAGGAATTTGTCTATATCTAGCGAGTAAGTAAGTAAGGCTATTAGGTATCTAGATTTAGACTAGTAAGTACCCTAAAATATATGTATAATATACTCCCTTAGCTATATAGTAAGTAGCTACCCTAAAGTTAAGTTATAATTAGCTACTTAATATATAAGGTAGAAAAGTAATAAAAGGAATAATTAGTAGAAACTAAAAATTTAAGATAAAAAGACCTTATACGTAAGTAATTTCTACTCCTTTAAGTATTACTACTTAACCTAATTAAACTAAAGAAATAACTATTAAAGAAGTAAAGAAAGATAGTAAGATTATATAAAGAAATGTAAGTAGGAATATAACGAATAAGAGATTTACTAAGCTAACTTATATATAGATATCTAGAAACAGTAAACGTAGTTATAGTTATAGAGGGATTACTCTCTTTAGAAGTAGGGGCTTACTATATTTATCTAGTAGCTAAGGTAGTAGATGTAAGAGTTAGAGTAGGCTTAATTAAAGAGAGGATTGTAAGGTAGAGAAGAAAGGTATAAAGAAGCTAATTAGATAGTTAGATAGAGTAATTAAAAAGGAACAGAATAGTATAGGGAACGTAATAATTAAGTAAGTAGGTTAGGAGTAAATAGAGGAGGAAGATAAAGAGTCTAGGATTCTACTTAACTATTTGTAAAACTTAGCGGGAATCGAGTAACTTTAAGTAGCTATCTCGCTTTTAGCTAAGTACATAGAAAAGTAGGTTATAGTACTAAATAGCGTGTCTAATTCCCTACAAGATTAATATTTTAATGTCTCTTTAAATTGTCCTAATAGCGTACTATAGCGCGCTAAAGTATATGCTTTTTAATCTACGTTTAAAGGTAGGTTTGTTAAGGCATAGCTTTAAGGTTTAGTAGTACCTTAAAAGCTTACTATAATATCGTTATATTATATATACCTTAGAAGCTCTAGAAAACGTCTCTCTAATAGAGTTTATATAAACTCTAAAAGGTAAGTCTATTTCTTTTTTATCGCGTCTTTTCTAACGTGTGTTTATAGCCTCCTTTAAAGATATAGTTGTTATACTATAGCTTTTACTGTTTATTTTAACACTTCTTCCTAGTAAAAACCTATTATAAAATAGGGAAAAACACTAGTTATTTTATATATATGTGTGTTTATTATATTTATTATTTGTTATATTACTCTAAAAAAACTAAGTTAGAAAAACAGGTAAATTAATTGTATTTAAAGAGGAAAACCCGAAAACTTAAGGAATAAAAACACCTTTTACTTAGAGTATAAAGTAATATTTTTTGATAAGTTATATAAACCTATTTAACTTATTGTAGTATAAAAGAGTAGTTTTATAAGCTCTTTTAAAAACAAATCTATATTATTGTCTTCTAATTTTATATATAAAACTATTATCTTCTTTTAACTTAAATTAGAGTATAAGTATAAGTAAGCTAAGTCTATATACTTAGTCCTTTTATAGAATTCTAGATTTTCTACTAATTTAATAGTAGCTATATTGTTTATTAAAAACATAGGTATTTTATTTAGACTTTTTAGTTATAAACTGTTATTAAATAATGTAAATAGCCTATTTAGAAACAATGTTTCTTTATTAGCCTCCCTTAGGCTTATAAACTTAGCCTTATAGCTTAAAAGAGCTATGCTTTTTTATTTAGTATAAGCTTAGCTAATAATATTATTATGTATATAAAAACAGTAGCCTAAAAAGGATTTTCTTTCTTCTAGATTAAGAGCCTAACTAGCGTCTAAAAAACATTTTATACTATATATATTTAAAGGTATCCCTACTTTATATATTAAGCCTTTATTTATGTATTTATTTAAGTATTTCTAGATTTTACTAAGTGTAGTTCGATGTAATTTATCTAGATTAGAGCTAAAACGGGTATAAATTATAACTAAATAGAGTATATCTAGCCTAGTATATAAGGCGAAATAGAGTAGAGAGTCTATTTCTTTCTAATATTATAAAACAGTAGTTTTATTAGCTTTTATTTTAATATTTTTATTTACTTTAACGCTAGCTTAGCTAGGTATATCTAAAGTACCTATATTATTCTTTTTATAGTCTTCTAATTTATTCTTTATATATTTTTCCTAGGTTATTTATAGAGTGCTTTTATCTCTAATAAAATACATATCTAGAAAGTCTTCTACTAGCCCTAAATATTAGACTTTTAAGTCTTTATTTATTTACTCTAGAACTTCTATTATTATATTTATAGTTCTGTCTATAACTAATAGATTATCTACGTAGATAGCTATAGTAATTTTTAATTGTTTATTTAAAAAGACCCCTCGTCTAATTTTAAGGTTTTAAAGCCTTGTTTGTTTTATATAGAGGATAAGTACTTATACTAGAGCTTTAGACTTTATTTTAGGCTATATAATGCTTTTCTAAGCTTTAATATAAGCTTATTGTGTTTAAAATGGCTATTTAATTATTCTAAGAAGCTATTCTTGTTTTGTTTATTATAATACTCTATTTTATAGCTCTCGAACTTAGCTAGCAATTTTCTATAGATTGCTTTATCTATTTCTTATTATATAAACGCATTTTTTATATTATATTATAGTATAAGGTACTTATTACTAACTACTATTAACAATAGAGTTCTTATGTTTTCTAGTCTAGCTATATTACTAAAGGTTTCTAAGTAATCTAGGTTTAATACCTAATTAAAGCCTTATATAACGTATCTTACTTTATACTTTATTATATTGTTATTATTGTCTTTTTTTAGCTAATAAACCTAGCGGCCTACTAGAGGCTCCCTATTCTTAGGCACTTCTATTATATCCTAGGTTCTTTATACTATGAGCTCGTCTATTTCTAGCTTTATAGCATTGTTCTATTTATTATACCTAGGGCTTTATAGAGCTTACTTTAATTTTTTAAGCTCTAAAGGGTTAGCTTTAGTAGGCTTAGTATAGCTTCCCTTTTTAGGTTTTTAAGTATACTCTAAATATAGAGGGGTATTCGATATAGTTATTTATATCCCCTATAGGCTTTCTAGGTAGTATTACCTCTATAGGGGTCTTCGCCTCTACCTAAGTTATATTTTCTAAATCTAGCTCCTAACCTTTGTTTTTGTTAGGCTCGTTATAATTCGAGTTATTAGTTATAAATTCTAATAAATTCACACCTTATACTTTAGGTAAGGGCTCTCCTAATTAGGAAGTGAACTTAATACTAGACTATTGTCTAATATATTATTATTTTCCCTATAAAATTCATTTTTAGGTATTATAAAGTCATGAAATACTACAACTCTCTTATAGAAAAAATCTTAGATCTTATATACATTCTTAATATAACCTATTATAACTCTCTTATTAGCCCGAGGGTCTAATCTAGTCTCTAGATTTTTATTTTTTATAATATATTATACTACTAAATATTTTTGTTCTGTCTAGCTCTTCTAAAGTGATTTCTTTATTGTCTTTAAACTCTAAAGGTATTCTGTAGTCTAAAGAGCTATGTAGTAACTTATTATATATATAGGTAGTAGCTAGAATAGCTTTACCCTAGAGGTAGTATAGTATTTTTACTATAAAAAATATAGCCTATACTTTATTAAGTAGTGTTCTGTTTATTCTTTCTATACGCCTATTAGGCTCTTTTGTATGTTTAGGCGTTATTTTATATATTATACCTTCTTCTATTTAATAATTCTTTATATTATAAGTAAATTCTTTAGTACTGTTTAAAAATATCTTTTTAATTCTTATATTATTACTGTTATTTTCTACCTATGCTTTTTAGTATTTAACCTTATCTAGAGCTTCGTATCTTTATCTTAATAAAGCTACTTCTAGATACCTAGAATAGGTATCTAAAAGGGTAATAAAGTATATATATTTATTATATGTTAGGATTTCTATTAGCTCTAGATATTTATATAGATTTTCTCTAGGTAGCTATAATGCTTTTTAGAAGGCTAATTATTAACGTTATTTATTAACTTCGCCTATATATACTTATAGCATTGTTTTTTTTATAGACTAGAATAGTCTATTATTATCTTATCTTTATATTTATTTAATAGCTATACTAATATTCTAGTATTAATATAGCCTAGCTACTAATACTATATGTATAAGTTAACGTTTTTCTTTATTTTATTTGTATTGTTATTTACATTATCTACTTATAAAATAACCTCTTTATTTTTTATATATCTTATATTATTTATTAAGTAAGAGGTATATAGTATAGCTTATCTTTCTATATGCCCTTTGTTATAAGCTAATATTAATTATTAAACAAGTAGACGTTTTTATTCTTTATTATAGTAGAAGTGTTTTTAGGTACAATTAGCTTATAATATTAATACCTATTTTATGTATATAGTATACGTCTTACATTTTATAAATTCCGGGGTTATTTAAAAATCTAAAATAGATATCTCCTACTCCTTTTTTTATATAGAGCTTACCTTACTCTATCTAATAGTAGTACTTATTACTCTATAGTTTATTAAAAATTCTTTAGTATAACAATGTATTTTATAGCCCTTATATTATATAGAAATGAATAGTAATTATTCTTAAATTTAGGTATAGATTTTATATTAAGATTAGACATTATCTCTTATAGCCTATCTATTGTTCTTTAGAATCTAGGTATCTTTAGAGATCCTAGTATGTTTTTAGTATTCTTATCTAAGTTATATTATAGGGGGCTTCGTACCTCTCTTTCTACGTTAATAAGCTCTTTAATTTACCTATCTAGATCTATTAGATTTAGGTCTTTAGATAATAGATGTGCTACTTCTTTACTAGACGCTTCTTTTATCCGTTTTTCGATCCGTTCTTTGTTCATAGCTTTTATTATACTATAGAGCTTATTCCTTTATAGTAAGACAACAGATTTATTTAGCGTTTCCTTATTAGTAGATTCGAAAATTTCTACTTTTTTTGTAGCTACCTACTTAGACAGCCCATTTTTCTAGGGTTTCCTAAGTTTTATAGAGCATCTAAAAATTTACGTTTTTTACTCTTAGGGCTTTTATTACTTTGTTCCGTTTTAAACTACTAAGGGGCTTTGTTCGGATATAAGAACTAATAGCTATCTTCTTTATAGCTGTCTTTCTTATAGTTTCTATATATAATGAATTCCTTTGTCTTTTTCTATTTTTTTATAGTTTTTACTATATTTATATACTATAAACACTTTTTCTATTGTTTTTCTAGCATAATGTCTTTTTTCTTTATTAACTAAGCTCTAAATTAATGTTTCGAGCGTATATTCTATATCCTTAGACCTTATAGCCTATGTAATATTAGTTACGTCTTCCTTTAGCCTATTTAGAATTAAAGAGACAATAACTACTTCTAGTATAATAATGTCTTAGCTTTTTAGCTCCTTATAGGTGCTTTTAATACTATTTAAATATTCTTTTATATTTTTATTATATTCTATTGAGAATAATTTCCTAATTAGGATATAATTTATAGTAAAAGTACTAGGATTATATAGTTCTTTTAATTTTTCTAATAGACATAAGTATCTATAATATTTTTTATCTAAGTTAATACTCTATTATCGATAAAAAGTCTAATTAGGGCTAACGCCTAATAAGAATTTTTATGATTTTTAGTTTTTTTACCTTATTAGATTTTCCTCTAATTAGAGCGCTTTTTACTTATAGAGCCTAGAAAGTATAGTTTACGCTTCTAGAGAGGTTTTAAATTACTAAGCGTAATTTACTAGACATTGTTTTTTATTGTGTTTTCTATATCCCCTAGATAGATAAATAACCGAAGAATAGCCTTATTATTGTTTTAGAAATTTCTAAAGATTTTTTAAGGTAGGCGAGGGCGAAAAATTAGTACTATGTAAGAGTTAGAGTAGGCTTAGTTTAAAGAGAGGCTTATAAGGTAGGGAAGAAGGTATAAAGAAGCTGATTAAATAGTTAAATAGAGTAATTAAAGAGAAACAAAATAGTATAAGGTACGTAACGATTAGGATAGTAGGGAAGGAGTAAATAGAGGAGGAAGATAAAGAGTTTAGGATTCTACTTAACTATCTATAAAACTTAGTAGAAATCGAGTAACTTTAAGTAGTCGTCTTACTCCTAGCTAAGTACATAAAAAAGTGGGTCCTAGACTACTAAGTAGTGTGTCTAACTTTTTACAAGATAAATATTTTTATGTCTCTTTAAAGTCTCCTAATAGCGTACTATAGCGCGCTAGAGTATATGCTTTTGTTATGCGTTTAAAGGAAGGTTTGTTAAGGCATAGCTTTAAGGTTTAGCAGTACCTTAAAAGCTTATTATAAAGACGTTATATTGTATATGTCTTAAAAGTCTAAGAAATCGTCTCTATAATAGAGTTTATATAAACCCTAAAAAATGGGTCCGTTTATTTTATATCGCGTCTTACCTAACGTGTGTTTATAAAGCTAGAAGTATAGATACTTAGTTTTAAGGAACGTAAGCCTTTCTAGATTAAGGTAAGTATATTAAGATAAGAAATACTTTCTACTATATAGGTAGTTCTTTTCTAGATTTAACTAATTATTACTATTATTCCTATTTAACTACTACTATTAAGACTATTACTTATTATTAGATCCTAACATTTACTCTTAAAACGTTAAGAAGCTAGATTTTTAATCCTATTAGTAGGTTTTTTCCCTATTAAATTAACGCTCGAAGATTTCTAAGATAGTAAATCTATCTAGGAGTTCTTTTTACTATCTATCTTTACCTATCCTTCCTTAAGTCTTAATATAGTTAAGCTAAAATCCTTTAAACTAAGGATTGATAGGTATAATTACTTTTATAAAGTTTAAAGTAAGTCTAATGCCTTAGATATTTAGAAGGTTAATTATAAGGGCGTCTATAGGTACCTTTTACTACTTTCTAATCTAGGTAGGGATGTCTTTTTTACTTAGTATCTTAAGGGAATTCCTATACTATAATTTAATAATATACTCTTTACCTTACTTAGTTAGCTTAACTTAGTTCCTTAAAAAATAAAGTTACTTATAGATATTGTTCTCTCTCTTAGTTATAGAATAATAATTATTAACATTCTTAATAGTAAATAACTAAATAGAAGTAAGACTCTTCTATTAATTGTTATAAGTCTTATTCTAGATTTAATACTATGTAAGGTAAAGATCTTAAATATTAAGCGACGAAGTATCTATACGGTTAAAATCGAATTCTAGCTCGCTTAGATTAATTACGAAAGGATTAACTTCTAGATCTATCTTTAATAGGTTAATATTTTACTAAATTCCCTATTAAATAGTAAACGTCTTAATTATACTAATTTACTTATCCTAATCCTTAGGTCTCTATAGTTTCGTATAGCTAAGGCTTAAAGATATTAATATTAGATTTAGATATAATAAATAGTAGGTCTTAAGGTACTTATTATTCTTAATAACTTAATAACTATATTCTATAATTTAGTATAGCTTTTTAAGAGCTAGAATTATTATAGCTTTAATTTAAATATAGTTAAAGTTATAAACTCCTAGGCTTATAACTATTAAGTAAGTTAATAGCTTACTTAGAGCTAAACGTAACTATAGTAGACTTAAATAAGAAGTATAGAGTAACTTAAAGTAAATTAAAGTTAATAAAGCTCTAATTAAGTCTCTAATAATTCTACTATCTAAGGAGAAGAAGATATAACTATCTGTATAGTCCCTAAATAACTACTTATTATCCCTAAGTTATCTATAGTAATATATATTATCCTTCCTATTCTATATATATAAGAATAATTAAATCTATAAATTAAATAATACTATAAAGATAAGATAATAAAAGAACGTATAGCTTAGTTAATAATATAAAGAAAGGGAGTTATATAAATATATCTAAAGTTATAGCATTTAGTAAGGAAGGCGTAATAGTTAACTAAGTATTAAGGAATTCGTCTATATCTAGTAAGTAAGTAAGTAAGGCTATTAGGTATCTAGATTTAGACTAGTAAGTATCCTTAAGTAAATGTTTAACACTTAGTAATGTCTATTTTTAATAGAAGTTAGTAAAGTACTATACTTTGTTATAGAGAATATTATAAGAGTTACCTAAGAATCCTTACTAGGTTTTCTAGTATTTATTACATATAATAATTTTATCCTATAGAATTAGACTATTTTTAATATATTATATTAGTAGTAAATTGTACGCTTACGTAAGTACTAGGACTAGCGTAATTATACTTAAATGTAGTGTCTAGTAATTAATCTAAGAGTATATATAAATATTCCTTAATACTCTAGTTCTTAGGAGTATAATCTAGACTATTTTACTACATTTATACCTATTTCCTATGTATTATTAATATCTTTAAATTTATTCTATTTAAGTGTTTAAAAATAACTTTCTATAGTATAATTATTAGCTCCTTATTTCCCTAGCTATAAAAAAGTTATATAGTAAGTATTTATTTTTATTATAGATTACGTTTAGTGCTTTATTAACCCTAATAGTCGTAATATAGTATTATTAAAACTATCCCTTAAGTAAAGTCCTTATCTATTATTAGATAAAGCTAGGCATCTATTATCTTTCCTATCTATTACCTAACTAGAATGATAAATATAACCTTAATATTTCTCTTATTAATACGTTTCTTTAAAAGATATATAGTATACTATTAAAGTATACATAGCCCTATCTATAAAATTCTTTAATTATAGTCTAGATAAGGTATTATTCCTTAAACTACTACTTATAAACATTATAATTAAGGTATACTATATATATTATAAGCTATTTATCTATAACTAGACTTATAAAGTTAATCTCTTTATTTACCTATTACTATAGTCTAATATATCTCTATTAAAGTAAGAATAGGATATAGTTATAGTAGTAGTATTCTATAGGTTTAATATATTAAATGTTAGCCTATTACTTAAGAGGAATTTATATAGAGTATTTTTTAAATTATAGTTTAATTATTAAAGGGTCTTTATAGAGATTATAATTTCTCTTATTTACTTAAGTTCTTCTAGTATCTTACTTAGCTTACCCCTTTCTTCCTAAATATAGGGCTCCTAGGTATAGGTATTGTTAAACTCGTCTCTCTCTAGTAAGAGTAGCTCCTTAGATTTTCCTTTCTTTAGAGGTATTCTATTATTATATTGAAGTAACTACCTTCTTTTCTTACTATTATTTAAGTAAGAAAGGTAAGTCTTTTTCGAGTTATTATCTTAAAAAGAAAGTAAATTACTCCTTACTATTACTTAGGTTTAATTATTATAACTTTTTAAGTTTTATTAGCTATAGTTCCTTACTACTTACTATTACTTAGTATAATCTCTATAGACGTCTTTTAGGTTACCCTAGCTAATTTATTATAGTTTTAGATTCTATTATTCCTATCTTCTACTATAATTTAGTCTTAGAAAACAACGTCTTCTAGAGTAATACTAAATACTATTAGACTAGATTACCTCTTAGTACCTAAAATAATAAATACATAAAAGGTAGGAGAATAATACTATTTATATATTAATCTACTTCTCTTCTTCTCTATAGAAGGAAAGGATTATATAGAGACTTTTATAATAATAATAGTTTAACTAACTTATATATAAAGAAAATACTAATAGTTTATTTGTTTATATTCTAGTAACGTAGAAAAGAAGCTTTACTTTATAAGTAAAGCTCTACGTAAGGTTATACTAACGTAACTATCTAATAATACCTTATTTTCTCTATAACATTATCTCTTATACTTACTACTTATAAATACTGCTTCTAACTAGTATTTATTTAATAATAATAAAGTAGCTTATTATAACTAGAAAATACAATTATAGCTATAATCTTATAAGAGCTAATTAACTTACCCTATAGAATATATATAGTTAAGATACATAGTATATAAGGGAATATCTTAGTTTAAATATATAGACTTACTTAGTTCCTATCTAGAATACTATTATTAGAACGGGAATTTTCTAGGCTTCTAAATAATATATAGAATAATACTAATATATAATAATAATACTTCTAAATTAACCTAATATATGCTATAAAAGTAGGTATAGGGTATTTAATATATTTTAAAATTCTACTCAATATAAATCCTTTATAATGCTATTATACTACTATTACTTAACCTTTTAGACTCTAGTTTTAATACTTAAATAGATAGTTACTTAGTATATGCAATAACCCCTTAACTTCTCTAAAAGATATAGTAGTTACTAGGTAATTATAGGATAAAGAGAGAGTATCCCTCGTAGTATAGTAAATTATTAGATAATTAAATATATAACTTCTCTTTCTATTTTCTCTAATACCTTTAACCCTATAGAGTCTATTTAAATACTATTGTACTCCTCTTCCCTTTATCTTTTTACTTATCTCTATAGATTCCTTCTAATATAATTATAACCTTTTTAATTTATCTTTCCTATGTGTCCTCTCTTCTAAGGACTATTTAGTTATATATACTTATAAAGTAGTAATTCTACTAGAGATATAATAATTCTATTCTTTTATTAATTAAACTAAGAAAAGTACCCTAGTACTTTTAAACCTACTTAATCTAAATCTATAATCCGTTTTTAATAACTCTTTAATTTATCCTAAAAATAATAAAAGAAAGGCTTATTAGCTATATAATAGTAGGAAAAATTCATTTCGACCTCACCTAGCTTTCTAGCTTAAAGAACTACCCTTCGTAGAGTCTTTAAATAGAATCTACTCTTATTCGTAAGAAGCTCTAGCTTACTATAAAGTAAGAAGTGTATATTAAGGTAAAAGAGGCTAAGGCACTTATTTGTCTCTTTATTATAGATTGCCTATTAATGTAAATAAAGTACTTAGAAAACCCCTATTAGATTTAGGAAAAGTTTTAGAATTTCTATAATCTATCTTTCTTTACCTTAAATTTCTTTCTTATAAAGAAAGTCTTCTCTATTAAGTATAAAGAAGGGAAAATAGAGGTATGTCTTTATAATCTTAAAATTAATTACAAGGAACTATTATTTAGGGACATAAAAGTTTTAGAAATTGTTCTTATTAGCCTAACACTTAAAAGACTAAGGGAAGAACACTTATGCTTTATTACTTCTATTATATAAAGCTAAAGGGTAGACAACAATACCTATATAATTAAGTCTTTATTCTTATTACTAATAGATAAAGAGAAGAGAAATAAGTATAAAGCTAATTCCTATTAGGTTTTATACCTAGAAAAGGCTACTAAGTAGTAGAATATACTAGACAATAGTAGATCTAGCTCTAGCTCTAGCTCTAACTTAGCTAGACTAAGATATACTAAACAATAAAGGGGTAAAAAACAAAGCTAGGGGGTAAAAAGGAATAAAGAAAAGAAGCCTAAAGAGGTAATTATTATTCTCTAAAAGAAAACTAGCTTTAATATATATAAAAAATAAGTCCCTCTCTTATATAAGTATAAAGGGAAACCGCTCTCTTTTATAAATAGAAGAAAAAGATTATAGCTATAAAGAAAAGAGAAAATGTAGGCTCTATTAACTCTTCTACTTTTAATTCGTTTAATTTAAATAATATAATAAAGGTAAACCTTAAGTCTATAGTTAAAGAATCATTTTACCTTAATACTAAAGGTATAGAGTACTTAGAAGAAGAAGAAGGAAAAGAAGATTAGATTAGGTAGGACGTAAATATAACCGTTTATCCCTTAAAAATAAATATAAGAATGCTAAAATAAAAGGTCTAAGACATTCTTATTTAAGTAAATTACATAGTACTATAAACAAAGTAAACAGGGAGTTAATTCCTATTTTTAAAAACAATAAATTTATCTCCTTCTTTTATAATATAGGAGTAGTAAGATAGATAATATATAAAAATTAATATTAAAAAACTATATAGTAATTAAAACTATTACTAAGTATAAAAGGTAAGCTCTATTACTAGAGAAGATAAAGAGACCTTATTTATCGATTCTATAATAATTCTATAATTTATATAATAAAGAACGTATTTTATATATCTTAAATTAGTACTAATATACTATTATAGAACTACTTTCAAGAAGTAACTACTTTAAGAAATAAAAATAGCCTATGCCTATATAATAATAAAGGTAATGTATTAGTAAAAGGAATACTTAAAGATAAGCTATACTATATACCTTTATCTATTATTTATAATACATAATAGAGAGTATAAAACGTTATGTTAAATTTATAAGAATATAACATTAATAAAACTACAAATAACGTTAAAAATAACTCTAAAATAAGGTTAAAATGAGGTTAAAATAGACTTTTTTATAAAGCATTAAAGGCTAGGTTACATTAATTTACTTATTATATTACGCCTATAAAACAAATATAAACATAGAACAATAATAGACTATATAACTAAAAACATATTAAAAATACATTAAGTACATATAGGCTAAACAAACTAATAAGAAACAAATCTTTATTAAGAAAGTAGTATACCTACTTTAATAGAAAACATATAGACATAAAGTAGACTATAAAAATTTCTATATATAATAAAGAAACATACTTTATTACCTGTTTAGATACATATTCTAGATATCTTAAAACTATCTTATTAAAAAGACAAAGCTTTATAAGCTTTTAAAGACTATAAGGCATATGTAAAGAAATGTAGCTAAAATAATAATAAAGAGAGTATTTTTAGATAATACTAAAAAATTATACACTTAATAAAGAATTATTATATAGAATAAGGCATTATATACAATATAAGCCTAGAAAATACAATAGAGCCTCATAAAAAAGTAGAAAAAATTAACCGTATACTATTAAATAAAGTATAGACTATTTTATATACTACAAAATTACCTTATAACTTATAGGGTAAAGCTATATATACTACTACCTATTTATATAATAGAACCCCTTATTTTTCTATTATTTCTCAAAAACCTATTAAGCTTAAAATAAGCTTAAATTAACAACATAAGAGCTAGACTCTATATAAATATTTAATAGTATTATTTACTATATAAATAAAATTTTACAAAATAAACTCAACCTTTAAGCTAGTAAATGAGTTTATATAGGCTATTTAGATAACGCGTAAAAAATATAGGATTTTTTTAACATATAATAGTTACTTTTAGAGATTTTACAATACTAGGGACTATTTTATATAAGATAATAAAGAGGTAAAGAATAAAGGTAAGAGGCTACCTTTTAGCTTAAAGTTTATACCTTCTTTTAGTATACCTTTAAATAGGTCTACTATAAAGAACATAATAGAAACTAACATATCTTTAAACAATAAAAATAAGAATAAGAATATAGAAAACACAAAGAATTAATTCTCTATAGGAGTTTAACTACTAAAAAAGCCTATAGAGAACACAAGAAAATACAAAAAATATTCTAGTATTAATACAATATTAAATAGATCTAATATATATACTATTTTAAGCTTAATTAAGTCTAATTCTATAAAGACTAAAACGTTAAGATAAGCTCTATAAAGCCCTTATAAAAATAATAGAAATTAGCTATAAATACTCTGGAGTAATAGAGCTTAGGGCTTAAAAAAACTAGGAAATAACTTATATACCTAAAGATAGAGAGCCTTTAGGTAGCCGTAAGGTTTTCTAGCTTAAAAGAGATAACAAAATAATTATTATAAAATACATAGTATAATACAATTGATAAGGATTTAATTAGGTGTTAAACCTTGATTATCTAGAGACGTTTAGTACTACTACTCGCTCTAAAGTAAAAGTATACTATTTTATATAATAAGAAGAAATAACGACGTTTTAAAATAATACTATATGAAGAATGCCTCTATCTATGTTAATATAGATATAGAAATCTAAATTAAATTCCCTACTAAATTCGAAGACTTTACTTTATAAAATAAAGATTCTATTGTTAAAAACAATAAAGGAACCCTTACTTTAAAATTAAGAAAAGCTTCATATAGCTTAAAGTAAAGTCTAGAGCTATAGTATAATTATCTCTCTTCTATTCTTCTAGATAATAGATTTTATTTATTACTTGTAGACAAAGGGGTATTTACTAATAAAGAAAAGAATATAGCTATTACTATCTATATAGATAAACTATTAGTTTCTAGCTAAAACGAAGGTCTAATATATTCTATACTATAAAATATAAGTAAAAACCTTAAGGTATATGATTTAGGGGTCTTATAAAACTTTTTAGGGATATCTATAAAAATAAATAGAACTTTGTAAACACTTATAATATCTTAGGAACAATATATACTTATTAAATTAAAACAATATAATAAAGATTTAATAAAAACTTCTAATATCTATTTCTAGTATAATACTAATTAGTAAAAATCTAGCTTACTTACAAGGATATCTATAGATAAATAATAGGTAAAAGACATATATTTATTAGATTTTAATATACTCTATTATTCTTAAGTAAAAGAGTTATACATATTATCTTTTAATATAATTTATTATTTACTATAAAGGGTAATGTTATTATAGAGACTTTAAAGTAGTACTAGAGTAGTTAAGTTATATATAAAGACAATTCTAATAGTATATCTATTTATATTCTAATACTATAATGTAATAAGCTTTAAATAAAGAGTAAAGCTTTAAGTAAGGCTATATTAAAGTAGATATCTTATAATAATTACTTAGTACTAATGTAATGTAGTCTCTTATAAGTTCTCTCCTAGCTAGGAGTTATAAGAGAATATCTTTATTTAAATATATAAACTTAGTTATTTCCTATATAAAATACTATTATTAGAAAGGGAATTTTCTAGGCTCCTAAATAGTAAATACAATAATACTATTAAATTTAAAATAAGCTTATAAATTAACCTAATATATACTATAAAAGTAGGTCTAGCATGTCTAATATAATATAAAATACTACTTAATATAAATCCTTTATAATGCTATTACGATTGCTTAACCTTTTAGACTCTAGTTTTAATACTTAAATATGTAGTCTTTTAGCGTATCTAATAACTACTCGACTTTTCTAAAAAGTAAAGTAGTTACTAAGTAATTATAGGATAAAGGGGAGTATCTTTTATAGTTTAGTAGATAGTTAGATAATTAAATGTATAACTTCTCTTTTATATTCTTTATTATCTTTAATCTTTTTAAGGCTATTTAGACACTATAATACTTTTCTTGTCTTTATCTATCTACTTATTTAATTAGATTCTTTCTATCGTAATTATATACTTTCTAATTTAGCTTTATCTCTAATCTCTCCCTCTAAGTACTATTTAGTTACGCGTCCTTATAGTAGTTTAATACTCTAGTTTAGAATAGTAACTTTTCTCTACACTTAAGGGGTTATTTTAGGTATATTATATTTTATATTAGCCTTTAAGATAATAAAAGTAAAACGTATTTTATAAGTTAGAAGAGTATATTAAATATAGTTTATAAAGGCTTAAAAGAGTATATTAAATATCGTTTATAAAGGCTTAAAAGAGTATATATTGTTCTATTATCTACTCTAAGAAAGCTTAGACTAGAATATAAAGTATAATTTAACTACTTATATATTTTTATTACTTATAAAGTATAAATACTATCTATATAAAGCTATAATATATATATAGCTTTTATTATACTTCTTTTTTATAAATTATAATCTAATTCTTTATAAGAGAACAAAGTAGATAAAATAAGTATATAAAGATATTTTACAATATAAATATTATTATAAAAGAGAATATATGTTTTAGCTTATAATAGTAACTATTGTTTTACTAACACATAAAAGGTTAGTAAAATGTATACTTTATAGGAGTATATTATCAATCCGCTATCTATTTCTGTTTTAACTAGAGTACTAGTATAGGCAATATTTTTCTTAAGCGGAATACTCCGGCTATGTGAGATTATCTCGGCAGTACCAACCTAGGTAGATACTGTTCGTTTTAAGCCTCTGATTTGTAGGCAACGCATGCTGCACAACCACGTGCCTATCTTACTCTTGACGACGAGTGGGTGGTAAATAGGTGTACTCTAATATCTCTCAGAATCGCAGGCATGGGTTTCGAGAACGAACTCAAGCAGCTCCATAATGTCATCACTAGCCTTGACAAGCGAATTGAGCAGCTCGAGCAACGCGCCACAGGGTCTTCTCAATCCAACGAAGAGGTCCGCATGATCCTCATCGGACCTCCTGGAGCCGGTAATGGCACCCTAGTCGTTGTCTCCTTGTTGAAAGCTGATCCCCTTGTGTCAGGGAAAGGAACGCAGGCTCCGAAGATCCAAGAGCGCTTCTCTTGCTGTCACTTGGTGCGATGCCTTCACCCGACATTTGTTCTCGCCTTCATGTGTACGAAATCTCACTGACGACTGCTGGTGTAGGCCACTGGAGATATGCTGCGCTCCCAAGTCGCTAATAAAACTCCACTCGGCCGAGAAGCCAAGAAGATAATGGATCAAGGTGGTCTCGTCAGCGATGATATTGTCATTGGCATGATTAGGGAAGAACTTGACAACAATAAACAGTGCCGCGGCGGGTACGTTGACAACCCAGTCATGATTGTAACTCGGGCTTGCTTATGACGCGAGTGATAATATTCGGAACATGACAGCTTCATTCTCGATGGATTCCCGCGCACCGTGACCCAAGCGGAAGGACTGGATCAGATGTTAAAGGAACGCAGCCAAAGGCTTCAGCATGCTGTCGAGCTGCAGATTGATGACTCACTCTTAGTTGCTCGCATTACTGGACGCTTGATACATCCTGCATCCGGTCGGTCATATCACAGCTCGTTCAATCCGCCGAGGGAGCCCATGAAGGATGACATTACAGGAGAACCCCTCATCCAGAGAAGCGACGATACCGCCGTTGCGTTAAAGAAACGTCTGGAGACATATCACAAGCAAACCGCTCCTGTTGTGGACTATTACCGGAAAACCGGAATCTGGAAGGGTGTGGATGCTAGTCAGCAGCCTCCTCAGGTTTGGAAGAGCGTCTTGGAAATTCTGGACGGAAACACCAGTTCTCGCAGTCTGGGATTCTGGAATAGGATTACTGGAAAGTCATAAGACGGCGCATCTAGAATTTCGTAGAAAAGCAAGGGGCGTGAGGAATGTCCACGCCGCATAGAACGGCTATGTATGAAAAATCAAGCCTTTATCGGCACAAGCAGGTAACACACTACTTGAGACTGAGCCGTGAGCGAAGGGTGCATTACAAGCCACGGTATTCATAGAGGCGTGCATACATATAGTGATGAATGTTGATGTACGAATATTACGTCTAGATACAGGATGGCACTATGAACTCGGGATCTTGAAGAGGCACGCGGAACGGAATAGGGGGAGGGGCGGACCACACATTAAAGCCTCGCCTGCGCGCCAGTCCATCTCACCACGTACCGTACTCCGTACTTCATACAAATCTATCATCGATGTCTGGACAATAAAACATTCACGCTTTCACGCGCATTCTGCGACGCCCACACTGCGTTTGAGCCACATCTGCGCCAATCGTCGCCATGCATAACTTCACTGTTTCCCTTTGAAGTCTCGCCCATGATTATTTCCAAATCACGCCTTTGTGAGCTTAACCAGTTTCGTACAAAAGTAGTAGGGTCTTCGCTTAATGTAGTAAAGAACGAGTGCTTCGCTTTGGAGACGGCGATTGCTTGTATAAGACGAGCTAAGTGGTCGTCCAAGGTGGTGATTTCTTTCAGCATGCTGACATTTTGGGAGCTGTTAATCATCGATTGCAATTCCGCGCGTAGTGGATCGTCCACCAAGACGGTGATGTCGTACACGGTTGGCTGCGGGTCTCTATGGAACTCCTCGTCGACACGAATTGTGTAAGGAAGGCTGATAGGCGGCAAGGGCCGCAGATGCTGCACCACGTATTCGTTGAGCATTGGTATATAACCTACGTCGCTTCTTCCAACGACCTGAATAACGATTCAGCGTTTAGGATGCCCGCAAGTTAAAGGGTCTTAGCCCAGCTTACCCTTTTCAAGAGATCATTGCATTTGAAATTTCGTCTCTCCTCTTCCTCTTGTAAGCCCCAGTGTCGGATATATTGCCAAAGGGCCATTACAGCCTCTTGCTGGGTTGCTTCGGTCATGTCTATCACGTCAGCTAATTCCGGGCTCAGCTGGTAGCGTTCAGGGGATTCGTGTCTGTAAAGGTTTATTGTGATATTCATGTTTTCGTCGCCGCTTCGCTTAAACGTAATTTCGTCAAAATCGGTCGCGGATGGCTGGCTTCCCGAGTAACCTTTTATCAACGGCTCGGACTTCTTCCACTCAATATTTTGCTCTGCTCCATTGCGGAACCGAGAACGGTCAAAGTCAACCGACATTGCTCTGAAAAATGTCGATAACCGGTGCCTATTATCGTTGATTTGATGCTGTCGTTTGACACCTAACTCGTCTTGCGGCGGCGCAGTTGATGGGAGTGACAGAGAGAGTGGGCTGTTGTCTTGACCGTGATTTGCTGAGCTCTCATCGTCCTCAACGATCATCCGTCCCTCAATTCTAACGCGATATGAGGCTTCCATATTTGGTGTGAAGTCGAAAGCATCCATATTGAGATCGTTTCCCTGCCAGACTTGATCTTCAACAGTATTGCTGATCCATACTCGGAGGATCCTAGGTATCTGAGTTGTATAAGCAGCGAGTTAACCATACGGTAGAGAGATCACGGGAGAGAGATCAAGACCTTGCTATGGTGACGACTGACGCTCTCGCAGACATCCAGTCGTTTCCGGGTGGTCATTGCATCAAGGAACTTCTCCATATCCCTCAAGTCCTTGTAATGCTGGACGCCGTCTGGATTGATTATTGTCTCTTCAACGCCGTCAGGGAGGTTCTTATCGGTCGGTTTCCGGCTGCGGCGCTTATTCAACTCGTTGGCACTCCCAAGGCTTTGTTGATGCAACACCATCTGAGCCTGCGAAAGCGGGACAGAGGGGTGAGGGCCTGACGGCATCATATGACCTGCTGAATTATTTAACGAGATTCCATTGCAGTAGGGCGTGAAGAGAACCGACCTAGGCCGCTGCGCCGTTGATTGAGGGCGTGGGGAGAGCGTTGGGGCGCCTGTTGCGCATATGTGCGATATTGTGGCTGCATTCTTAGACCTTCGGTTCGCTCAAGGGCTTCTGGAAGTTTATATCGCAGATCGGAGGAGGCGCTCTGATGAGTTTCTCTACTTCACCTGCAAGGGTGATGCGCAGGACTAATATCAACTAATTTATCGCCTAACTAGTATGATTATATACAACACAAGCAAAGTAGTTTAAGAGATATAGAAGTATCCATTATATAGCTTAAATAGTAAATGATATTTAATTAACTAGTTTTACTTGAAATTGTTTGTTTTAGGATTAAAAAAATATACAAATAAAAAATCTTAAGTTACTAACGAAAGAAAGTAAATCGTAATATGTTAAACCTTTTAGTACTTTATAAAACTATTTAAGTTATAATAGCGCTATGTCTAGTTTTAAATTACTATTACTTCTAAACTAATATTTCTTATTATTCTGTTATAAACTAAATTCTAAACTATAGTATTTTATTATATTTACAGTTTTACTAGTATTACTATTATATTAAGTCTACTTAAAATTAAAGATCTAATTAATAAAATTACATTCTTATTAATTTCTAGATAACTTATAAAAAGAATAAAACAATCTTATATCTTATATTATAAGTAGAATAAGTGTTATTTTTTATAAAGTATTAATTACTAAAATACTTAGTAATATTTTAACTTATTTCATATATAGAGAAACTTTATTACTTACTTCTTAATATATTTTTACTTTAAACTTTATTTTAATAAATTGTATAGTTATTATTTATATTTTAAATAGCTTAAAAGAATTTCTTTTCTATTATTATATTACTATATACATTACTATTAATATCTTACTGTTTTAAAGTTAGCTAATAATAGGTAATATAGTTAGTTAATATAATTTAAAAAAAAACTTAAAAAGTAGTATGTTTTAACTATTGTATTAGAATATGTATAACAATTAATCTAAACTCTATATAAATAAAAGTAATAAGTTTAATAACTAAGTAAAAATCTACTATTTTAGCTTATAAATATTTTATACTACTAATAAAATTATTAAAGTAGTAAAATATAAGAAGTGTATTTTTTAAGTTATTAAAAACAAAGATATAGGCTATAGTATTTATTTATAGCTAAATTTAAAGTAAGAATCTATCTAAAAGTAATTAATAAGGTTTTTTTATAAACAAAGTAATGTATAATGTTAAAAAATAGTTTAGTTATTATTACTTTAATATCTAGATCTATATAAGGTAATAACGTTTTAAATAAATAAAACTCTAATTATTTAATTTACTATACTATTCTTTTTATTTAACATTATATTTTTAAATAAAGTTATATTATTCTTTTCTTATTTTTCTTATTTTTTATTAAGCTATATTTAGTTTCTATTCCTTACTTTTTAAAATTATATAAGCCCTAAACCTTTTAGATATTAAGAAATTATTAAGTAAGTTAAAAGTTTACTTAAAGCTAAATAATATATACTTATATAGCTTATAAAGAACTCTAGTTAGACTAGCTACTATTCTTAACACTAACTAGCTATAGCATTAATACGAGTATAGTAATTAAGCTTTTAGAAAGATAAAGTAGTATTCTAGATTAAGCTATTTCCTTATATAAACACCTACTAGAAGAGGACGCGAAAAAAAATAAACTAACCTACTTTTTAGGGCTAATATAAACTCAATTAGATAAAGAGTTTCTTGGGCTTCCGAGACATATATAATATAAGGTTATTATAATAAGCTTTATAGGTACTACTAAGCCTTAAAGCTATGCCTTAACAAACCTTCCTTTAAACGCATAATAAGAGCATATACTTTAGCGTACTATAACACGCTATTAAGAAACTTTAGAGAGACATAAAAAAATTAATCTTATAGAAAATGTAACACGCTATTTAGTAGTTTAGGACCTACTTTTCTATATACTTAGTTAGGAGCGAGAGAGCTACTTAAAGTTACTCGATTCCTACTAAGTTTGTAGATAGTTAAGTAGAATCCTAGACTCTTTAACTTTCTCCTTTATTTACTTCTTTCCGCTTACCTAATCGTTACGTGCCTTATATTATTCTATTTCCCTTTAATTATTTTATCTAACTTTTTAATTAGTCTCTTTATGCCTTTCCTCCTTATCTTATAATCCTCTTTTTAATTAAGCCTACTTTAACTCTTATATAGTAGTAATTCTTTGTCCTTACCTACCTTAGAAAAACTTCGGAAAATTCTAAAAAATAGTATAGCTATTCTTTAGCTATTTACCTATCTAGGGGATATAAAAAACACAATAGTAAATATATCTAGTAAATTACGCTTAGTAATTAAAAATCTCTATAAAAGTGTAAATTATACTTTCTAGCCTCTATGAGTAGAAAGCGCTCTAATTAGAGAAAAATCTATTAAAGCAATAAAAACTAAAAAAACATAGAAAGTTAGATAAGGCGCTAGCCCTAATTAAACCTTTTATCGATAATAGGCTATTAATTAAAAAAATATTATAGATACTTACGTCTATTAGAAAAATTTAAAAGAAATATATAATCCTAGTTCTTTTATAATAAATTATATCCTAATCGGGAAACTATTCTCTATAAAATATAATAAAAATATAGAAGAATATTTAAACAGTAGTAAAAGTACCTATAAGGAGCTAAAAAGCTAAGAGATTATTATACTAGAAGTAGTTATTGTTTCTTTAATTTTAAATAGGCTAAAGGATAGCTATAATAATTATGTAACTAATACTACGTAAGCTATAAGGTCTAAAGATATAGTATAACCGCTTGAAACCTTAACCCTAAGCTTACCTAATAAGGAAAAAAGGCATTATACTAAAAAAGTAATAGAAAAAGTATTTATAGTATATAAATACAATAAAAACAACAAAAAACAATAGAAAAAGATAAAGAAATTCATTATCTATAAGAACTAAAAAAAGACGCTTATAAGAAAGATAGCTATTAGTTTTTACACCTAAACAAAGCCCCTAAGTAGTTTAAAACGGAACAAAACAATAAAGGCCCTAAGAGTAAAAAACGTTAGTTTTTAGAAACTTAGTAAAACTTAGAGAAACCCTTAAAAATAAGCCGTTTAAATACGTACCTATAATAAAAGTAGGGTTTTTTAAATCTACTAGTTAGGAAATGCTAAAAAGTTCTATTTACTTACTAGAAAGACATAAGCTCTTTAACATATTAAAGTCTATTAATAAATAACGGTTCGAAAAGCAAGTAAAAGAAGCGTCTACTAAAGAAGTAGTACATCCGTTATCTAAAGACCTAGATCTAATAGATCTAGATAGGTAAATTAAAGAGCTTGTTAATATAGAAGGAGAGATAAGAAGCCCTATACTATATAACTTAAATAATAATACTACAAATATACTAGGATCTCTAGAGATACCTAGAATATAGGGAACAATAAATAGACTATAAGAGATAAATGTCTAATGTTAATATTAAATCTATACCTAAATTTAAAAATAATTAGTATTTATTTCTATATAATATAGGGGCTATAAAACACATTATATATATTAAAGATTTTTAATAAGCTATAGAGTAATTAATACTACTATTAACTAGGGTAAGGCAAACTCTATATAAAAAAAGGGGTAGAGAACGTTTATTTTAGATTTCTAAATAACCCCTAGATTTATAAACTATAAAACATATACTATATACCTAAAATAGGTATTAATATTATAAGCTAATTGTACCTAGAAATACTTCTACTCTAATAAAAAATAAAGGTGTATACTTATGTAACAATAAGTATTAGCTTATAATAAAGGGTATGTTAAGAGAGAAGCTATACTATATACCCCTTACTATAATAAATAATATAAGATATTTAAAGAAATAAAGAGGTTGTTTTATAAGTAGATAATAATATAAATAAAACAAAAACCGTTAACTTATATATATATTATTAGCGGCTAGGCTATATTAATACTAGAACATTAGTATAGCTATTAAATAAATATAAATCTAAGATAATAATAGACTATTCTAGTCTATAAAAATGAAATAATACTATAAGCGTATATAGGTAAAGTTAATAAGTAACGTTAATAAAAAGCCTTCTAGAAACATTATAGCTACCTAGAAAAAATCAATATAGATATCTAGGGGCTAAAAGAAATACAACATATAATAAATACATATATTTTATTACCTTTTAAGATGCATATTCTAGGTATTTAGAAGTAGCTTTATTAAACATAAAGAAGAAACTCTAAATGAGTTTAAATACTATAAAGTATAGATAGAAAACAACAATAATAATATAAGAATTAAAAGGTATTTTTAGATAAAACTAAAGAACTCATTTATAATATAAAGAATTATTGTATAAAAGAAGGTATATTAGATAAAACAACGCCTAAGTATATAATAGAGCCTAATAGGTATATAGAATATATAGAATATTACTTAATAAAGTATAGGCTAATTTATATAGTAAAAATACAATACTACCTCTATAGTAAAGCTATTCTAGCTACTACCTATATATATAATAGAATACTATATAGCTCTTTAGGCTATAAGATACCTTAAGAGTTAAAAGATTATAAAGAAATTACTCTAGAAGAGCTACATAGAATAAAAATATTTAGTAGTATAGTATACTGTAAAAAAAAGATCTAGAGACTAAATTAGACCCTTAAGCTAATAATAGATTTATAATAGGTTATAGTAAGAATGTATAAAATATCTAGGATTTTTCCTAAAAGAAATTAGTAGTATTTTACGACTTTATAATACTTAAAAATAAGTTTTATAGGGAAAATAATAATAAATTAGGTAATAGTCTAAACTTTTATACACTTCTTAATATACACTTTTATAGCTTATAAGGAACACTAGTTAGACTAGATACTATTTATAACACTAGCTAGCTATAGTATTAATATAAGTATAGTAATTAAGCTTTTAGAAAGATAAAATAGTGTTCTAGATTAAGCTATCTCTCTATTTTTAGGGCTTTTCCTTCTTCTTATTCCTTCCTTTCCCTTCTATTTATACTATAGAACGTTTCTCCTTATATGTTATAACACCTCTATTACTCCCTTAGTCCTTCTAGATACCTATTCCCGTTATATCTAGTCTTCTTAGGAATTCCCTTTCCTGTCCTAGGAAATCCTAGGAAATCTTTTTCCTAGAATTCCTACGTTAGTAACTAGAAATCTTAGGAAATCCTAAGAAATTCTTCCTCTAGAATTTTTATGTAACTAGAAATCCTAGGAAGTCCTCCTCTACGTTTAGGTAGGACCTCTTAAGCTATATCCTATAACACTTCTAATTAGGAAAGCCCTATAACAAAAGTATAAGATATAAGATTTTTAGAACTAAAAACCTATAACTCGAATTACAACGAGCCTAATAAAAATAAAAAGTAGGAGCTAGATTTAGAAAATATACTTTAAGTAGAAGTAAGGGCCCCTATAGAGGTAATACTACCTAGAAAGCCTATAGGAGATATAAATAACTATAAAGAATTCCCCTCTATATTTAGTATACTTAAAAACCTAAAAAGGGAGCCTATACTAAGCATACTAGAAGCTAACCCTCTAGAGCCTAAAAATTTAAAGTAAGCTCTATAAAGCACTAAGTATAATAAATAGAATAATACTATAAAGCTAGAGATAGACGAGCTTATAGTATAAAGAACCTAGGATATAATAGGGGTGCCTAAGAATAAGGAACCTCTAGGAGGTTACTAGATTTATTAGTTAAAAAGACAATAATAACAATATAATAAAGTATAAAGTAAGATACGTTTAAGGCTTTAATTAAGTATTAAACCTAGATTATTTAGAGACCTTTAATACTATAGCTAGACTAGAAAGCATATAAATACTATTGTTAATAGTAGTTAATTATAATTAGCCTATATTATAATATATATAAAAATGCATTTATATATATAGAAATAGATAAAAACATCTATATAAAATTACTAGCCGAGTTTAAGAGCTATATAATAGAGGATTATAATAAAGAGAACAATAATAGCTTCTTAGAATAATTAAATACTCTTTTTAAGCATAATAAGCCTATATTAAAGCTTAAAAAGTATTAAACTGTCTAAGATAAAGTTTTAAGCTCTAGTATTATTACTTATTTTCTAGAATAAATAAATAAGATTTTAAAACCTTAACAATAAACGAGAGAGTCTTTATAAATAAACTATTAAAAATTACTATAGCTATCTATATTAATAATCTATTATTTATAGGCAGAACTACTAATATAATAATAGAAGTCCTATAGTAAATAAATAAACACTTAACGGTCTAATACCTAGGGCTACTAGAAGACAATCTAGGTATATATTTTATTAGACTTAAAAACTCGCTATAAATAACCTAGGAAAGATATATAAGGAATAAATCTAAAGAGTAGAAAAAGAATAATATAGGTACTTTAGATATACCTAGCTAAGCTAGCATTAAATTATATAAAAATAATAAACAAATAGTTAATAAAACTACTATTTTATAGTATTAGAAAGAAGTAGGTTCTTTACTCTATTTACCCTTATATACTAGGCTAGATATACTCTATTTAATTATAGGTTATGTCTATTTTAGCTCTAATCCGGATAAATTATATTAAACTACTCTAGATAAACTCTAGAAATACTTAAATAAATACATAAATAAAGGCTTAATATATATAGGAGGTATACCTTTAGATATATATCGTATAAAGAGTTTTTTAGACGCTAGCTAGACTAGTAATCTAGAAGAAAGAAAATCCTTTTTAGGCTATTGTTTTTACATATATAATAATAGTATTAGCTAGGCTTATACTAAACAAAAAAGTATAACTCTTTTAAGCTATAAGGCTAAATTTACAGCCCTAAGGAAGGCTAATAAAGAGGTAGTATATCTAAATAGGTTATTTATATAGCTTTAAATAATAATCTATAAGTAAAAGTTTGAATAAAATACCTATATTACTAATAGGTAATATAGTTACTATTAAACTAGTAGAACATCTAGAAATCTAAAAAGAACTAAATATATACACTTAGGATACTTCTTTTTATGCTTTAATTTAAGATAAAAGAAAATAATAATATTATATTTAGATTAGACAATAATATAGATGTATTTATAACAGAGCTTATTAAACTACTCTTTTATAGTATAATAAATTAAATAGGATAATATAACTTATAAAAATAGGATACCTATATACTCTAGAAAATAGGCTTTTTACTTTATTAAGTTTTTTAAGTTTTTCCCTATTATGTTATAAGTTTTTACTAGTAATAAGCGTTAAAATACACGGTTAAAGCTATAGTATAACAACTATATCTTTAAGTAACGCTATAAACACACGTTAGAAAAGACATAAATAAAATAAATAAACCTACTTTTTAGGGTTTATATAAACTCTATTAGAGAGACGCTTTCTTAGGCTTCTAAGATATATATAATATAACGTTATTATAATAAGCTTTATAGGTACTACTAAACCTTAAAGCTATGCCTTAACAAACCTTCCTCTAAATGTATAATAAAAGTACATACTTTAGCGCGCTATAGTACGCTATTAAGAGACTTTAGAGAAACATAAGGATATTTATCTTATAGGGAATTAGACACGCTATTTAGTAGTTTAAAACCTACTTTTCTATGTACTTAGCTAGGAGCGAGAGGTTTACTTAAAGTTACTCGATTCCCGCTAATTTTGTAGATAGTTAAGTAGAATCCTAGACTCTTTATCTTCTTCTTCTATTTACTCTTCTACCGCTTACCTAATCGTTACGTACTTTAAACTATTCTACTTCTCTTTAATTACTTTATTTAACTATCTAATTAGCTTCTTTATAACTTTCTTTGTTACCTTAAAATCTTCTTTTTAATTAAGCTTACTCTAACTCTTACAGCTATAGCAAAAGAAGCTTAGAGACACAATCTTATATATTAAAAAGTAAATCTTACATATTACTATAGGCTATACTTCTCTTAAAATCTTTAAAAGATAGTCTTTACTTAAAATATCTATTTTTTCTTTTTAATTATATAGAGCTAATTCTTAGACCTTAAACATAGCTTCTAGAGTTTAAACTTTAATAAAAGACTTAAAGTATAGTAATAGATCTCTAATAGACTCTAATATATATTTGTGTGTTCTATATTTTACGATAATTTGTTTACTTTTTAAACTTATAAAAATATTCTAATAATAGAGTAAAAATATTAATTAGTATATAACTACTTCTTAATAATAACATAATTAATAAAGTAGCGTATTTAGATCTTTAGAGCTTAATATAACCTTATAAAAGACTATAGAGCTTATATAATTAAAAACATAAATTATCTATAAATACAATATATTATATCTTTAAAGACATAGATTTCTACAAATAAAGTAGTTTTAATTATAAGGTATACATTCTTTAGTATTAAAGAGCCTAGACTTTAAAGAGATATTTAAGTAATTAATATATAATTTAGTTTACTATTATAGTTATAGTATAAGCTAGAATTAGTATTTATAACTAGTTCTTTAGAGTTAAACTTATAAAGACTACATTAAATACAGATAGATATTAAAAGTAAAATATAGCTTTTAAGTAATAAGGTTACTCTATTAATATATATATATAGATTTAAAGAACAGAATTTATTCTTTTATATTTAATTAACTAAACTTAATATTATAATACTATATATTTTTTTAAGTTATAATATTAAACTACAAAACCCATTTTATTATATAAATAAGAATTACTTAAAACTTTTAAAGATTATACATAACTACGTATACTTATATTAGCTGTATAAAATATATAAGTAATTTAGTTATACTTATTTTCTATATCTTGTTATTGTTTAACTGTTTAAATAGACTTAGTAAAAAATTACTATCTATTATTATTTAAGTTTTTATTTTATTATTTCTTTGTTTTCTACTCTTTATTTATATATAATAGTATTACAAATTTATTTTTATAGTCTATAATATATTATAAGAGTCTAATTATATTTTGTAAAGTAGCTAAATAGACTAGCTACCTATAAATATAAAACTTATTTAATAAGTACTTAAAAACTTACTTTCTTATAGATTACAAGTAGTTTTACTAAAGGATACTAAGTAAAGTATAAACGTTCTTTTTAATAGTTATCTAGAATATAAAAGAGGCTAAGACCTAGAACTTTATACTATATAAGCTTTAAACTAATGTTATAACTTTGTTTTTATTCTAAATTTTTATAAACATAGGATTATAAGTTCTAAATAGCATATTAAAAGATTTAAAAATATTAATAGACTATTAAAACTACTATATTATTTAATCTCATTTTTAAAACTATTATATATCTAAGTTTATTTTAAACTATAACTCTTTAAAAATTAATATATATATATAGATATATATTGTAGCTTTATATTTAGTTTTAATTAGACATTACTAACTTTAGATATAGTAAATATTATAACATAAGTCTATACAAGTTAAACCTTTTTACACTTTCCTGCTTAAAAGATTAAAGAATTTTACAGCTAAGTTCGTTAAATCCTAGGTATATACCTAGTAATAATAGACTTTAAGGATGTATGCTACTTAGGACTAGGTAAGAATAATCTTTTACCTAGCAAGGACCGGTTCTAGGCCACGTATCAAACTCCTACGGCCTGGCTTACAGCATCCAACGTTTTCCTTAGACAAAGCTAGGATCTTCATATTCCTGAAGTCATGGACTATGAATCTGTCAAAGAGCAGTGGGGAGAGATCGAGGACAGGGATGGCGTACGCTTAAGTTGGAACGTGTTTCCTAGCTCTCGAATGGTGAGTGAAGATGTCATCGCAAGCCTACTCTCGTTGTGTTGACACATTGCTACTAGGAAGCCTCTAGGCTCGTCGTCCCAATAGGAGCTCTGTATACTCCGCTTAAAGAAAAGCCCGACTCTCCCCTTCTGCAGTTTGAGCCCGTAACTTGCAAGCAGCCTTGTCGATCGGTGCTTAATCCATTTTGGTACGGTCGCAGGACTTGCTTCATTTGCGGACTGGGATCGAATTTTGATCCTCATGTTGAATCTCTCGGCTGATAGCCTCACAGTCAAGTCGACGTGCGTGCGAGAGTGTGGATCTGCCCGTTTTGTTTGTCGAGAAACCAGCTCCCGCCGCACTACAAAGACATCACCGCGAATGCCATCCCACCTGAATTGCATCCTGCCAACACGACAATTGAATACAGACTCTCACGGCCAGCTCCTGCACCACCGATCTTTCTGTACCTTGTCGATTTGTGCCAGGACCAGGAAGGTCTGGCGTCAATGAAGGAATCCCTGGTGATGAGTCTAAGCTTGTTGCCCGAAAATGCTCTGGTTGGCCTCATCACATTTGGTACCATGGTGAGTTGAGAGCCTATCGGGTGAGGGACGTGTGATCGGCTTACCGCTTCTAGGTTCAAGTACATGAGATAGGGTACGAGGGGTGCGCCAAGTCATATGTGTTCCGGGGCAGCAAAGATTATTCCACCAAACAAGTTCAAGATATGCTTGGTCTCCTATCCCCTACCATGAGGCCTGGCATGCAGTCACAACAGGGACGTCAGGCTGCCGGAGGCTCGGCGTCTCGTTTCCTTCTTCCCGTGCAACAGGCCGAATTTCAACTTACGAAAGCCCTCGAGAGTCTTCAGAAAGATCCGTGGCCGACGGCAACCGACCGTCGAAGCCTTAGATGCACTGGTGTGGCCCTTAGCGTCGCTATAGGCTTAATGGAGTCTTCCTTCCAAAACTCTGGAGGTCGTATTATGCTCTTTGCAGGTGGCCCAGCTACCGAAGGCCCAGGCATGGTCGTGGGTGCAGAACTCCGCGAACCTATTCGATCCCACCATGATATAGACCGGGACAACGTAAAGTATTACAAGAAAGCGTTGAAGGTATGTTGGGTTCTTCCACGATAACGCCACAAGACAGTACTAAGCACATGGTCAGTTCTATGAGAATCTGGCGAAACGCACTGCCCACAATGGTCACATCATTGATATCTTTGCTGGATCTCTGGACCAGGTTGGACTTCTGGAAATGAAAGGCCTCTGCAACTCCACCGGCGGCCACATGATATTGACAGACAGCTTCACGTCCTCCATGTTTAAGCAGTCATTCATTCGGGTATTCGAAAAGGACGGCGACGACAGTTTACTCATGGGATTCAATGCTACGTTAGAGGTCTTGACTACCAAGGAACTCAAGGTGACAGGTCTCATTGGGCACGCCGTATCTTTAAACAAAAAGTCGATCTCCGTCGGAGAAACAGAATGCGGGATTGGAAACACGTGTTCTTGGAAGATGTGTGGGATTGATCCTAAGGCTAGCTACGGCATCTATTTTGAAGTTGCTGGTCCAGGTCAACCAGCACATCAGCAATCGCCTCAGAAAGGCATATTGCAGTTTCTCACATACTATCAACATGCTTCGGGCCAATTCCATCTTCGGGTCACAACGATCTCTCGCAACTTAAGTGGCCCCGCTGGCGATCCGGCAGTTGCTCAATCATTTGATCAAGAAGCCGCAGCAGTGCTCATGTCCAGGATAGCCGTTTTCAAGTCTGAAGTCGACGATGGTCCCGACGTGCTAAGATGGGTGGACAGAATGCTTATTCGTCTGTGTTCGAGGTTTGCCGATTACAGAAAAGATGACTCGAGTTCGTTTCGACTGGAAAGAAATTTTACTCTTTACCCGCAGTTTATGTTCCATCTCCGGAGAAGTCAATTTTTGCAGGTATTCAATAACTCGCCCGACGAGACAGCTTTTTATCGACATGTTCTCCATCATGAGGATGTTAGCAACTCGTTGATCATGATCCAGCCGACACTTGACTCCTATACCTTTGATCAAGATGGCGGAGTTCCTGTCCTGCTTGACTCTGCCTCGATACAGCCTACTCACATATTACTTCTCGATACTTTCTTCCACATCCTCATATTCCACGGTGAGACTATTGCTGAGTGGCGCAAGGCTGGGTACCAAGAGCAAGAGGGATATGAAAACTTTGCTACGCTACTTGAGCAACCAAAGGAAGATGCAAGAGTATGTACACATAGATCCCGATGGCAGTAAGAACTAGACTAACATCGGCACAGGACTTGATCACAGACCGATTTCCACTACCCCGCTTCATTGTGTGTGATGCTGGAGGTTCTCAAGCCCGATTTCTTCTCTCCAAACTAAATCCATCCACGACGCACACGTCTGGCCCATTTGGCGGAGCAGGGGCTACGTCAGCACAGACTATCTTCACCGATGACGTGTCTTTACACACTTTTATGGAACACTTAATGAAGTAAGTATATTACTGCTACATATTAAACTAAGTAACTAACGTGTCGTAGGTTAGCAGTTAGTGGAACAAATTAGATATGAAATAGAATATACTATTTAGTAAAACATATGTTTTAAGTAAAAAGTACTATATAGTAGTTTTCTTATTAAGATATTTAGTACTAATAATATTTAACTTATATAATACTAGAAGAGATATAATAATAAAATAAAGTATAGCTTATTTAATAATATATAGTATTAGGTTAAGTTATAGCTTAGAAAGAAATAAATAGAAATATAGTAACTTAAAAAGAAATTATAGAGTAACCTTTAAAAATTAAGTTTTAAAAGACTTTAATAAAGTTTATAATAATTCTACTATTTAAGAAATATAATTTAAAACTATTTTTATAGTATTTAAACAAATCTAAATTATTAATAATTAACTAAAAGTACTATATAATACTTGTTTTATTTTTTATACTTTATAGATAATATATTTATACGTAAGAAAATGTAAATAAACATAGAGTAGAGATAGAATATATAGCTTATATATTAATATAAAGAAAGAGAAGTATATTAATAAATCTATAGTTCTAGTATTTTATATAAAAGGTTTAATAGTTAACTAAGTATAAATAGTATAATATAAAACTAGAAAGTAGTTATATACTTCTAATATATATTAAGATATAAACTAACATATAGTTAAAGTTAAATACTCTATTTAATCTATTAGCTATATAATAAGTAGCTATACTATTATTTAGCTAGTATATACTAAAAATATTACTATTTACTAATCTAATAAACATTTATTTACTAGTTTATTTACTAAATTAGGTATTACTTATGCTATAAAATTAAGCTACCTATTTAAAGTATAAAACTTTAGTAAGTTAAGTAGTTACTTATTAAGCTACAATATATTTAACTTACTATTTATAGCTAGCTATTATGTTTATATTCTACTTATATAAGTACTAATTTTTTAATCTATAATAAATAGTAATTTTATTTAATTTACTTGTTTATTTAAAAGTTAAGGTATTTTTTAAAGAGCTTATAATATTATTATAGTACTTATAAAGCTATAAGTCCTCTAAGTATTAATATTAATTAAACTCTTTAGCTAATATATAGTATATATAGGTAGGATTTTTACTACTCTATCTTTATATATATATAGACTAAAATTTATCCCTATAGTATATATATTCTACTAAAGTACTAGCCCTATATAGTTTTAGTTACGCTATAAAGCTTTTCTTCTATACTAGTACTTACTATACTAATAGTAGAGCCCTTATAGTAGAGCTATACTAGTTCTAGTTATACTATTAAGCTTCTCCCTTATACTAGTACTTACTATACTAATAGTAAAACTTCTATAGTAAAGCTATACTAGCTCTATATAGTTCTAGTTATACTATTAGACTTCTCTCCTATACTAGTACCTACTATACTTATACTAGACTATCTTTATACCTTTACTTTATTTTATCTTTAAGTATACTCCTTCCCCTATCTCCTTACCTTACTATACTTCTTTACCTAAGCTTCTATTTATACTTCTAACTATCCCTTTTCTATAAGCTACCCTAGTATATTATTTATACTTCTCTTTATTAATAAATGTTTAAATTTCTTACTCTTATTAATTTACATTATCTTATTAATCTCTTAATACTTATATAACTAATAAAAAACTATTAAGTTAGTAATTAACTACTTCTTAGTAACAAAACCTATTTTTATAAGGTACTTAGTTAGTAAGTATAAGTCTTTATAAGAAATAGTAAGTAATAGTAGAAGGCTAGGGTAGGAGGTATAGTAAGTATAATAGTAAGAATAAACCTAATATCTAACCTAGTAATAAGTTTATAGATCTTTAAAATAAGTATACTTTTAGTTACTTGTTTACTTATACATACCTAGTATATGATGTTTCTAGTAAGTTTAAATACTAGCCCCTATTTACTTTATTACACTACTATGTTTTTAGTAAAATAATAAGTAACTTAATCCTTAACTTTAAATCCTTCTTATCTATAAACTAGGTATTAGTAAACATAAAAACTTTTATATAGGGAAGCATTAAGGGTAGAAAAGTAAGGCTATAAAATGAGTTTACAATTTACTACTAAATAAACTTATTAATATAGATAATGTCCCCTTTATTAGCTATTATATTTATACTATAATAGAGAGATTAGACATAACCCTAGGCTAGTAAAAACGTATAATATATATACTTAAGGTATACTATAAAAGGTAGGCCTCTCTATTACTAGACTAGCTTACCTTAGTATATATAAGTTTCTCCCTAACTCTTTTAGCTTAAATAGAAATTAACTTATATTACTAAAATATAGTAACTATTAAAGTTCTTTTACTAACTAGTAATAAGGTTAGTTTATTTCTTAGCTTTAATAGCTACTTTTTAAGTTATTATTATTTTATACTAAGAAAGACATTACTACTAAAAATAGTATTATTAGTCTATAAAGTATATAAGTTAAAACCTATAACTTTACTTATTATAAGTAAGTAAGAGCTAAAGTTAGAGCTAGTACTAACGTCTTATAAAGCTAGCCCTAGTATATCTTAAACTAATTTATACTTACTTTTATAATACTATTTAAGAGCTTAATAATCTATAATGTAGTCTTATTAAGAAACTTTATAAGAAGCTTAAATAAGAGCTTAATACGAATGTAGCGCTAGAGGTATAATTTAGACTATATATAAACTTATATAATGTCTTAAAAAAACGAGCTATATCTTTAGCTATTAGAGAGATAGAGCTAAAATATGTTAGAAGTATTATAAGCTTTATTAAATTATTAGTAACTAAGTAAGTAGCTTATTCTTATTATAGTTATTATATATTTTAATAATAAGGTAAGACTTCTTATATAATATAGTTATAGTTTATCTCTTTACTTTAAAAAAAGCTAGTACTAAAGATATAGCTTAAGTAATTAGTAAGTAAGTAAATAGATATAATTATACTAGATATAAGTAAGGTATTAATCTTAGCTAAGTTAAATTCTTTAAATAGCTACCCTAGGGTTATAATTTTCTCCTTAGCTTAGAAGTAAATTGCTAGCTCCTAGCTAGCTATTTTATAAGCTAAATAAAAGGATCTATCTAAGCCTCTAGGGTAGTCTAAGAGGGGTCCTTAATAATAATATAGCTTAAGTCTAGTATAAGGTCTAGTATAGTTAAACTATAAGTTAGCTTAAGTATAAATTTAAGGGTCTCTTAGTAGTAAGGCTTAACGTATATATAGTTAAACGTAGCTATACTATTATTAAGTTAGAGAGTAATATTAAAGTCCTTAACTATAAATAAATTAAATAAACCCTACTAGATATACTTATCCTAGTATATAAGCGTTTTAGAGCTTATAGTAAGCGTAGTAGGGAGCCTAGCTCTAATGTCTCTTAGGACTCTATAGTAAAGTATCTTTATAGTATACTAGGCGCTTATTATTTTCTAGAGTTTTAAAAGGGCTACTATAGAGATATAAGCGCGTCTAATAACTATATATATAAATATAAAGTTAAGAGTTAACTATAGAAATACTTTAAATATAAGTAGTATTATAATAAGGTTATAAGCCCTAGTAGTATTATTTATTGCTTTAATAGCTATTTATTATAGTCTATCTATCTAGCTACTAGGAGCTTAGCCTTAAAGATCTTATATATAAACTAGAGAAAGATATAGTACCTTTTAATCTTTCTATTACTTTAATATACCTTAAGTAGACTTTATTACTAAGTTACTATATATAAATATACTTTAGACTAGAACTTTATAGTGTAGAGTTTATACTTATATTATAAGTAATAAAGTTAGGTAAACTAAGGTATGTATTAATCTAATATACTTAAAGAGTCTCCTATATACAGTAAGCTATTAATTTACTTAGGAGCTAGGCTACTTAGAATAATATTATAGAGTTAATAATTTATAGAAAGTTCTAGCATTTAAAGTTTATAATATTAATAATAACCTTAAAGTTAAAGTTATAGTTATTTTTAAGTATAAACTAGATAACTGTAACTACTCCTATAAAGTGCGCTATAGCTATATAGCCCCTACTAATAGTATACTATTACGCGCTTAAATAGCTATTACTAATAGCTAGTAGCCCCTAGAGTTTTCTATACCTTTAACTCTAACCTATATAAGCGCTAGAAATAAAGTAACTATAGGGTATCCTTATAGGCTCTAGGATTTAACTATTACTAAATTAATAACTATACTTTATAACCTAGACTTTATAACTTATTATAATATAGGGCTTGTTATTTCTTATATAAGCTATATATACTATACTAGTTAAACTAGACTATAACTAATAGCTATTAAATTACTTCTAGTATTATACGTAAGTATATTAGCTAATATACTAATAGTATAGTACGTTTTTCTTAATACCTTTATAGTACTCGCCCTTTCTTAGTATTATATAATTTAGTATTACTCTAACTTAATAAAGGTCTAGACTCTCTACTTACTAACGAAGTTATTATTACTTTTAATAGTACTGTTACTATTATTATTAATAACATTATTATTAGTAGTAGCTATTAATACATACTTAAATTAGCTTATAAGGAATACTAGTTAGACTAGCTACTAACTATAACGCTAGCTAGCTATAGTATTAGAAATAAGTATAGTAATTAAGCTAATCTAAGAAAAATAAATTATATTCTAGAATTAGCTATCTCTTTTATAAGGGGTTCTCTTCCTTCTATTTATTCTTTCTCCTCTTTCCTTTTTATTTCCCTTTCTTTTCCTTAGCTTATATATATAAAGAAATCTTATACTTCCCTTTCCTTATACTTCCTAGGGTTCTTAACGCCTATATAATAAGAAACGTAATAGAAATCCTAGGAATTCCTAGCTAGAAATCCTAGGAAATCTCTAGGAGAAATCTAGGGAATTCCTCTTAGGAAATCCTAGGAATTCCTAGAAAATCTTTATCTACAAATCCTAGGATTTCCCCCTTAGGAAATCTTAGGAATTCCTAATAACTATTCTAGGAAATCCTTTCCTATACCCCTTATTAGTTATTACTACTAGCTTAGATCTTAAACTTTACTAGGAAATCTTATAAACTCCCCTTCTATCCTTATTAGATGCCTTACCTAGCTTCTATAGTCTATAAGGCTTATCCTTAGCCTATAATAACTACTTAGAAAGAAATCTAACAATGTCCTACTCGTTTCCCCTAGCTAGCCTAGCTAGGAATACTCTAGGAAAGTTTTCTCTTACCCTTCTAAGTTATTCCTAAGGTTTATACTAATATAGAACTATTAGTTTTTACTTAAAGGCTTTTCTATCTCTATACTATAACTCTAACTATAAAAAGGTAAGGTATATAATAATAGAAAAGAAGAAGTAAGCCTAGATAGTATTAAAACTTTTATAAGTATAAGACTTCCCTACATATAAATAAAAACTTAGCTAGTAATAACTAGGTATATTACTTATAGTATATATTAGTAGTAATAGTACTTATAGATCTTAAAGTAAGCTTAAGTAAAGAACTAGTTATTACTAACTAGTATTATAATAAGGTTACTACTATAACCTATAGTATTATAGTATAGACTTAGTAATAGATAGTTTTATCTCTATTATAAGAATTAATTACATAGGATTAGTCTACCTACTTATTACTAAAATGTAACCTAGATTAGTTTACTAGACTTTAAGTTACTTATAACTTAGTATATTTCTAAAAGTATTACTACTTCTAGTTTTCTTAGTTACTTATAACTATATATATAGCTTAGAAGTATAACCTCTTCTAGTAGCTTAGGCCCCTTACTAGGCTAGCTACTCCTCTTTTTAAGGTAGTTCTATTATTACCTTACCTAGGTCTATTAGTAAGATATTTTATTTTCTATAGCTACTATTACTTATCTATTAATACTATAATACTACCTCTATTTAAATATTAGAAAGCTTTGTAGCCTTTATTTACTAGTAGTCCTAAATAGGAATACTGTAAGTATTTAAGCTAGTAACTAGGGAACGCTAATAAGTAAACGCTTAGTACTAGATATAGCCTATAAGCGTACCTATAATAGCTATTTACCTACTTAGTACTATAAATAGTGTTTTACCCCTAGTAAACTTCTATCTTATAGCGTTTATCCTTTCTACTACCCCCTAGCTAAGTAATATTATAGTGTTTATATTAGCTAACGCTAGCATATCCTTAGCTATGTTAATTACTAACTAGAAGTCTCTAGTTATTTACGCTACTATTAATACTACTAGTATAGTTACTACTTATCTAATTAGAATGTAGTAGATAGAGTACATTCTTCTATAGTAATTTCTTTACCTACCTTACCTAAGATCTCCTAGAATAAGGTATCCTAGACTTATATAGCCTCTAATAAGGTATATACTATTATTTAGCTACTTATATATACTATAAAAGAGTCTAGATCTATCTCTTAATAGACTCTAATCTAGACATACTATATTTCTATCTAGTTAATAAAATCCTTAGAGATACTTATAGTAGTTATAGTTACTACTATAGTAGCTAGTAGCTTTAATAGTAAGGTAAAGTTTAAGGTACTTACCCTAGTTATGCGACTAGGTGTAGTAAAGAAAGGGTTAGTTTCTTCTTCCTTAATAAAGTTAATAGTTATTATAGCCTTATACTTTATAGTAGAGCTAAATATTAGCCTTTAAGTAGTAGACGCCTCTTATTCCTAGTCTATTACTTACTTAGCGTTCTTTATAAAAACTAGTAGATAATATAGATACTATATAAACTTAAAGATCTTATATAGCTCTTTATACTCTAGTAAATCTTATTTTAAATTATTATATATAATGCGTTTTAATGCCTTTATAAATACTTCTAGTATATAAGTAACTCTATAATAGTTTAGGCTAGTTTTATTCTTAGTTATAATAATATTACTATCTATAGTAGTAAACGTCTCTAGCCTTACTAGCTAGGGGGGCTTTACAACTTTCTTTAGTAGCGCTATCTTTCTTACTAAGTAGTAGTTACTAATTACTAGTATAGTTAGGATGTTAGTAATTTCTAATTCCCTCTTACTAATCTCCTAATCTCCTTCTTTAACCTAATACTACCTAGCTTCTAATTGCTTATAAGTAACTAAGTAGCCTTCTATCTTAATGTTAATAACGAATTATTAGTATATATACTAGTTAGCCTTCTTCTATACTTAGAAAGACTAAGTAAGCGACTTAGATTTTAATTTAAAACGCCTCTCGGATTTCTATAACTAGATAAGGCGTTTAAAGCTAGAAAAGAGTAGGTAAGCTAGCTTCTTACTAAGGTTTTTATACGCTTTAGCTTAGAATAACACGTCCTTAGATTAGTATATAGTAGTTAGCTTAGGTTTAACTTAGAATGCGGTAGCTAGATAGCCTATAGTAGTATTAGAGTACTAGCTATTACTTTAATCTAGTAATTATATAAGGTTCTTATAGAACTAATAAGGCTTATATAGGACCTTACTACTAATAGTAGTAATATATAGTAGAGATAATATAAAGGGTAAGATAGAGATATAGTAGTTTAGAAAGATATATTATTATTAGAGATATAAGTTAGAAGAGTTAGTTACGCGTTAGTATTAATACTATATAATGTAGTATTATTAGGTAACTAGCCCTTCTTCCCCTAGCTTAAGGTTTCGAAACTATTCTATAACCTTCTTCTATCCCTTATATGTTCGTTCTATACTATACTCTAGCCTTTTCTACTCTTAATTATAAGTCCTAAGGAGCTTAGGTATAGTTATATTCTTAGCTAATATCTATTAGTTATAATTATTTCTCTAGCCCTTTTAGGAAACTAGGTATTCTTTTTAAACCTTTTCCTTTATCCTTCTACCTTATAGCTAGTAATCTAAAACCTTATTAACTTCCTAATAGTTAGTATTTAGTACTAGGCTAAGTCTTTTTATTAGTAGTTTTCCTACTTATAGTTAAACTATCGATACTATAAGGTAAATAATTTTTAAGTCCTCTATATCTAGACAATATACTCTATAGCTTACTCATTCTATTATCTAGAAGGGTTTAGTCTATCTTTCTTTTAGCTTAGCTACTTGTCGATTAACTACCTTATATCCCTTTCTAAGCTATAGCTATACCTAGTTACTAGGATAGAATTCGACCTTCTAATACTTTCTATCGTACTTTTTCTTTATAGCTACTTACGTATAAGCTAGGGAGATATTAGCTTCGTACTATAGAAAATCCTAGGATTTCTCTTTAATTATTCTCTAAGAAATCTTAAACTATTATTTATATAGTAACTAGTTAGTAGCTTACTAGGAGACGTCTTAATTACTAAGGAATAGGAGTTATTTAAAGAGAATTAAAGGGCTAGTAGGGCGTCTAGCTATCTCTTTTTAGGGAAATCCGAATTAAAGAATTAGAGAGTAATTTCTACTATCTAATTTTATCTTTCTAATAATCCGTCCGTCTAAGGGTAATAAGCTATAAATATAAGAGCTTTAATCTTACTACTACCTATAGCTTCTTCTAGAAGTCTAAAATGAACTTTAGGTTCTAGTTAGAAATAATTTACTTTAGTATTCCCTAGTTATAATATATTAGTTTATAGAATAACTACTAGGCCTACTTCGCTACTATAAAGGTATTATCTTAGAGAACGTATTAGTTATAGTAAGTAAGGAATTAAAGGAAAGGCCTTCTAGCTAGAGCTAAGGGGAGTTTTTAGACGAAATATCTAAGAGACTAGTAATAAAGTCTATAGCAATAGTATAGAAAGGTATACTAAGAGAACGAATTAGTATAAGCTCTCTAAGTAGTACCTAGTAGTCTATCTAGTTTCTTTAGTAATCCTTATAATCTTTTACGAGCTAGTTTATCTTCTTCTTTAGACTTAGGATAGCGAAACTTAATACTAAGTCTTACTATAGGCGCTAGAAGCCTATATAGAAATTACGCTAGTACTCTTCTTAAATTAGCTCTTTTATATAATCCTTAGGGATATAAAGTTAACGCTATCTATCTAGTTCCTCTTAATGTAATAAGCTATATATTCTTACAAACGGTAGTCCTAGCTAGATATTACTATCTCTAAGTTACTCTAAAATACTACTCTATTTCTAGTCTTTAAGGTATCTATCTTTAATCTCCTAAATAAGAGCTAGCTCTATAAGGGCTTCTAAGAATAGTAATACTTCTAGTTTTACCTTATTATCCTATACCTATTCTAGTTCTCTATTCCTAGGCTCTGTTTACTATACTACTAGTAGGCGCGAAAGGGCGTTAGCTAGAATATTAAACGCTCTTAGTATATAGTAAACTTCTAAAGGAAACTAGCTTAGGAATTTAGGCAAGTATTAACTATATATTATTCTAAACACTTATTATAAAAGGCGTTATCTATTTTATAATTTATATAATAGTAGTGTAATTAGTAAGTACTATAATCTTCTCTTAGTAAGTACTAATAAGATAGGGGTAGAGCTTATAGTATACTTATATAAAATATTCTATTTTAAGTTCTATAAGCTAATATTATAGTTTACTACCCTTAAGAGACTAGCTTAAGCATATAATAGGTTAGATTCTAGTTCTTAGAGGACTTCTACTAGGGATCTAGCTATCTTCCTTATCTAGGTAAAATAAACATACTATATACCTATTCTTATATTAGGTATCTATATATAGGAATAGTTACTTTTCTAGAAAGAATTAACTAAGAGTAGTCTCTTTATATAAGGCTTAAGTAATATTATAAAAGCTTACTAGCTCTTCTAGGGTTAGTATAAACATAGTTTTACTTATAACGCTAACCTAGTCTTATTCTTCTATAGGTTAGCTTACCTCCTACTATTCTCTTAGTAGGTTTGTCTTCTATTACTATATATGTTAATACGTTAGAAAAACTAAGATATAAGATATTGTATTTATCTAACTAATCTAATCTATTACTTAAGTCTTTAGAGAGTATCTAGGAACTATATATCTTATAATACCTATACTTGCGCTTCTATATTAACTAACTTTAGCTTATTAATATAGAACTTAAGTAACTTAATAGATAGATAATATAAGAAAGACTTTATTAGTAATAGTAATAGATTATACTTAGTAAAAGTACTTAATACCCCTCTTAAGTGTTTTAGATACTCTTTTATAGTATCTAAGAAGATAACAATGTTATTAATATACCTTACTATATAGTTAGTATATTTATAAAGTAAATAATCTATAAAACGTTACGCTTATACTAGTAAGTTCTAATAACCTATTAATACAATAACTAACTTCTATAATCCTTTATAACTAATAACTATAAGGCGTTCTTAGTAAGCTAGGTTTACTATAAATTAATAAAAATAGCTCTTAGTATCTACTATAGAGATATACCTCTTCTTAGCTAACTAATATATTATTTCTAAGGGAATTAGTATAGGATATATATCTAAAATAGCTATACTATTTAGGGCTTATAAGTCTACTACTACTCTTTTCTTACCTTTTTACTAAACTATAAATACTAGGCTAGTAAAGGGTAACGCTTTTATAACTTATTTTATCTATTCTTATATATATAGCTTATTATACTTCTCCTTAAGAAACTCTATCCTTCTAGTTAAGTAGATAAGGCTATATACTAAGCTTTTATTAGTACTATCTATTAGCTAATAGTACCTTTATATAAAACTTAGGATTAATCTTAATTAGTCTAGTATTATTTTATAAGGTAGGTAGCGACTCTGCTAATTACGTAGCTATATATATTAACCTAATCTTACTTATATATATTCTAACGCTATCCCTAGTAGTAATCTCTAGAACATTAAGTATAATCTAAATTCTAAGTCGATAGGGCTAGCTAGGATCTAGTTTCTCTACTAGCGGATGTCCTAGATTTTTCTAGTATTTTAGAATTTGCTAGAAAGCTTCCTATTCTTAGTCTAGGACGGATTCCTTTTACTAATTAATTTCTAGTTACGCTAGGCATACTTCTAATACTATACTAAAAATTACTTTATCTTTAGGTCTAGGACTAGTTTAACCTTCTATATAAACTTTACTATAATTAGCTTAGCGCTTACGTTAAATACACTTACTAAAAATACGTCCCTAACTATAGCTCTAGATAGAGTAGGATAATCTAGGTAAAAGATTAAGTCTTAGTTTTCTAGTAGATCTCTTATAAGTATTAGAATAGTAGCTTCCCTATATAGGGGGATAGTAACTCCTACTACTATAACTACTCTTTGTTTAATAGCCTTCCCTTAGCTAGTATAGATAGTGTGTATAAGTAGTCCCTTATAATAATTAATCTATACTACCTAGTAAGTATTTAGAATATCTACTCTATATATAATAGTAAAGCTCTAGCTAAGAAGTACTCCTAGTACTAGTTACTTAAGTACTTATACTCTAATATAGTATACTCCTATAGCTTATTCTCCCTCTCTTTTACTTAAAAAGAAAATAGTAAATTCTACTTATCCTTCTATAATAACTAGCTTATTATTAATACCCTTAATCTAATACTATATTAGAGTAAAAGTTAGATTCTTAAATATAGCTAATAAATCTTTCTAAATAGAATATTAGGAAGCGCTTATATTTATATATACTTCTATTATTAATCTCTTCCCTCTCTTACTATACACTTAGATCCTTATATATGTAAAACGTACCCTATAACTTATATAAGTATTCTAAGTCTAGGGTATTACTTATATTACTAGAACACTTACTAGGATTAAGTCTATTAAAGAATCTACTAGCTTATCCTAATTTTATCTATTACTAGTATATAGAAGTAAGACTCTTCTAAGAGTTAATCTTTCTATAAGTTAGATTTTTAAGTCTAGTTCCTCCTTACCCTCCTCTAGGCCCTTATTATAAGCTATTAATAGATTATTATAAGCTTTTATAGAAATAATATAGTTCTTCTTAGCGTTAGTAGTAGCCTTAGCTAGTTTATAAGCTAAGTTAATAATAATTAGGTTTATCTAGCTATTCCCTATAGTATGTCCTAACTCTAGCTTAGTCTTTACCTAAGAAGGTAGGGCTCTAGTAATAACTTTTATTATAGACTTCTTAGCTTAGTGTTTCTTAGCACTTCCCTAGTTTCCGCTTTATCTAGAAATATTCTTAGCCTTCCCCCTATTCTAGCCTATAGACGTTCCCTATTCTTCCTTATATAAAGTCCTTTAATCTATGTACTTAATACTCGCCTATATATATTCCCCTAGGCTAGCGTATATCTTACCTTATGTTCTAATAGTAAGCTCTATCTATAAGTTTAGAATAAGCGCCTTATATTCGTTTACTTAGGTATTAATTCGCTTGCCCTCTATTAGGTATTAGAAGCTTTCCTTTAGTAGTATGTCTAAACGCTTATATATTAATTTGTTTAGTATTACTAGAGAATAGTATATAACCTAGGCTAATCTCTTTATTCTAGAAACCTATACTTAGAAATTAGTTTCTTCTAAAAGGCTATTTATAGTATATATCTCCTAATATAAATCTCTTAAAGTAACCTCTAAGTAAATAGTAAATCTCCTTAGGGGCTATTCTTTTTAATAGTTAAACCCTAGGTAGGGTTCTATAAAGGTAGCGCGATCCTTTAATTCTATGTCCCTAGAGTACTACTCTATAGTATTTCCTTATAGTAGTAAGGGAATTAACTAGTATAGCTTATTTATATACTCCTTACTCTATATAGCTATGCATTTTAAGATATCTACGAAGTAGTCTATACTTTAATAAATAATAGTTTTCTTAGTTTCCTCTATAGTATTAAAGATTAGATTAAATATATAAGCTAGGATAAAACGCCTAATATCCTCCCCTTATTACTAAAGCTATCTTTCTTAGTTAAGTTACCTAGTAAGCGTTTGTAGTAAGTAGAACTCTAAAGGTAACTCTAGATTTAGCTATTTCTATAGTAGTAGTAGCTAACTAAGCTCTAGTCTTCCTCCCTAGTATTCTAGTTTTTTTATTAAGGGGTTCCTAGCCTACTTCTTATGTTCTTAAGTTAAGATAAGTTAGACTACGTTTACTAGTTAAGTATATAAAACCTACTATACTAGGAAACTAGACTACCTAGGTCTAGTACGCGCTTATATTAGTAATCCTAACTTACGCCTAAGAAGCTTAATAGCGTTATATAGTATTACTAGTATCTTTTCCTTATCCTTAGAATAAGGTAGATTCTTAGGATACTCTTAGGGTACTAGTCTAATAATAGTAGGAATCCTAACTTAAGTAACTATACTCTCTTTTAATATATCTTTACCCCTAGTCCTACTTTAAGAGTCCTCTAGTAATATATTCTTAGCTACCTATAATATATTACATAGATACTACTATATAAGTTCTAGCTATTCCTTAAATAATAAGTAGCTATAATATAATTCTTAAGAATTAGTATACTTAATTTTATTTACTTAGTAAAATAGTACTACTTAATCTATAGTATACTTAAGCTTACTAAACTATTTAATTACTTACTAGATATTAGCTTATTTAGAACGCTTTTTCTTTAAGTTTAGGAGACGCTTAACTAGGTAAGTCTTAGCTATAATAAAATTACATCCTTTAAGAAGTAAGTATACCTTACTATACTTCCAGTAAAATATATAAGTAAGGGCTTCCTCTTTTAGGTAGATCCCTTATTCTTAAGAACTACTCTAAGAGTGTCTATAAAGAGATACTATACTTCTAGAATTTCCTTATATACCTTTTTAAGTTTCTATCCTAGGAAGAGGTTAATTCCTATATAGCTAATAGAAATTAAATCTTACTATTATAGCTTCTAAGCTATTTTATTTAGCTAGGAAATAATAGAAGTAATAGTTATAAATAAAGAATTACTACTAGATAATATCTACTTATATTAGCTTCTAAGGAACACTAGTTAAACTAGCTACTAGTCGTAATGCTAGCTAGCTATAGCGTTAGAAATAAGTATAGTTATTAAGCTAATTTTAAAAAGATAAATTATATTTTAAAATTAGCTATCTTTCTTATAAGATGTTCCTAATGTTTCTATCGAACCTTTCTCCCCTTTTCTTATTATTTCTCCTTCTTTTTTATAACTTATACGTATAAGGAAATCTTATACATCCCCTTCCTTATACTTCCTAGGGTTCCTAGGGCCTATATAAAAAGAAATATAGTAGAAATCTTAGAAATTCCTAGCTAGAAATCCTAGGAAATCCCTAAGGGAAATCTTAGAAAATCCTTAGGGGAAATCTAAGGAAATTATTACTAGAATTCTTAGGAAATCCCTAGGGAAATCTAGAGACTTCCCCTTAGGAAATTATTAAATAGCTATAAGTAGATCTAGTAGAAATTATAGTAGAGTAAAATAGTAATTATATAGTATAAAGTAGAGAGATATAGAGAGGTATAAAGAGAGTTATAATCTTAATTCTTTAATACTATCTAAGGGGGAATCTAATCCTTTCTTATAGCCTAGTTCTTCTATATGTATATCCCTAATTATTTCTACTTAGGAGGGCTATCCTAGCTAATGCCTTATACTAGCTAATTACTCTTTATACCCTATAGCTACTAATATACCCCCCTAGCTAAGGCACTCTACTTAGCTACCCTTCGTAATAGCTTTACTTTACTTTTATTAAGATCGCTTAATTATTCTAGTTAATTCTTCCCGCTTTAAATACTATAGAGTAAATAGACCTAAATAGGCCTATTATTCTCTAGCCTTAAATAGCGTAGCTAGCTACTATTATTACTTAAGGTATTACTTCCTCTTAAGATAAAAGTAGTAGAGGGCTTAAGCTTTTCCCCCTTCTTCTCTTCCTTAAGCTCCTATCTATCGTAAGTAACTCTTTTCCGCTACTTAGGCTCCTATACCTATTTATCGGATTAACGCTAACCCTATTATACTATAGATAAGCTACTCCTTACCTTTTTCGTAGGAGGAACTAGACTAGCTAGACCTTAGTATTACTATTAGTACTACCTACGCTACCTCTACTACTAGCGACGACGACAACAATATAGATATTAGTAAGACAGCTTAGCCTATTATACCTTCTATAGCTCTAGCTAAGGTTCGTTAGCCCTATAAATTATTAGATCTAGTTAGCTTACCTATCTATAGACTATTAAGAACCCTATCGTCCCTAGGGACTATCGCGTAGAGCCCTACTCCCTATACCTCGTTAACGATAAGGAATGTTATAATTAGCTTAGGAAGCCTTACACTAAATTATATGTCTTATATACTTTAAACCGCTAGCGTTATACGTAGCCTACCCCTATCCTTATAGACGTTATAGTTGCCTAGTAAGTAGCCCTTTACTATAAGGGTAAGGAGGTAGAGGTAATAATAAAGGTAAGGGACTTAGTTTTTTTAGCTAAGTAGGTAGAGTACTACCTTAGTATACTATAGAAGGTAGGGAAAATCCTAAAGTAAGTTAATTCCTTCTATCTCTTTAGAGGATACTTATTATTTATAGGGGGACTACTTAGGTTATTCTATCTAGCGCTTACCTAACCGCTAGCTTAGTCTTAGCTAAGCCCCTATCTACTACCCCCCTAGCTACTATAAAGTTAGCGAAAGAAGAAGACAAAGAAGATAATAAAGAAGATAACGAGGGAGAGGAGGGTAGTCTAGCCGCTATACTGTCTATAGTGTCCTAGGCTATTACTAGGTTTAATCGCTAGCTAACGGTAGTAGAGGGTTTAGAGGGAAGGATTAGGGTAGTAGAGGAGGGGGTTTAGTAGTTAAAGTCTATAGCGAAGGGCCTAGAGAGGGGAATGTAGGTAGCATCTAGTAGCGTAGGGTCTAGTAGAAAGCATTAAAGACTACCTAATAGCTAGGGTAGTACTAAGGCCGATAATTAGACCTAGAATTAACTTTTATCCGCGCTAACTAGCTATTAAATATTTCTTTATTTCGTAGCCTTACTTACCTCTTCCTTTTATACTTTTATCCTTTCCTTTACTTCTTCCTCCTAAATTAGGCCTTTTATATTATAGATTGCATTAAGGGACCTAAATTCCTTTAGCTTCTAAAGTAGGAGAGCCTTCGTTATCCTATCTACCCTTATTACATTCGTAAGTACCTAGTCTACCTTAATCTAGCTAGCGTAGACCTCTTACTAAAGCTAGTATTAATAAATATTAACGTACTATAGTCTTATAATAAGCTTCGTGCTAGGTTCTATTAATAATCTAATAATCTACCTATTATTACATTCTAGGTAAAGTCCCCCTTTCTAGCTAAATATCTAGGGATCTAAGTAACTTACTAATAAAAATCGCCTCTTTTACTATAGATAAAATAGCTAGTAGCTTAGCTTCTATACTTAAAGTAGTTACTATATCTTACTTTATCGCTATCTAGGTAATCGGACCTCTATATAGCGTTATTACGAATCTACTTAAGCTCTTTTAGTCTTCTATATTATCTATAAAAAACCTATTACTTAATCTAAGGAACTTTAGTATATCTTTTATTTTACTACTTCTTAGTTAAATCCCTTATAAGCGAGTCCCCTTTTAGTATTTAAGAACCTAGTCTACTACTACCTTATAAGATTAGTTAGGGTTTAAATTAAACTACGAAAGCTTAGAAATAGCGAAGCTAATGTCTAATCTAGTTAATATAGCTATAAAGATAAGTAATCCTACCTTTTACTAATACTACGTAATGTCCTCTAGATAAGCTATCTCTATTAACCTTTCTAGCTAAACCTACTTTATAGGAATCTATAGTATCCTTTTACTAGATATATTAAGTCTAGGGAAAAAACAGTAGCCTATATTATTAATATATGCCTCCTAGGTAAGATATATATAATGCTTCGCTTAACCCTAGATAATATAGATACCTAGGAACTACTTTAAGTCGCGAACTATCGTTAGCTTAAATAGCTTCTTTAGTTCCTTTATAATCTACTCCTTAAGTCTTCTATCCTTCTCTATAAAGGCCTAGATAAAGTTATTTATAAAGAAGAAAATAATAAGCTACCTAATTATTATTATATATAGTTCTTATAGTATCCTATATATACCTTAAGTTTTAAGCTTTTCTATAAGGAATTTCTACTATAATAAAAGTAAGTAGTAGAGTTTATATAATACCTTATAGAGCTATAGGACTATTCCTTACTTTTTATATCTTAGAGGTATTTATATATATATAACCTTATCTTCTAATAGGGTATTTATAAATACATTAACGACGTCTATTTACTCTAGTTTAAAGTTATATTTAGTTACTATTACTAATAACGCCCTTATAAATATCTTAGCTAGGGTTATAGCTCTCGTTAGAAGATTATACTTAGATTACTAGTTCCTATAGACTACGAGCTAGGCTTTATACTTAGCTAGAGCTCCTTTTATATTAGCCTTATAAGTATATATCTACTTATAGTATAGAATCTATACTTTAATAACTCTTTATATAGGGATTTCTTCCTATAACTTTAAATCTACGTAAGATTTAAAGTAAGTCTTTATACTTTATAGAAGTCGTTCTTTAATAAATACTAGGCTAATTCTTTTTTATTTTATAGTATTAATAGTAAATCCTATATTATCTTCTTTAGCTTAGGCTTTACCTTAAATTATCTACTTCTAAGAAAAGCTCTATAGATTAGTAACTTAATCCTCTATAATATAAAGTTATTAAATCGTCTAACTTCTACTAATAGCTTCCTACTTATTATAGTTATTTAGTAACTTCCTCCTCTACCTTCTATAGATCCTTATCTAGAGGAATACCTAGTCCCTACCTTACTTCTCGCCTAGTTCTATCTATACTACTCTCTATAGTATTAGTAGTAAAGGCCCCTTAGCTATTTACTTCTTTAAGTAAACTAGTAAATAAACTAATAAGACTATATTTAGATTATTATCTATTATTAGAGGAGATAGTATACTTACTAAGTTCTTATTATATTCCTAATTAAGAGCTTTAGGGTCCTCCCTTAGCTTTAAGTCTTCTATGTCTAGCTTATTATCTATAAGCGCGTCTATGTCTATTATAACTACAATCTTATTCTCTATACTATCTTCTATAGGGTTCTTAAGGTCTAATTCCTCTATTTCCTCTACTAGGGCCTTATAAGTACTTACTTAGTTATTTAGTATTATAATTACTCTAATAACCTTAGCTACTATTTCTAGTAGCTCCTTTAGTAAGTTATCTAGATTATACCTTAAGGACTCGTTAAAGGTAACGTTTCTAGTAGAGATTACTTTTCTAAGCTAAGAGACTTAGATCTAAAAGATATTTATAAAGGTATATTTAATAAGGTACCCTATCTATACTCTAGGTTTTAGCTTCTCTAACTAAGTTATCCTTCTTATTATATTCCTTATTATAGTATATACTTTAGACCTATATACCTTTAAATATTTATATATATAGGGTTCTTTTTACCTTACTACCTTTCTAATAGAGTTAGCTAATTATTGTCCTTCTAGATAGAGTTTTTAGGAGGCTTTAGGGTTTTATTACCTAAGAAAGCTACTACCTTAACGATTTCTAACTATAAATTATATAGAAGATTAGCTATAATTTATATCTTTCTTACTTACTCTATTACTATACCCCTTAAGTGTTTAGCTCCTCTATTCTAGGTAGGTATATAAGGTATAGAGGGTTCTCTATTAATACTCTTACTCCTTAGCTAGTCTTTAATATTCTTAGTAAAGAGCTCCCTATTAGAATAGATAACCTTTACCTTCTTATCCTAGTAGTATTTAACTTATTAAATGTAGGTATAGAGGGTAGCCTAGTTATATTTCTTAAGATAAGTCTATATAAAATATAGCGTAACTATATATAATATTATATCTATTATAAATATAACCCTAATAAACTTATTATAGTCTAAGGTAAGATTAGTTTAGTTAATCTAGAGCTCTTTTCTAAGAATTCTTATCTAGATTAGTAGTCTTCTTAATACTTACCTTTTAGCTATACCCTAGGTATAGGATTTATATTTAACTATCTTTAGTCCCTTAATTTTAACATAGAGTCGCTATCCTAGTTTCTCTAGTACCTAGCTTCTTAGGTATCTAAGTCTCTTATACTATAGCCTAGCTTTAGCTTCTAGGATCTTTCTTACTATTAATCTCTTAATTTATACTATTATAACTACTTCTAGTATATCTTCGTTAGGTCTAGGAATATATTATAGGGCGAACTAGGAGTACTAGCGTATAATTATATAGATTAGTTTATTATCCCTTCTCTAAACGATTACTAATAGATTTAGTAGTACTAGAGTTATATCTTAGCGAAGTCCCTAAAGCTTAAGTAAGTAGTATAATACTACTATTATTATAAAGGTACGTAAAGGTAACGCTTTTTAGGTAGAGGACCCTCTACCTTCCTTATAGACTAGTTACTAAGAGTTTAATAGTCCTATAATCTTTAATATTAACCTTACTATCTCTAGTCTATACTTAATCCGTTAAACTTAGTTTAAACAATATAAAGCGTAAGAGGTTATTATATATGTAAATAGAGGTACTATAATTAAGGATTAAAAAAATAACTAGAGGATAGTCTATAGATTTATTTCTACTATTATAAATATTTACTTCTCTAGCTATTCTCTATTCCCTAGCCTATAGCCTCCCTATCCGTTAATCTGCTTTCTTTACCTTCTCTCTAGCCTCTAGAACCTTCTACTTAATCTTAGGGTAAGTCTTTATAGCTTACTTAACTCTTACCTTTACTTTATCTACCTCTTATAATAACTACTACTTAGGAGCTATAGTATCGTTAACTCCCTAGTACTCCTTAAGCTTATACTAGGGTTTTCTATAGGCTTCGTCCTATAGGGGTTAATTATAGTTTCCGCGGTCTTAGTTATAGTCTTCGTTACTCTTCTTCCTACCCCCCTAGGATTAAGAGTAGGATAACTAGGTTCTAGTCCTCCTATAAGAGTCGTTACTATTCTTCTCTTTCTATTCCCCTTTCCTTATCCTCTTTACTAGCGATTCTAAGGAGTTTAAATCTACGACTAGGGCTATTCCCCTTTTTATCTCTTTTTTCCCTCTCTTTTCCTATAGGAGTAGTTTATAAATTCTCCTTACGATCGCTAATATAGTCTAAATACCCTCTTTTATTACTAATACTACTACTATAACTATCGCTAAAGGGTTATTTAAAGTTATTACTATTACTCTAAATAGCTCTCTTAACTTTCTTTCCTAGACTATAGCCTCTTCTTAGATAGCTATAGCTAGTCTATTACTAAGCTACTTAACTATATCTATAATATCTTATAGTTTTACTTTAGAGAATAACTAAGGGAGTCTATATCTTTTTATATCTATTATAGTTCTCTCTTACTAATTAATCTAATCCCTAGGCTTATACTTAGAGGAGCGAACGTTAGCTATTAGGGCTATATAGTTTATACTTATAATATAGGCTATATAACCTCTAATAATACTAACGATACTTTAGGAATTTTAAACTAATTACTTATCCTATCTTACTAATTAAGAGAGGTAGCCTTATCTTCGCTAATTAATCTAAGTATAATTACTTAGGCCTTTATTAAGAGCTATAAGATATACTAGTACTCCTTTCTTTCTAACTTATATAACTTATAGGTAAACTAATAGTCTACCTTCCCTTATACGATTAATATAGTAAAGGTAACTAGATTATTATTATTATATTAGTTTCCCCTAAGATAGTCGCGATAGATAGAGGGAATTAGCTTTCCTAGTTCTTTCTTATAGTCTAAGAAAATCATATTGTAGACTTAGGGGTTAATCCTACTTATTACCTTTCTCTCCTACGTATTCTAGTCCTTAAGGTTAGTAAGCTTAGCTTATATAATACTTAATTCTATTAATACTTTTATAGATATTTATATTAACAAGAAAAGCTTTATTATTAATTTAATAATTAGTAGTAATTTGTTATAGAGAAGTTATAGGTTATTATGTTTATTCTAATAGCCTTCTAGGCTTATAACTATTAAATAGCTATAAGTAGATCTAGTAGGAATTATAGTAGAGTAAAATAGTAATTATATAGTATAGAGTAGAGAGATATAGAGAGGTATAAAGAGAGTTATAATCTTAGTTCTCTAATACTATCTAAGGGGGGAATTTAATCCTTTCTTATAGCCTAGTTCTTCTATAAGTATATCCCTAATTATTTCTACTAGGGAGGGCTATCTTAGCTATTGTCTTACGCTAGCTAATTTCCCTAATCTGTAAATATTACAAGAGAGGGCTATCCTACCTAATGCCTTATACTAGCTAATTACTCTTTATACCCTATAGCTACTAACAGAAATCCTAGGAAATCCTAGAAAATCCTTATCTAGAAATCCTAGGATTTTCCCCTTAGGAAATCTTAGGAATTCCTAATAGCTATCCTAGGAAATCCTTTTCCTATACCCTTTATTAGTTATTACTACTAGCTTAAATCTTTAACTTTACTAGGAAATCCTATAAACTCCTCTTCTATCCTTACTAGACGCCCTACTTAGTTTCTATAGTCTATAAGAGCTACCCTTAGCTTATAATAGCTATATTAGGGTATTTAATAAGTTAAGAGAGACAAAGAGAAAGAAAAGAAATATAGGGAATAGGGAAGAGACATAAGACTAAATAGGATAAGTTACTAATTAAGTAAGAGTTACTAATTATAAGTAAGTACCCCCCTAGGGAGTATATACTAACCTATCCTTTTAAGTATATACTACTTACTAGGCTAGTATATACTACCTACTAGGCTAGTATATACTACCTACTAAGCTAGTATATACTACTTACTAAGCTAGTACGTACTACTTATTAAGCTAGTACGTAGTACTATTAAGGCTAGTATATACTACTTACTAAGCTAGTACGTACTACTTATTAAGCTAGTACGTAGTACTATTAAGGCTAGTATATACTACTACCTTTTAGACAACTCTACTATACTATGCGTTAATTCTAATAGGCCTTAGCCTAGCTACTCCTCTAAAGGAGAGTTTTCCTCTAAGCTTAGCTTAGTTTTTCCCTTTTAATTACTATAATAGACTTAGATACCTTTTATAGGGTAATAATAGAGTATTTAAAAAAGTATAAACTAGAAGTAGTCTATAACTATACCTTTTACTTAGTAGTAATAAACTTACTATATATCTTTAAAGGTACTCTAGTTAATGTTATAAATAGTATAAGTAAGTAAGTTATATAGTTACTATAAAGAGGGTAAACTAAAGTAATAATATAAGTAGTATATCTTAGTCTTAGTTAAAAATAGTACTAAAATAGTAAATATTTAATTATAAATTAAGAACTATAAATATCTCTAGTAATTAAAGTACTTATTAAATATAGAAATAGTAAGTAGCTTACTACTAGCCTAGCTCTACTTAAGTATTACCCTAGTATTAGCCTTAGTTATAAACTTACTTCTAGAAATATAGCTATTAGTAACTCTACTAAGTAATATATAGCTTTATTATAAAAAGAACGTAATTACTATGTCTCTATAGTACTTCTTATTAGTATTTTTCTTTTAAAATTATAACTACTCTTTCTATAAAAGAAGTTACTCTCTTCTTACTTATTAAATTTCTATTTTTATACTTAAGTAAGTATATTATTAGCTATACCTTTAGTAGTCTCTTATTGTTATTATATTACTACTATTTAGACTATTAGTAGGCTTTATAATAATCCTTAAGTAAGTACTTTATAGAGGAGTATTTAATCTTATTATATATATAGTACTACTTTTACTAGCTAGTTAATAGCCCTAATAATGCCTTATTTTATAGCTAGTACTACTCTTCTCTCTTATAGTACTATCTTAAACTATATTAGTAATTATACTAGTACTTAAAAGAAACGTCCTAGTAAGTAAGTAGCTAGTAGTAGTATAATTAAGAGAGATATATAAGCTTATATATAGCCTTAAAAACATAGTAAGTATAGTAAAGAGAGCTATACCTAGCTCTAGTATACCCTTATAAGCGTTCCTTATTATATAAATTAAGTTCTCTCCTATCTACTATAGAAGTATAAATATACGTTATTAAAGTAATAGTTTATTTACTAATAGTTCTAGGGCCTCTATGTCTATTTTTTCTTTCTTATACTACTTTAGACTATAAAAGATATAGTAGTTTAGTTTATTATAATATACTTTATAGTTATACTAGGTATTAAACTATACTCTTATTAGAATATAGAATATTAATAGGTATATACTTAATATATAACCTATTACGTAACTAGATACATATTTACTAGATACCTACTACTTCTCTTATATTATACAATGTATTATATAGTGTTATTCTTACTCTAAAACTATTATACAATGTACTATGTCTTTAATAACGTATAACTTAGTTATCTTAAATACGACGATTACAGTCTACGCGCTACTGTGTGCGTTATTAAACGGGCTACATAATAGTATATGATTTAGCTTAATTCTAGTTAATTAGAGACTATAATGCATTGTAGGATTTCAAGGATCTAGTCTATACTAAAGTTTAACTCTGCGGTTAGACAACCCTATTAAATAATAGCCCTATGTATAGGAAACGTTATATTTTAACAATAGATTATCTAGAACAAACTAGAGTAAATCTATTATATAAAGTAGAAGTAGGACTATCTAATATAAAGTTATTTAACTTCTCTAGCCTATTTAATAGTCTAGACACTAAGGAGGAAAAGAAAGCATAAAATTATACTAAGGATAATAGAATTATAGTAGAGAGAACAAAGCTATTATTAGTTAGATACAATAGGTAGGTATTCTAGTTATATAAGCTAAGAATAGGTATATATAAGAGAGTTCCCTCCCCTTTACTTTTTCTCTTTTTAGCTTTTAATCTAATACCTTATTAATTCCTTACTCTTACCTTTTTATAAAGGTATAATAACTACATTTCCTCTTTAGGAAATACCCCTTTAAAACCTAACCTTTCCTTAAAGCCTATTTATAGCCTAGTTACCTTAAGGTATAAAACCTAGCTTCCTACTTACTTAAGTACCCCTTACTAAGTAGATTAAAATAGCTCTCTTACTCTCCTACTTCTAAGTAGCTATAGACCTTTATAATTTAGACATTTATATAATCTAAAATAGTCTAAGGCCTAACATCTCTAAGTATTGTATAAATCTAGTAAAAAGTATAGTACTATAAAACATATAATAGAAAGAATTTATAAGTATAATTTATAAGTAAAGGGAAAACACTCTATAGAATTTAGATAGTTAAATACTTAGTATTAGTAGTAGTAGTAGTAGTATCTAATAAGTATTAAGAAACGCTTAGACCTTATTACTTAAGATGTTATAAATAACTCTTATATAACTTATTTTCTTATTCTAGAATTTTATAAAGTTAGTTACTTAGTAAGAGTTTATTAGTTTATTTTATATTATAATAAGGGTAATATATAAGTAAACTTATTAACTAACTTATTTCTTAGTTATATATAATGTAGCTTAGCTTATATTCTATTAAGTAAAGTACATTCTATTCTAGATTAAAACTAAGAAGTAGCTTATAGCTATAAGTAACTATTTTAAAGTTAGTATTAATACTAGCTATTCCTTCCTTTAGTCTTTTACTAGACTACTACTTATCTCCTTTTTACCTTATTATACTTGTTATTTAGACTAATAGTTATAAGCTATTTTTATAGACTCTACTTATCCTTAAAAGTATATAAGTTATTTAAAATACTTATTTATAATAACTCTTTCTTATCTTATTTAGGTAATTTTCTTTTCTATAATAAATTATAGTATAAGTATATAATATATATTTATACTTTACTTTTATATATCCCCTCTTATATAGAAAGTTATATAAGCGTTATGTAAGCCTATATAGGTTATATTAGATTACTTCCTTAGTCTATCTTTTAAAGTAATTCTAAAAGTAACTAAATTAAGTTTAGTAACTATATAATATTATATAGTACTTATATATCTTAAGAAGGACATATATATCTAGTACTTTTAGGAGTATAAAAGCGTTTAAGTATAAGTAATCCTGTATAAAATAGTAGTTATTAAGCTTATTAAGTAAAAGATAACTCTAAGAGATATAATTATCTTATAATATATATTACTTTAACTACTTATCCCTTTTAATAGTTTAGTTAATACTATAGTTATCTATATAAAAATACTCTACTAATCTAATTTATATTTAGTCTAGTATAATATTAATCTTCCTTTATTAGGTTTACTTCTTTTAAGTTATTATAGATATAGTAATATTTATAGTACTTAAGTAGGGTTTAAAATCTTACCCTTATTTTAAATTCTTACTAGTCTATAAAATCTATCCTTTAAACATATACTTATTAAAGGGTATCTTTATAACTAATTAGTACTAAAGAGCTTATAATACTATTTTAGTACTTATAAACCTATAAGTTCTTTAAACATTAATTCTAATTAAACTTCTAAGCTAATATAAAGTATATATAGGTAGGGATTTTACTACTCTACCTTTAGGTATAAGTAGACTAAGATCTGTCTCTACTATATATATACTTTACTTAAGTACTAGCCCTATACTAGCCTAGTAAAACCCTTATAATAAGGCTATACTAGCCCTATATAGTTCTAGTTATAATATTCAGCTCCCTTCCTATACTAGTATTAAGCCTTTTATAACTATTATTATAGAGACTACTATTACTTTTACTATAGTAGCTATATTAATACTAGCTCTTCTTATATAAGTATAGGTATAATATATAGCTTTTACTAAAGTAATATTAAAGCTCCTTATAATAGCTCTCTAGCTTACTATTATATTAACTCTAGTATTAAGGCTACTTACAATATATTTATATATTATATCTTACTTGTCTCTCTTTATATATACTTATAAGGCTATCTATAAGACTATTTTTACTTATAATATTACTTATAAGGTATTAAAAGCTTTAGATTTAGCTTTATAAGTTCTGTTTTATAGATATATATACTTAATACTACTTATAAATTTCTAAGTACTTACCTAGCTTAATAAAAGGAGCTATTTAATTTTAAATTTTCTATTACTAAATAAATAACTACTTAACTTACTAGGACTTTAAACTATAAATAAGTAGTCTAAGTATATATAACTAGTCTTACTTTATAAGTTAATAAGTAGATGTATAGTAAATTAGTAAGTAGTAATACTTAATACTAAAGCCTTAATTATAAAGCTAACTTATCTTACTAAAACGGTAACTATTCGTAGCTTACCTCTAGGTCCCTATATAAGGAAACTTACTCTACTAAATTTATTTATATATACTATATTCTCTCTACTAAATCCCTTATATACTTACTTAATACGCTTAATATTCTATTACTAAATGTACTTTACTAATACTTAAGCCTAAAAGGCTTCCTATATATACTTACTATCCTACCTTTTTTCTTCTTTATAATTACTATTATAATTATACTTATATTTCCCTAAATATATACATATATACTTACCTATATAGTTACTTATATATTTCCTTACGTAGTTACGTACTTATATATATATATATAACTTATATATATTGTTTATATATATATATATATTACTTACATATATATATAGGCCTCTCCTACTTAGCTAACTTACCTTACTAGATAGCTAACTTTTCGAAGCTTAACTCTAGGTACCTACCTAAGGAGACTTACTCTACTAGATTTATATATACTAGATCCCCTCTACTAAGTCCCCTATGTCCCTACTTGCGTTCCTATATATAGCGCGTTGTTAATAATAATAACAACGCCCCTACATACGTATATATATATATATATACATGCTCTTAGCCTTTAAAGAAGGGCTAATTCGTTTAAATCTGCGTGTAATTAAGGCTATCTTAAAGGCTCTCTTAAAGGCTTATATAGCTTTATTTAATAAGACCTCTCTTGTAAGCTAGTATCGTTATCTTTACATATATACTACTATATTTATCTTTATTAAGAAGGGAAGTATAGTAAGTATATACGTATGCGAGAGCGTATATAAAGGTAATTATAATTGTTAAGAGAGAAGAAATTAAGAATAGATAGGCGTACGTATATAAGCGAGTACATAAGCGAGTATAAGGGTAATCGTAATAGTAATCGAAAAGAAGGAAAAGGTAGGTAAGTAAGCGTACGTAGAAATAACCCTAGGGCTAGGGTATTAGTAGGGTATATATAGTAATAGAATACTAAGCGCATTAAGTAGGGATAGGGGGAACTTAGTAGAGGGGATCTAGTATATATAAATTTAGTAAAGTAAGTTTTCTTAGGTAAGTACCTAGAGTTAAGCTACGAAAAGTTAAATGTATATAGTTTAACTAACCTCCCCCCCCTAGCCTAACCTTTAGCTATACCTTAGCTAACTATATACTAATAGTTAGGTAAACTTTTTCGCTTCTAACCTTAACCCTTACTAACTAACTCTAACTCTAAGAAACAAGAAAAGCTCTATAATAGTATTAAAACTAAAAAAATATACTCCTAGGCTAACCCTAAGCTCTAACCTTAACCCTAACCCTAGACCTAGCCCTAATCCTAAGTGTTAGCTAGATAATTGTACTAACCCTAACCCTAAAAGTTTATCTAACTATTAATAGTACCTTAGCTAACTATTAGTTAAAGTAGGGCTAGGGTTAGTTTAGAGGGGGAAAGTTAGTTAAAAATACCTTTTAAAAGTTAGCTATTTAGTAAGTAAGTTAGCTAAGTAAGCGAAGCCTATATATATTACTTACATATACGCTATATACTTACTTATTTTTAATTTCTTCTTTATTTACAATTATAATCGCTCTTATATATATATATATATAAACTCTTACTTACTTTCGCTTACTATACCTCCTCCCTTAATAATAATAACTATAGTAGTATATATATAAGGATAACTATACTAGCTTATAAAAGAGGTCTTATTAAGTAAGCCTATATGTATTTAAAGGAGCCTTTAAGACAGCTTTAATAAAACGCTTAAAAAGAATTAAATAAATTTACTACTCCTATAACTACCTTCTATTAATAATATAATTAGATATATATTTAAGCTAGCTTTTAGCTTTAAATCTTTAATTTAAGAGCTCTATTTCTATTTTAGATTTAAAAGAATTCGCCTATCTTTAAACGTTAAGAATATATATATATATATAAGTATTATTATTATAATATACTATATATAGAAACTTTAGTAGGAATAGAGAAAGCTTAGTAAATATAATCTAATATAAATAAATATAGTAGGATAAGTCTCTTTAAATAACTATTTAGAAGTAAGTTATAAAACTTTAGCTATCTAATAAAGTAAGTTAGCTTTATAGGTAAAGTCTTATTTTATAGTAGTATACTATGTTATTACTTTTCTTTATATTTATTAAATTAGTAAAGTAGAATACCTATATTATTAAAACTTATAAAGTAAGTTTAAAGCCTACTTAGGACTAAACATAAGTATAGTAGCTTTAAAAAGAAGTATAAAATAATTTAAGTAAACTAAAGCTAATAAGGCTCTAATAAAGTTTCTAATAATTCTACTATTTAAATAAAAGAAGCTATAACTATCTATATAACTCTAAAATAACTACTAATTATCTATAGGTTACTTATAGTAATATATATTACTCTTTCTATTCTACTTATAAAGATACTACTAAATTTATAACTTAAAAAACACTATAAGAGATAAGATAATAAAAGTAAGTATAGTTTAGTAAGCAATAGAAAGAAAGTAAGTTATAAGAATATATCTAAGTTTAGTATATAGTATTTAGTATAAAAGGTATAGTAGTTAACTAAGTATTAATAAAGTTATCTATAATTAAAAAGTAAATAAGTAGGGCTATTACGTATATAAATCTAGACTATTAAGTACCTTTAAGTAGATATTTAATATACCCCTTAGCTATATAGTAAGTAGCTACCCTAAAGTAATACCCTTAGAAGATACCTAATATATAAGGTTAAAAGGTAGTAAAAGGAGTATTTAGTAGAAAACAAAATTTGAAATAAAAAGACCTTATATATATATAAGTTTTACTTTTTAAAGGTATTATTACTTAACATAATTAAATCTAAAGAAAGAAGAAGTAAAATATTAGAAAAGGAATAGTAAGACTTTAATAAAAAAAATATAAGGAAGGAATGTAATAAATAGTAAGATTACTAAGCTAACTTATATGTAGACATTAAAAGACTAAGGTAGTCGCTATAGCTATAGGGGCTTAACCCTATTTAGAAGCTAAGGCTCTTTATATTTTTCTAGTAAAAGAGGTAGTATTAGGGAATTATTTCCTATAAAACTAGGGTCTAGTTATAGTTCTCTTACTAGACTATAGGGAATAAGCTTCTTTATTAAGGTAGTTAGTAATACTATTAACTTTAGTTACCTTAAGCTTAGTATGTTAGACCTAGTAGCTAATTAGTAGTTTAGAATTCTATATATATTAAATAGATTAGCTTAAGTAAGTAAAGAAGGTAAATTATTACCTAGGTATTATAAAGACAAATTAAGTTGTTAAAACCCTTAGAATAAAAGCTATTAGAATAGAAAGCTCTATATTAAAGATAGAATAAATTTTAAGTTATTAAATACTTCTATAACTAACCTTTAAAATAGTTTTATTAAATATACTAAGAGCTATATTAGGTCTAAAGAGCTTTATTGTTAAGACTTACTACTTAATACTAGATTTCTAATTACTACCTTTAAAAAGCATCTACGTTTTAACTTATAGTGTCTAAACATTATAGTAAAAAAATCCTCTAGTATCTAGTAGTACGTAGTAAAGTATAGCTTAAGTTTTAGTATAGCTAAATTGCTTACATTAGTAGCTTATACTATATATATACAATCGCGTTAAACATATAGTAGTAAGTATTACTATATAAATATAACCCCCTTTATTTAATTACTAGACTCTCTTTCTTTTACCTAAGGGCTACTAAATACTACGTAGATTATTAAAAGGTATTAAATAACTTCTTTACGAAAGCTACGCCTATAGGTAAATAGGTAAGTTAACGCGACTATATATAGTATAAGCTACTTATATAGGTAATTTAGCTATACTAAGACTTAAGTTCTACTTCGCTATATCTTACTAAATACTAGAGGATTTTTTTACTATAGATTTAAGAAACTATAAGCTAAGACATAGATGTCTTTTAAAACTAGCCTTCTTAATTAATACTCTTTAGGAAGGCTATAACCTAGCGAGACCTTAAAACTTAGTTTTTAGTAGAGAGTAGTAGGCCCTACTAGGATGTAGTTAAACTAGTTTAGTAAGAGGTTCTAGCCTTATAAAAGAATTTTAAAGAGATTACTAACTATACAAGTTACTAGAAAACATAAAGTAGCTACTACTAAGTACTAGGGTAGTAGCTTTAAATTTCTAGCCTTAGTAGGTAATTTAAAATCTATTATTAGTAAGTACCTACTTTTAGGAACTATGTAAGTACTTATTAAGCCTATTATTACTTTAGTAAAGATTATATTAATATAATTACTTATAATCCTTAAGATAATATTAATCTTTACTAATATTAATAAATAGCTTAAGAGTATAACTAACTATTAGTATACTATAGTTCTCTAATACTATAAGACTTTAAAGTAGTATAGATTCTCTACTATAATAAAGAACTTACTTATTACTTAGATTCCTAGACAGTATTAACTCTAGTAAGAGTTATATAGGGTAAGGTTATTAATAAGTAAAGAGAGTTATTTTCTTTAAAGGAGAGAGCTTACTATTATTTTAAAGTAGGGGAGAAAGACTAGAGGCCCTATATTAGCTAGCTAAGCGAATTATATTATCTAATCCTTAGTTATAAGCTATTATAAGGTTTTTACTCTCTTTAAGAATAAGAATTATCTAGCTCTAGAGGTATAAGACTTAAGTAAATAAACTTATTACTAAGCTTTTCCCTTAGTTTAGTAGATAGAGCTTAGAATTAATACCTATTACGCCTAGATAGTTTATTAATTACATATTAGTTATTTACTATACTAGGAATGTAGCTCTATTATTAGATAAATTTACATTTATAAATAAGAACTTAGTTTTTATAGTAACTTTTTATATATAATATGCCTTATTATTTTTATATTATAAAGGAAGGAGATAAATTTATTATTTTTAAAGGTAGGAATTAATTCTTTATTTACTCTATTTATAGTACTATATAGTTTACTTAAAGAGGAATGTCCTAGAACTTTTATTTTAGTATTGTTAGCTTTTTTGTTTAAGGGACAAATGGTTATATTTACCTCCTACTTAATCTAATCTTCTTCTTCTTCTTCTAAGTACTCTATACCCTTAGCTTTAAGGTCGAATAATCCTTTAACTCTAGGCTCGAGATTTACGTCTATTACATTGTCTATAGACGAATTAGAAGTAGAGGAGATAATAGAGCCTACCCTTTCTCTTTTCTTTATAGCTGTAATCTTTTTCTTTTCTTTATAAAAGAGAGTAGTGTACCTTTATACTTATATAAGAGAGGGACTTATTATTTTATATCTATTAAAGCTATTCTTCTTTGAGAAGATAACAATTACCTCTTTAAGCTTCTTCCCTTTATTCTTTTTTACCCCCCTAGCTTTGTTCTTTACTTTTTTATTATCTAGGACAGCTAGCGCTAGCCTAGCTAGAGCTAGAGCTAGAGCTAGAGCTAGATCTACTATTATCTAGTAGATTCTACTACTTAAGGGCCTTTTTAAGATATAAAAACTAAAGGAGTTAGCTTTATACTTGTTTCTTTTATAATGATTATAGACAATCTGTTCTTTCTACTCTTTATAAGCCTTTTTATCTTTATAGGTAGTAAAGACCTTCTTATCTATAGCTTTATTAGCCTTATTCGTTTTCTCTTTATCTATTAGTAATAAGAATAAAGACTTAATTATATAGGCATCCTTGTCTACCCTTAGGCTTTATTTAATAGATGTTATAAAGCCTAAGTATTCTTCCCTAAGCCTATTAAGTGTAAGGCTTATAAGGATAATTTTAGGGATTTTTATATTGTTAGATAATAGCTCTTCGTAATTGTTTTTAAGCTTATTAAGATAGACCTCTAATTTCCCTTATTTATATTTAATAGAGAAAAGATTCCCTATAAAAAGAAAATTTAAGGTAAAGGAAGACAAATAATATAATTCCTTAAGTTTTTCTAGATCTAGTAGGGGTCTTCTAAGTACTTTATTTAAGTTAACAGACTATCTATAGTAATAAGACAAATAAGAGCCTTAGCTTCTTTTGTCTTTATATACCCTTTTTATTTTATAGTAGGCTAGAGCTTCTTATATTAAGAGTAGATTCTATTCGAAGACTCTACGAGGGGTAGTCCTTCGAGCTAGAGAGCTAGGTAAGGTTAAAACGAATTTTTCCTACTATTATAGCTAATAGGACTTTGTTTTATTATTTTTAGGTCGAATTAAAGAGGAATCGGGAAACGGATTATAGATTTAGATTTATTAGGTTCGAAAGTACTAGGGTACTTAATCATATATTAATTAATTAAAGAGTATAATTATTAAGTTATTAGTAGAACATAGAGAATTACTATTATATAAGTACGTATAACTAGATAGTATTTAGAGGAGTAGATTAGAGGGAAAGCTAAATTAGGAAGGAGGCGATTACGATAGAAGGAATCTAATTATATAAGTAGATAGATAAAGATAAGAGGAGTATAATAGTATATAAATAGTCTTTATAGGATTAAAAGTAATAGAGAAAATAGGAAGGGAAGTTATATATTTAATTATCTAACTATCTTCTAAGCTATAAGGGAAACTCCCTCTTAATTCTATAATTACCTAGTAACTACTATATCTTTTAGGAAAGTCGATTAGTTATTATATATACTAAAAGACTACCTATTCGAATATTAAAACTAGAGTTTAAAAGGTTAAACAATAGTAGCGTAATAGCTTTATAAAGAATTTATATTAAGTAGTATTTTATAATATATTAGACACGCTAGACCTATTTTTATAGTTTACATTAGATTAACTTATTAGCTTAATTATTATTTAATAGTATTATTCTATATACTATTTTAGAGCCTAGAAAATTCCCTTTCTAATAAAAGTATCCTAAATAGGGAATAAGTAGGTCTATATATTTAAATCGAGATGTTTACTTATACTAGCCTTTAAGTAAGCTAAGAAAAAAAACTAGCTAATAAGTATAAAGAAGAAATTTTAGTTAAGTACTTTTCTTTTTCTTTTTACCTTCTTTCTCTATCTCTTTTAGTACTTTTTCCTACTCTTATAAGTTATTAACTTATAACTTTAATAACATTAGCTCTTCTTTTATACTAGTATATAGTTAACTACTAGATGTAGTAATAATATAACTATAAATAGAAAAATCGACTTAATACTAGTAGAAGTAGTAGGAATAGCTAGAAACTTCCTTATAAGTACTAATAATAGTGTTAGAAATTAGATTATATTTACTTTCTATAAGAAAGGATATAGGGGACTTAGTAGGGGAGATCTAGTATATATAAGTTTAGTAGGGTAAGTTTCCTTAAGTAAGTACCTTATATTAAGCTATAATTAGTTTACTACTTACTAAAATAGGTTAGTAGTATAAAAGAGTACTATTTTAATTTAACTGTTTTTATCTCTATAAGGAACCTATAAGTAAACGTCTTTTTATTATTATAACTTATAAAATAAACTTATTTATAGAAGTTAAAACTTATTAAGAGTATACTTAGGATAGGACGCTTTTAAAGCCTAGTAACATTGTCTTTATACTACTTTTTATAGTAAGAGGTATAGTAAATAGATTAAAGAGGTTGTAGTAAATAATAATACTCTTTAGTTATATTAAAGCGATGTTAAGCTTAGGTAGTAAATAAAAGTAACGTATTGTAATATCCGTTTACTCGTTTTGAGTAGTAACCTACTATACGTCTATCTCTTCTATGTCTCACACCCTCTTCCCTATGCTCACGGTCATCGTGAGACGGAGACAAGATGCAGCGTCAGCATAGCCAACGTCAATTTCTCACGGACCTGATCACGTTAGCTCGTTCATCTGCTGCCGGGACAGCGCAATGGCATCAACATTTCGAGACTGCCGTCATGACTCTTCATATCTTGTTTCCGACTTTAGTCCTACCGGCTTTGGACCTCCTCGATCGCAGTTTCGTGGCTCGCACCCGCTTGATCGACGATTTGTACGTCATAGGCTATTGACTGTTCAATGTTCACCCACATCTCATGCTACACCGCACAGTTCCTGCTGTAGTGATCAAGTCGCTAATGACGGTCCTGATTTCCGCGACGAGTATGTCAATGACCAGCAAGTCCATCCAGCCATGTACTTTGTGCATTGCCTCGCCTCATCCGTGATAAGGCGTCGCGGCCGGGTTCAGACGTGCTTACCTGCACATCATCTTATTCATATGAACGCGTGGAGTTGTTCTTGCACAACGTTTGCTGTGGAGTCCTTCAACGGCCATGTACAGCCCGTAAGGAACGTCTCACCGTCCTCAGTGCAATCACTTGAAGAGAAGATGCCACTGTCATCACTTCCATTATTAGCTACAGCGGCAGAAGCTGGGAGTGGTCAGAAGCTACCTGCAATTGGTGGAGCGTACGGGACAGCCTCGTCTCGAGCCGCACAGAACCTACCATGCTGTAAGCATCTTATGGCCTGCGTGTTGGCCGAAGCTTGGCCAGATATTTTGAAGAGCGATGCTGTGGATCAGGGGACCACGAGTCTCGAGATGGCTGCGATAGCATCCAGCAACTAGCGAGCGCGCTAAGCTTCGTGCGACGAGCCAACTACATTTCCCGAGAGCTCTCGGCAGGCCTAAGAACGCAAATAATACCGAGGGATGGTAGTCGCAGCCATACCTACTTGATATAAAATGACTGCATTTCGTTGAGGCTTGGTCTCAAGAAATCCCACACTTTGCTAATAATATGCCAAGTTACCATTGCGCCCCTGGACGAATCGTGATGATCTCGTGCAGCCGTTAAGCATCAAAGTCATCTCTTCCTCTGGTTACCTTCTTTCTCCTTCAGCCCAGCCTCGCCATTCGCAGTGACAAGACTATTGTCTTTTTCGTCCTTGCTACTAGAGTCATCTTTTTTGCCGTCCTTTTCCTCCTGCTGCTGTCGATTCTGAATTTTGTTCTCAATCAAATCGTGGAATGCGGTGATGGCTCTGATCAAGCTGCTGAGGTAGATGGCCATGAGTTGATCGTTCGTCTTCATGCTCATGGCGTGCGCGAGATCACCACATCCTGCCTTGCCATCGCCCTCCGGACTCGAGAGGTTTGGGAGAAGATTAAAGACGTCCTGTAGGTTTCCCATTATGGCATGATTGACAGGTAGATGCCCGTCAAGAACCTTTTGCAAGTAGGTGCCGATGTCGTGCAGCCGCAGATGAAGCCCTTGAAGCGATTGAAGTTGGTTTGTCACTCTCGTGGATAGAGTACCAACAGCCACATCGCGGATATCCCTTAAAAGATGTTCTACTCCAATTTCTTCGGCCTCTTCTGCGTCGATGATGGAAGGAGTATGAACGAAAGTCCTAGATGTTGTCGTCCCATCCTGTAATCATTGCCGCCAGATGAAGTCAATGTGCTGCCATGTCTTTATAAGGCTGGACGAGTGGCCATTGCCGTCACTCACATCTTTTATTTCCTCGACGGCAAAGTATGCATCTGTTGGCACACCGGATTCCTTAGGCTGCACGTCGATGATGACCAGTAGTGGATTAGGTGTATAACGTTTGAATAAATCATTTATCTTAAGGTCAGATGCTCGTAGCTTGGGTCCCGAGTGGTACCACCCGATGAGCTTCTCTCTGGCATTGACTTTTTTGAACATGTCATTCATCGACTCAACGTAGTTGTGATCCAGAAACCACACGGAGGGGTCCTTTTCGTCTTCTTCAAAAGGAACTGCGCGTCGTTGAGAAGCGGTTTTCTCAACCAGATCAGGTTTGATTCAAGCCTCACCAGCGAAACTGTTCGACACTCGAACATTTTTGCCATCATTCTGTCCTAAAAGAACGCCGACGACTCGTCGCTTCGTCTTATTGCGGTTGTAGTGATCGACTGCGGAGAGCAAAACTAGAGGGGCGACAGAGACGTTCCGAGTGACGAGAGAAAGCGTTTCAGCAGTAGTGGTGGGCATCGCTGATGTGCAATCTTCCGCCCGCCAGGTTGCTTGGGTTTATAAGACCGCCGCGTCGACAGAGAGCTTCCGAGAGGGATGTGTAAGTGTGATTACATTCACTCTGGAGGTATACGAAGAGTATTGAGGTGGGAGCAGAGGGTCGTGTGGGAGCTTCTAGTGCTAATGGTCAGAGTACCTAGATACATACCTGCTAGATAGGTAGATGTACGAATACATACCTCTCGGGCATTGGCGAGGGGTACGTGTAGCGATGAAATGCTAAGCGCGTCGCGCGGGGACGGTGGGGACCTGGCAGAGGGGATCCGGTACATACATACCTACCTAAGGTAGGTTGTACCTTGTGTACATATTACCCGTCGTATTGTAGGTCCTAGACCTAGCACCTTTAGCACCCCTATACCGTGCCCGTAGGAGGCACTATATTAGTACAATTACTAAGAGTAGGATAGTGCTAGCTAGTAGCACAGTGTATTAGCAGTTCTAGGAGCGTTCTAACACAGTGCTAGGGTAGTACTATAAGGGCTTATTTACAATACTAACCTATCTAGCTACTACTTTAACTTATTTTACTACTACTAGTATCTATTAAGCTTTAGTATATAGTGTACTTAATTTATATATAGTAATTATAATATAAGTATATAGTTCTATACTTAGGGTTTAGCTATTTATATAATACTTAAGCTATATACCTTTATTAATACTATTATTACTTTATTAACTATAACCTTACTTATATTTTATTTTTACCTTTACCTTTAATTTTATTGTCTTTATATCTACCTTACTAGTTCTATAAACACTAGTTATTATCGCGTAGAAATATATTTACTAACGCATACCTTCTTCTTTTAAACTCTCTTTTCTTTAATAATAATGTCTTAAATTAACTAGTAATTATAGTATTCTCGTTATAAGAGGGCGAGGATTATAATAATATAGAATTTAAGTACCCCTATATATATTATTATAGCTACTAAGGACGTTTACTATAGAATTATATATAGTATCGCATTGTAATATATAGAGTAGATAAGTAGTTAAGATAAATCGCTTCTTCTATAAGCCTTAATACTATTTAAGAGAGATAAAGGGCTATTACTAAGTATATCGTAAAAGACCCTTTTTACTTATATACTTAGATTATTAAAAACACGTAAATTAAGTATAGTATCTTAACTCTCTAATAAACCCTCTATCTTAAAGGCATTAGACGCTTCTAAGCCTTTTAATAACTATAACTTTTACCTATTTACGCTAAAAAAACGGCTTTAATTTACTAGACGCTATATTAATCTACCCCTAAAGACTTAGAAAGGCTAGATATTCTTTAACAAGACCTCTATAGCTAAGAGTATAAGGGAGAGGTAAAAATAGGTTTTTTATAAGCTAGTATATAATATTTTAATACCCCTTATAGTATAAATAATAAAGTATAGGGTATAAGACTTTAAAAAACAAACATTTAGCTACGAGGTAAGCTAAAGAGGGAGTCTATAATATTATAGAGCGCGTTTTACTTTAATAGACGTACTTTTCTCTATATATTACTAGGAGATAAAGTTATAGTCTATAGTAGCGTTACTAGCTATATTATTCTTAAAACCCTTTATAATACGCTTCCTATAATGCTTGAACTAGATTATACCTTTATATAAGATAACGCTCTTATATATAGGGCCTAGCTTGTATAGAATTAGCTAAGCCCTTTTCTTTAAGAGAATACGGTTAAATCAATAAATTAGCTACTATACTTACCTAATTTTAATTCTACTAAAAATATAGAAACTACTAATAGAGAGGATTTATAGCTTATACCTAAATATTTAAGTATTACCTTATAATTTCTATATAAAAGAGCACCTAATTGAGTCTACGATTAAAGCGTAAGAGGGATTTAAAGAAGAGATACTTAAAGAACTCGTTATTTCGATACCCTATAGGCTATAGGCTATTATCGATATAGAGGGTTAGTATATAAAGTATTAAAAATAATAGATAAGTCTTCTAGCCTCTAAGCTATCTAGAGATAGTCTTTTATTACTATATAAGTCTATTTAGTTATATTATAGCGATCTTAAGTTTAGGTAGTAATTTAAAGTAATATATTGTAATATGTATTTACTCGTTTTAAGTAGTAACTTACTATACCTTACCTTACCTTACCTACTATAGATGCCCTTTTAATATAACTTTTACCTTACTTAAACTTATTTAAGTTACTCTAGATAACTTTACTAAAGCCTATAGCTTTACTATAGCTATTTATACTATATAGCTTAATGTAAAGACTTTATAATATATATACTATTACTACTAAAATAGGTATACCTTTTAAAGCTATATAATAGCTACTATTATAAAGCGCTATAAGACTAAAACATAGATAATAGAGTACTTTTAGTACCTTACTATTTAGCTTAATAAGGTTTTAGGCCTTTAAGCTATATGTTTAATAGGTTGTAATAGTTATTAATATAGTTAATAAGTTTACTAATAATATATATTAAGTACTATACTTAGAAAATATAGAGGTATTATAAGTATATTAAAATATATAATAGTTTATTAAATTTGTAAATTACTATAGAATGTTTATAAAGGACTTCTCTAAAATAATTATATATATTTTAGCTATTATTATAGAGGATTAAGTAAAATCCTATAATTAAACTATAGAAGTATTAACTATAGAGGTTATCTATATATATATATATACTCTTAACTATAGGAAACCTTTTACTAATACTTATATATAAGACTATATAAATAAAAATCTTTTATACATTAAATTAATTAAGCTTTATATTTATATATTATATAGCCTTATAAGATATATTATTATTTCTAAAAGAAATCTATTCTCTTTTATATAAGGCAAGTACTTAGAATCTTATAAAATTATAGTAAGTTAAATGTTAAACTAGATTACTTATAAGTACTTATAATATTAAAATTAGAAAAGATAGGAGAGTAATACTATATATATATATTAATCTACCTTTTTCTTTTCTATAAAGGGAAGTAATTATATAGAGACTTTTATAATAGTATTATTATAACTAAATTATATATAAAGAGAATACTAATAGTCTATCTATTTATATTCTAGTAATATAAATAGAAAACTTTACTTTCTAAGTAAAGCTCTATATAAGTTTTATTAAAGTAACTATTTAACAATAACACTCTATTATATTTATAATATTACCTTTTATACTAATTTATAGTAAGTACTTACCCCTAGTATTTATATACTTATATAGCTTATAAAGAACACTAGTTAGACTCGCTACTATTCGTAATACTAGCTAGCTATAGCGTTAAAACGAGTGTAGTAATTACGATTTTAAAAAACAGTATAGTATTTTAAATTAAGTTATCTCTTTATCTCTTTCTCTTTTTCTTATTCCTTCTTTCTTCTATTTATCTTATAGAACGTTTCCCTTTATATACTATAATATCTTTATTACTTCCTAATCTCTTCTAGATATATATCTCCTATTACGCCTAGTATTCTTAGGAATTCTATTCTATATCCTAGGAAATCCTAGGAAATCCTAGGAAATTATCTTCCCTAGAATTCCTATATAACTAGAAATCCTAGGAAATCTACTATTATCTCTAGATATAACTTTATAGGCTCTATCCTATAATATCTGCTTAGAAAGAAGATTAGTAATGTCCTAATTATCTTAAATACTTCTAATTACTTTATATAGAAATAAAATAATTAAAGGAAGTCTTCTTAGACATCTAGTATAATAGTATAGTACTTAGAATACATTCCTATTAATAGCTTTTCTAGTTTTATACTACACTTTACTATTCTAACTATAATAAAATTATTTATTAGTTTAAGGAAGTTACTAAATCCTTAGAAAGGATATTACTATAAAACTTTTTAGTTAGTTATTGTTATAAGCTAAGCTAGTCTAGTTACCTAAGGGATACCTAGGTACTTACGAGTACATAATATCTTATATACCCTAGAAACACCCCTAAAGACCCTAGGAATAACGATAGGATTACTTAGCTATATCCTAGGAGTAGCGCTAACTTTACCCTAGAATTATCTAACTATAGATTAGTATTAATAGAGATTAATAAATACATATTAGAATATATTAGACTATATAGTCGCTAGCTAAGCGCTAGGAATGCTATATATAAGATAGTATACCTACTATCTAAAAGCGCTAAGATAGAGACGATTCTATAGGTATATAAGTTATCTAGGGATCTAGCTAAAAGATACTTCTCTAGTTCTAAATAGACATTTATCGATTATCTATTTAACTAAAACACTATCTTAGTACGATCCTTAATATATTTAGAACTCTCTCTTAAACCTTATACTTCTTTCTTCCTTCTTCTTTTATACCTTAAGATAACTTCTCTTACTACTAATACCTTAATAAACGAGGAAATAATAGACTTCTATCCTAATACTAGGGCTCTAGACCCTTTAGCTAATATAGACCCCTTCCTTTACTAAACTCTTAAATAATAGGTAAGTAGGGAATAAGCGGATTAAAAATAATAACTAAACTAAATATTAAGTAGTATAGTAAAGGAGCTAAAACTAATATTAAATAAGTAACTTAACTAGAGACTATCTATAATATAGCTAACTCTACCTAGATTAAATAATATAAAGGCTAAACCCTCTACGCGCTATAAGCTACTACTAAGGCTAGATAAGTTCGACGGATAGAGACGTTACTACGCTTCCTAGGTATACTTAATTAGGGAGAAAATATTTATTAACGTTAACTTCTTTAATATAAACTAAGAGATATTTTACTATATCTACTCTTACTTAGACTCTAGGCTATAATAGACAGTCTCGATATATTTTTAGAATAGAAGTAACGTTAATTATAATCTAGATAAATTTATAAGTTATATTAATTTAATCTATTTAGACGTTAACTTATAACCCTATATAGCTACTACCCTCTATTTAATAAAATAAGGAGAAAGAACGCCCTTTACTAGTTACCTTCCCTATTTTAAATAGAAATTAGTAGAAGCTAGTAGTAGTATATAGGTAGTTTTTATAAAGATCCTATTCTTAGATAGTACCTTAAACAATAGAATTAGGAACGCCTTAGTAGCTATGGATCTACCCTCTAATAACTTTATAAAGTACTATATTAAGGTAGCTAAGATTACTACTAGGGTTAAGCGCCTCTATAACTTATAGCTAGTAATAGGGGGACTAACCCTAGCTATAAGAAACTAAGGATTTAGATAAGATATAGAGGGTAATACGTAGATATCTAGTATTAATAAGGTTAGGAACTAGTAGTTATTATCTATAGCGTACTACTACTATAGATAGGAAGGGTACCTAGTAAGGGGGTATTAATCGAGACCTAAAGGCCCTAAGGAAGGAAGAAGTATAATAAAAGGAAAAAAGAGAAACGAATTAACTAAGAAAATAAGTACCTCTATAAAAAGGATTAAAGAGGTACTAATAGATAATAACTCTAAGTTAGAAAACGAGTAAACCCTTACTAAAGTTAGGGTAAGGGTAATTAGAAATAGGTTAAGGAAGAATAGAAGAGGGCGAGGCTACTATACTTAATATTACTTATATCCTTAACTATTAATATAGGAACTAAAGAGACACTAGCCCTCTTAGATAGCGGATATAACTACTACGCTATAATTAACCTATATACTATAAGGAAGTTAAAGCTACTATATATCGATAAGGAAAAGAGACCTCTATCTCCCTTTTCGATAGACGCTCTACTTATCTTTTTATATAGGATCGTAACGTTCTAAATAAATATTAATAAATAAATAGAATAGGTATTTACTAATATAATTAAAAACCTTAGATAACCTCTATACCTAGGAAGACCTTAGATAGTTAAGAATAAGGTTACCTATTTTACTACTAAGGAATTAATTTAGTATAGTACTAGGAAAATTAAAGTCCCTCTCTCCCTAATAGGATATTCTATATAAATCTAATAAATCCTCTAAGCTTAATTAGTCTCTAGGTTAGTCTTTAGAGCGGAATATAGATAAGAAATTAATATATAAGGCTATAAGGTACTTAACATTTAAGTAGTTTCTTTATATAATATTAAGAAAGCCTTATAAAAGAAGAAACTAGTAAACCTAGCTAACTATATCTTAAAGGAAATATTAGAGGAATTCCTAGACCTTTTATACTAGAAAATCTATAGAACTCCTACCCCTTTAACTAGGAATTAATTACGAGATATACTTTATACCTAATAAGGATAGAACGTAACCCCCCCTTCCCTAGGGGCTACTCTACGATATATTACGAGAAGAACTCCTTATCCTATAAAAGGTCTTATATGAACTCCTTAATTAAGGGATAATCTAAGCTAGCGGCTCCTCTATAGTAGCCTCTATCCTATTTATTAGAAAAGCTAATAGCTAACTCTCGTTTTACTATAACTATCGAGCTTTAAACGTAATTATAAAAAAGGATAAGTATAGTCTACTACTTATTAGAGAAACGCTTTAAGCGCTTTAATAAGCTAAGTAGTTTATAAAGTTAGATATCGTTTCTATATTCTATAAAATCTATATAGTAGCTAGATATAAATATAAAATAGCTTTCTAGATATACTTTAGCCTCTTTAAATAGCTAGTCTATCTATTTAGGTTAATAGGGTTACTAGTAACGTTTTAACGATATATAAATATAACCCTTTAAGAGTTTCTAGATAACTTTATAACCGCCTATCTTAACGATATATTAATCTATATATTAGGATCCTAGGCTAAACATATAGAGAAGGTAAGGCTAGTCTTAGTACGACTAGCTAAAGCTAGATTATATCTAGACCTAAAGAAATATACCTTCTATACCTAAGAAGTAAAGTATCTAGGATTTATCGTTAAGGCTATATAGGAGCTCTATTATAACCTAGAAAAACTTTAAGCGATTAAGGAGTAGGAAGCTCCTTATATAGTTAAAGGAGTTAAAAGCTTTTTAGGATTCGTAAACTACTATTAGATTTTTATCTATAATTACTCGAGATTAACGTAACCCCTTAACTCCCTAATAAAGAAGAATACGCTATTTGTTTAGGAAAAGGAGTAAGATATAGCCTTCTACTAACTTAAGAAAGCATTCTATAAAGCCCTAATTTTAGTAGCCTAGGATCTAGAATAATAGTCTATCCTAGAAACTAACTATTCTAGGTTTACTATAGGGGGTATCCTTATTTAACTTAAAGGGTATAAGTATATAATTAGCTTCTTCTCTAAAAGGTTATCTCTAGTAGAGTATAACTATCCTATTTATAATAAGGAGATACTTACTATTATCCGCTACTTAGACTTTTAGTAGCTAGAGCTATAAAACAGGCTACCCTTTAGGATATAAATAAACTATAATAACCTCTAATACTTTATATAATGTAGATAGTTAAACGAATAGTAGAGTCGCTAGGTAACTAACCTAGTAGGATATAATTATTCTCTTAAGTACTAACTAAGAGAATACGCGGTAGTCCTAGACGTACTTTTAAGGTAGGAATAAGATATACTAGTAGGAATTAACGATAAGAGAGAATAAGGACGTATTATCTAGTTAATTACCCTAGAACGTATTTAGGAGTACCCTAGAGTAGCCCTAGAACGTACCTAGGATAGCCTAGGAGTTACCCTAGAAAAGGCCTAAGTTAACCTTAGACTAGACCTAATGAGTTAGGTACTATCCGTTCGCGTCCTTAAGAAGGCTACCTAATTTAGTTTAATAAGAAGTTATAATAACTTTAGGAAGAAATATTAATAACTAATACTAAGTATTAACTCGTCTTTAAAGTAATATAAAGTAAAGATTATAAACTCTTACTAGATACCTTAAAGATATAAATATTAGGATATATAGTTAATAAAGCTAGGTAGCTTCTTTTTAGAGATCGCCTTTAGGTCCTAGGGAAACCTACGTTAATAATAGAGGGAGGTAATTAGCTAGATACCCTATAAATATAGCTAATCTAGTAAGTATATAAGTCTTAAATTATTAGATATCTAGGTTAGAATAGTACTTATAATATTATATTATAATAATTCTTCTAGCTAGAAATTACATCAGCGATCTAGCGTTTTATACGTAACTATAGACTATATAGTTAGGGCTATATCTAGTATAAGGTAAAGAGAACTCTCCTATAACCTCTCCCTATACTAGACTAACTCTATATTTATCTATTAATAGATTTTATTACTTTACTCCCGCTAATAAAAGGCAATCGATATAAGTTCCTCTAGGTAATTATAGACTATATAATAAAGGCCTTAATACTAAAAGCTATAATAACGATAAACGCTATTACTTATATATAACGATTCCTAACTATATATTTTCATTTTTATAACATACTAACATCGATTATCTCTAACTAAGGGTTAAACTAAATAGGTAACTTCTAGTAGAAGCTTTATTAATTAACTAGAATAGAGTAATAGCTAAGTATTAGCTATTATCTAAAGATAGATAGGGCGATAGAATAAGCTAACTAGGAGATATAGTAATATCTTTAAGACTATACTTACTTTACCTAAGATAATTAGGGTACCTCTTACCTACTACTTAACTTATACTTAATAATTAAATATCCTCTATTACTAGTATTAGTCCTTTCTTTATAGAATATAGTTACTATATAAACCTAATTAAACTCTACGAAGAGAAGGGAGAACGCATTTCTATTAAGGTATAGAAGGTATAACTCTTTATAGACTAACTTAAGGATATAATAGACTTTATTTATACTAAAGCTACTACTATATAAGTATAGATAGAAGAAATAGTAAATCGATATTAATACTCTACTAATTAATTTAAGGTTAGTAATAAGGTCTAGCTATATATAAGGAACTACTATTTACTAAGACTAAATTAGAAGCTTAATTAGCTTTATTATAAGTATACTGTTATATACGTTATTAGTCTATATAATATTAAACTTTATATCTAGGAAAATATCTATCCTATATTCTATATTAATCTCCTCTATTTAGTAGCTAATAATCTATTTCTAGGATAAAGGGTAGACAACCTATAACTACTACTAATTATAAACGAAGATAGTAAGGCTAAATAGAAAATTATAAAAGTAGTAGCTACCTATTAAAAAAAGGTTAGATATAGACGTTAATGTAAGGTATTAGTCCGCTAGGATAGATATACTAAGTTAACCTAGGAACTATTAGATTACTTAAAGGACATAGAGGTATTAAAAGAGTATAAGCGTTAGTAGGGACTAGTTAACTAGTATAATAGTAATCTATAGTATGCTTAACGAACTAACCCTAAGGACTCTATAATTATTATTTTATTCTAGTACTAAAGTAGTATACTTACTATAAACATTTATAATAATTATATAACTAGGAAAGATAGGATAATAACTAAGTAGTATTTATGTAATTCTTAACCTTAGAGCTATATCGCCTCTTAGGTAATGTACTAGAATTAGACGTTATCCTTATCTAGCGCCTTGTCTAACCCTTAATAGTAGGTTTCTAAAAAATTAGCTAACGTATAGGCCGCCGCTACCCCCTCTAGCTTTACCTATACTATCTATAACCTATTAGTAATCTATTCTCTAGTAAATATTAATAGATAAGGGTTAAACTTATAAGCTAGTACTATAAGCCTAGGTAAGCGTAGTTAAAATAGGCCTAAGCGCGGATAGAAGCCTACTCCTAGTAGGCCTTCGCCTCGCCCTAGGCTATCTAACCTACATATACTATATAGGGTAGCTAACGACGCTACGTACCTAACTTAGGGGCTAGTTTAGCTAGTATAGCTAGGGGTAGCTAAGGATCCCTCCTTTTAGATAGCGTAATAGGGTCCTATATAGGCGACAGCTCTAAATTAACTACGTTACTTATTAGATTTATTTAACGATTAGGCTTCGCTTAAGCTATTACGTTAGGCTATAGTCTTACCTTATTATTATTACTACTACTACTACTACCGCTACTAATATTGTTCTTGTTATTATTACTACTACTACTACTTTTAATGTTGTTATTACTATTGTTATTCTTACTACTTATTGCTACTACTACTATTGTTATTATAGTTGTTTTTGTTATTGTTGTAAAAACGTAAAAAGTAGGACCGTTAGCCTAATCCGCTACCTACTAATTTAATAGGTAGGGCCCCTACTAGGGTAATCCCTATACTACCTTAATAACAGAAGAAGTAGGGGGGGTAATGTTATAGGCTAAGCTAGTCTAGTTACCTAAGTAATGCCTAGGTACTTATAAGTACGTAATATCCTATATACTCTAGAAACACCCCTAAAGACCCTAGGAATAATACTAGGATCGCCTAGCTATATCCTAGAAGTAGCGCTAACTTCGCTATAGAATTATCTAATTATAGATTAGTATTAATAGAGATTAATAAATACGTATTAAAATACATTAAACTATATAGCCGCTAGCTAGGCGCTAGGAACGCTATATATAAGATAGTATACCTACTATCTAAAAGCGCTAAGATAGAGACTATTCTATAAGTATATAAGTTACTTAGAGATCTAGCTAAAAGATACCTCTCTAGTTCTAAATAGACATTTATTAATTATCTATTTAACTAAAACACTAGCTTAGTATAATCCTTAATAGTTATATAACTATACTAATTACTAAAAGTGTTCTTACTAGCTATATATATAGTATACTAACTATTAATACTACTCCTATTACTAGAAGAGTTCCTACTAGCTAGAAGCTTGTTATACTATTTATTAATAAATTACTACTAATACTACTACTAGCTAAGGTAGAGTTAATTGCTAGTAATAGTGTCTTTAAATATATAAAGGTAGCGTATTATATTCTATGTTAGTTAGGAGAAACTTAACCTATAGGTACTTCCCTACTATAACTTATAGAGTAGTAGATACCCTAAGAAGTAGATTAGCTATAACTTACTTTAGAAGTAAGAGTTATTTAGGTATTTGTTTAAATTAGGTCTTTCTAAATAGTAGAACCTAGTAGTTCTATCCTAGGCTTAATAGTAAGTATACTACTTTTATTAATCTTCTAAGTTATAAAATGCTTCTTATTCTACTAATAAGTGCCTTTTAGCGCTTAATAGTATTATTACTACTTTCCCCCTCTAAACCCTCTAAGTATCCTCGACGTCCTATAACTCCTATAAAGAAATAGTTAACTATACTTATCTAGTAATATTATTATCTTTATTAACCCTAAGTATTTCTAGATAGAAGTTAAAGTTCTTTATCTCTTTTATATGTTTAATTTCCTAAATAGCTATACTATAGGGATTACTAGTACTAGTTTCTAGTCTTAAACTTATAGCGTCCTTACTAAATATATAAATAACTAAATTATAGGAAGTAAGTTATATTCTATCTACGCCTAGGAAAATTATTCTAATACTAATAACATAGGCTATCTTAACTCCTCTAAGCGTTTTTATACTATAGTAACTATTTTAACTACTTTGTCTAAGTCTATAAAGGCTAGAATAGCCTATATAATCCTTTAGCTATTATTAAAATTATTAAGTAGCTAATAGCTAATTACTTATACTACTAGGTAGGTTTTAATAATCTAAGAGTTACGAATCCCTACTAGGACTATGTATCCCTTTAAGGATAACTTATTACTAGTCCTCTTATAGACTTTAAGAAATATAGTAGCTTAAGCCTATACTACTACTATACTTTTATAATATAGACTAGTACCTAGCTACTATAACTATAAACTCTTTTCTAGCTTCTTTATAAGTGTATATTCTAATATATAGAAAGCTAAATTTATTCCTAAACCTATTAGGGAGATTAATTACTTAGGTAGTAGCCTTCTTAGCTAAAAAATTACTAAAGACTACTCTATTGTCCCTAACTACTACTTTTAGTTGTCTAGTAAGGGTAATAAACAAGTCTAGAACTAGTTTATATATAAAGTCTATAGTGTTATACCTCTTATAACTAGATTTAAACTTTGTAATCTTATTAGACGCTAGCTAGGCCTTATTCTTTATATCGCTCTCTATATCCTAAAGGCATTTAGTAAAAACATCCTAGTATAGTATAAAAGCTACGATTTTTTATACTTCTAGATAGTATAGGGTACTTAGAAGTATAGTTAGTATAGTAATAGCCTTTAAAGCTCCTATTATTATCTTAAGTAAGGTAGTATAACTATAATAGTTAGTACTTACTTTACCTACTATAGGGACTATGTTTTCCTCTTTATTTCTAAGACTTTATAGCTAATTCTTTACATTAGGCTCCTTAACCTTCTTTCTATATATATTTAGTATTATATGTTCTTTAGAAAACTCTTATTTAAGTATTTAGAAAGCTATCTATCTAATCCTCTTTATAGCTAGTTAAGGAGTCTCTAGCTCTACTATGTCTAGGTTAAGCTAGTCCTGTATAAGATTAATCTAATACTAGTATACTAGATTTCCTATAATTATTTTAAGCTTAGTTTTTTTAAAATATAGGTCTAGTCTCTTGTCCTCTATCCTTAACTTCTAGCTAATGTATTTAGCTACGTAACTCGCCTTCTACTAGTTAAATCGTTTAGTAAGCGATTTAGGTATATCTTAGAACGTCTCTTTATCTCTATATAGCTATATAAGGTAGTAAAAGCCCTTATATAAGGCTAGATAGATTTTTAACTAGGTAGTTATATATAGTAGTTTAGAATAACGTGTCTTAGCTTCGATATGAGTTAGTAGATAACGGAAATATTTAAAACGTATATACTAGTTTTTTAAGTAGTATAGCTTACTTATTACTCTAGTTAAAACTCTTTACGTAGTTTAAAAGTTATATTAGACTCTTCCTTATTTAGTTACTACTATTAGAGCTATAATACTTAAGAATGTAGTATAAGACTTCTCTAATTAAACCTCTTACTATATAGGAAGGTATATGTAAGAGTATAGTTATAATAAGAGAGGTAATATTTATTACGCGTTATAGTTATTAACTAATAGTACGCTATTACTAGGTAACCCCCTTTTCTCCTAGTTCTAAGTTTTAGAATCCTTCTATTACTTTCTTCCTACTTCTTTTTATCTAATAAACGTACTACTCTAATCTTTCTCTCTCCTTATTATAGGCCTCTATAATTTCTAGGGCTATAATGTCTTCCTTAAGTATCTACTAGTTATATTTATTACCCTAGCCCTTTTAGGCTATAAGATATTCTAAGTAAGCGTCTTTCTATTCTTTCTACCTTAAGGCTACTAGTTAAGAATTTAGTTTACCTTCTAGTAATCCGTCTCTAATACTAGACCTAGTCTTTTCTTAGGAGGTTTTCCTACTTATAGTTACGCTATTAATACTATAAAATAGATATTTATAGAGTCTTCTATATCTAGTTAGTAAGCTCTATACCTTACTTATTCTAGTATCTAGAAGGGCCCTATTTACTATTTCTTTAGCTTAGTAACTCTCCTATTAGCTACCTTATACCCCTTTCCTAGTTATAACTATACCTAGTTACTAAGGTAGAATTTAATCTTTTAATACTTCCTATCGTACCTTTTTATTATAGCTACTTATATATAGGCTATCGTAGTACTAGCTTTATTACTTAGGAATTTCTAGGATTTTATACTTATTTTATCTTATAGGAATCTTAAGCTATTGTTTATTTAATCCCTAATTAGTATCTTACTTAAGGGAGTCTAGATTACTACTAAGAAAGAGTTATTTATTAAGAATTAAAGTACTAAAAGGGTTTTAATTTAACGCTTACGTAGAAAGTTTACTATAAAGAATCTTAGAGCGATTTTTACTATCTAATTACGCCTTTCTAATAATTTATCTATCTAGGAGTAGTAAGTAGTTAATATTAATAGTTTTAATCTTAAGACTATTAAAATTCCTTCTCCTTTTAGAGTCTAAATATAGACTTTAAGTTATAATTAGAAATAATTTCTTTTAAAATTACTTAGTTTATAACATATAAGCTTATAGAATAATTACTAAGCTTATTCTTCTATAGTAAAAGTATTGTCCCTAGAATTAAGATATATATCTTTAAAAACTTATCTATTATAGTTAGTAGTAAGTTAGAAAAGTTTCCTTTTATCGATAACTAAAGTAAGCTTTCTAATAATATATCTAGGAAGCTAGTAATAAAGTCTATAATAAATGTATAGAATAGGACGTTTAGAGTCTATATAGGTATTAGTTCCTTAAGAGGCTACTATTAATTTATTTAATTCCCCTAATATTTATTATAATTCTTTATAAACTAATTTACTTTTTTCTTTAGTCTTAGAGTTATATAACTTATAGATAAGTCTTACTATAGCCTTCTTTTCTAAGATAGAAGTTCTACTAGTATTCCTTATAAATAACCTCTATTATATATTCTTCTAAGATATATAGTCCTTACTATCTATCTACTTCCTTAAAGTAAAGTAGTCTATACAATTATATAAATACTAGACTAAGTTAGTAGTTATTATTTCTAAGATACTTAAGAATAGTACTTTACTTTAGGTCTATTTAGTACCTATCCTTAATTCTCTATACTAGTTCTAGTTTAGCTAAAGCTTCTAATAGTAGTACTACTTCTAGGTTCTCTTCTTCCTATACTTGTTCTAGTTTACCTTTACCTACCTTAAGCTTTTACTTTAACAGAAGTTATAAGGTATCTAAAGGGATATTAAACGCGCTAGGAATATAATAAACCTCTAAAAGTACTAACTAAGAAATTATAATACTAGTATTAAGCGAGTATTATTTTCAATACTTATAGACTATAGTATATAGGGTAGTTTACTTAACGATCTATATAATTATAGTATAATCTATAAGAATAATACTCTTTTATAGTGTATACTAATAAGATAGGACTATAGTTTAGAATAGGCCTATACTAGGCACCCTATTTCTAGCTCTATTAGATAGTATTAGGGCTTTCCTCCCTTTAAAGACTAGCTTAGATATATTAATAGCTAGATTCTAGTCTATAGTAGGCTTCTTTCTAAGATTTACCTATCTTCCTTATTAAGATAAAATAGATAAGAATGTACTTATTCTTATAAGACGTATTAACCTATAGAACTAGCTATTTATCTAGGAAGAATTAACTTAAGGTAGCCTTCTTAGAAAATACTTTAATAATGTTTATAAAGCTAGCTAGCTCCTCTTTTATTAAGATAAAGTTATTTTACTTATAAAGTTAGTACGTTCTTACCCCTAAGTTAGTATACTTACTTCTATTCCCTTACGTAATAGAGCTACTATCTATTATTATAGTATATAAATTCTCTATATAAACCTTAATATAAAGTACTATATGTATCTAACTAATCTAATCTATTACTCTAGTTATTATATGTTATCTAGAAACTTTATATTACTTAATACATATACCTAGGACTCTATATAAACTAGCTAAAGTTTATCTATATAGAAACTATAAAGCTCTACTAATAAATAGTATAGAAGCGATTTATATAGTAATAGTAATAGGTTATACTCTATAAAAGTTTTAAATATACTTTATAAGTACTATAGATACTATTCTATAGTATTAGAAAAGATTATAAAATTATTAATATACCTAGTAGTATATTCTATATACTTAGTAAAAATAGGGCTAGTAAAAGAAAACGCTTTAGTTACTTATTTTACCTATCCTTAGCTCTATAACTCGTTATATTCTTTTTCTAAGCATACTTTATCCTTCTTATTTAGTAAATATAGCTATGTACTAAGCTTTTACTTTTACTATCCTTCTACTAATAGTACCTTTATATAGAAATCTAAATTTACTTTAATTAGTCCTATCTTATTCTATAAGTTTAGTAAGGTTTTAGCTAATTCCTTAGCATAGGTAGCTAATTTAGCCTCGACTAAGTATATTCTAACTATAGAAGGCGTTAGGTAAAGCCTAGACTAGGCCTTCGAGATAATAGTAAAGCTATATATGTATTTAATAATATCTAAGGAAGAGAGAAGAAAAGGATATATATAAGGGTAGGGGTTTAAAACCCCTAGCCCTATACCTATATCGGTATAGAAATATAAAAGTCCGCGGCTATACGTAAAAGCACATATAGCTTAGACCTACCTAGGGGTAGCCCCGGACTAGTTAGGGACTAGTCCTAGGGGAGCCCTAGAGAAACCCTAGGGAAGCCCTAGAGTTCTAGTACTGTCTTACGTAATAGCTCCCCTTACCTACGCTAGTACTAGTGCATATACTAACACTCGACTCTTTTTCTAGCCTAGGCCTCCCGCCTAGCGATACCCCCCTTTAGGTATTATTATTACCCTCCCCTACCTACCCTAGCTTCCTACCTCCTTATCTACCTATCCGCTCCCCTTCCTACGATTAACCTATACCTCGACGCGTACGCGTAGCTCCCTACTATCTATTAGCCTCGTTAGAGCATTATTAGGCGTAGGCTTCGTTAGGGCGTCCGTAGGATTATCGCGCCTATCGATCTATTATACCTCCTTAATCTCGCGTCGCTCGTATAACTATTATAGGGTAAGGAGGTCGATTATTAGCCTCTTTTCTACCGTTAACCCTATCTTTATAAGGCACTCGTATAGTAAATACGAGTCTATATAGATTACGATTAGCGGTAGTAGTAGGCGAAGGTAGCGAGCGATAGTCCTAAGGATATCTACTAGGACAAACCTAGCGTCGTACCCTACGACGAGACTATATATCTTAGATATAAGTACGCTCCTAGTAACCCTCTTATACTTCGTAAAGCTCTAGTATAAGATGTTACCTTTAAGAAGGAACGTACTATCCTTTTCCTACCTTTATAGATACTCTTCTATAAGAATAATAAGGAACTCGATCTAAGAACTTAGGTCCTTATTATTTACGAACGAAGTATCTATAAAAATAAAGAGCTTAGCCCTCTTAAGGTCTATAGGTACGAAGGTTAGACTATAGTCTAGCTACTACTTTTACTAGTAAATACGCTTATTAAGGTAATCGACATCCTTATCGCTTAGCTACTAAGCCTATACTATAACTAATAGATCGTACGTAGCCTTAGGCTAGTAAAGGCTAGCGATGTACGCGCCTTATATATACTACTAGACGAATATAGTACGTACTATATCCTTTCTAGTAAACTTATCGATAAGGGCGAGCCTTACTCCTTATCCCTTCTAGCCTACGTAGATCCTATCGCCTATTATAGTAATTCTATATCTATTAAAGTCCTCTATATTACTATCTATTAGGTCCTTCTAGCCCTTTACCTTTAGCTTCGTAGCTTTAAGCCTACGAGCTTCCTTATTAAGGAAGGTATCTAATATAAGGAACATCGTTTTATTAGTTTAGAGGGCATAGATCCTAAAGTTAGCGTTAGCGTTAGAGATTAGTAGGTATAGATAGAACATTAGCGTTAGTAAAAGCTCCTCTTAAAGGTAGTATTAGTACGTCTCGAACTAATATACGCTTACTTCTATAATCCTACATAAGGGCTTTACGATTTATAGGACTATTTCCTTAGGGAATTTTGTTTTTAGCTTACGCGGGAGTAAGGCGAGGATATCGCGCTAGAGCGTAGATTTAGACTATATATAAGCTTACGTAATATCGTAGAACGTAAGCGTTATACCTCTAGAGCGAAGAGAAGGGGTAAGTATAAGAAGGAGCCGCTAGCTATAACGTTAGATAGTTAGTAACTACGTAAGGAGGTTAGCTTTTCTAGCGTCGTTATAGCCTTATACTACTAGGCAAGACTTCTTATAAGGGCGCTCTATATTCTTCGTACTAGAGGCGAGGAGGGCGTCGATTTCTATAGCGTTAGAAGCTTTAAAGGGATTACCGTTAGTAGTAATACGACCTTCTTTTTAGAGCTATAGAGAGAGGGAGAGATCGGCTATTTCTTATAGTATAAGAAAGGTATTAGTAGTCTTACTAGTAGTATTATATACTAGTAGTACGATAATTAACTTCCCTTTATTTATATAAGGTTAGCCTCTTCGTCGAAGTATAGCTAGCCTTAGGATATCGTTAGGAGACGTAATAGGTCTCTAGTTAGTAGCATTATAGGAGGGTAGTATCTTACCTATAGTCTCGTAAGTTACTATCTTATATAGCTTAACGTATATACTACGAAAGCTTATTAGGCTATTAATAAAGTTAAGGGTTATATTGTAATCCTTAATAGAGATAACATTAAAAGGGCCCTACTATCCTACCTTTTCACGGAATATAAGTATAGTTAAGCTAATAGAGAGGGTAGAAGGAAGTATCGTTATAGTATCCCTCGCTATACCCTTACGTAGTGCCTTAGTAACTCGTCTCGCGCTTATAGCTTTACGAAGTTCTATTATTACTTTAGTATAGGCGTAGGTACATTATATAGCTAAGGGCGAGGGCGCGGAATCTATTATTATCCGTAGGTATACCCTAAATACTAAGAGCGTTAGTATAAGGCTGTCTAGGCTAGCGGTATTGTTAATAGCTTTTACGGCTATTTATAATATTATATCTAGTAACGCGTCCTTAATCTCCCCTTAGAGGATCTTATACGCGCGTTAAAGAGGTACGTAATACTACTCGACCTTTCTAATACTCTAGTACGCTTTTATAGGCACCTAGCGATACATTACGCTATATAGGCGCGCCTCTACCTATAGCTTAGCGGTAGTAAAGTTAGTACTAGTATCGTAGGCAAGGAAATCTAGCGGACTAAGGTACGTGTCGATCTAGTATACCTTAAATGTTTCCTACGTATACCTAGCCGTTATGTCCTATAAGAAGCGCGCAGCCTAGAAGGAGGTAGTAGAGTTAATAAGATAAAGGACGTAGCGGCTATTAAGGTATATTATATCTGTAATAACTTTATAGTTAAAGTTATAGTTATTATAGAGTATAAATTTAAAGTATCGTAGGGCTTTACTAGTAGTAGTAGTAGAATGTATAGATTAACTTAAGGCTCTTACTATTAATATTATAGCTAGTATGAGTTAAGAGCTTATATAAGCGCTATATAGAAAGATATCTAAACTACTAATAAAGTTAGTAGAGCTTAGCCTTAGTAAGGAATATAGTAAACGTAGCGTATTAGAGCTTACTAAGGGAGAACTATATATACCCCTAGTAGAACGTAACTAGGATTATAGCTCTATTATACGTAACTATATATCTATAAAAGACGTTAAGGTAGTAGCTTAGACGTTATATATCCTATAGGTAAAGGAGAAAAGGTATTATAGTATCTAATACGTAGAATTTAACTACCCCTATAAGTATATTAAGCTTTATAGATCTAAGTAAAGATACTAGTATAATACCTCTAAAGGTAATCGTTATAGACCCTTTTATAAACTTATTAAGCTTTATATTAGGACACTTATAGTAAAGGGTAAGGAATTAGGGATAGCTAGTAGTAGAGTTCTAGGCTACGCCTATATTAGGGATAATGCCTTAGAAGACCTATATAGAGTAGTAGTTAAGGACGAAGGTATTATTTATAGAATTAGCCCTTAGCTATTTAATAGTCGTTTTTGTCTCCTTACCTATAGCGAGGGTAGGTAGGCTAAGTTAATGTCTTATAGCCTCTTTATATAGGAAGCTTATAGCTATATAGCTATAGGCTTCCTCCTTAGTAGTATTAACGTTACCTTTATCCTAGTCTCTACTAGACAAGGTACCTATGTCCTTATCTAGGGTATCTATAAGATTATTACCCTTATATTTAAATAAATAGGTTAAGTATCCTTAAGTATATAGTAACTTCCTATTATATTATTACTACTAGTCGTATTACTATTAGGCTTAGCGGCGTTCCTTATACGTATGTTTTATTAAAAAATACCTAGTCTTATTATATACGTAGTAGCGCTTCTTCTATAATAGTAGTAGTTATAAGGGCTCTTTATAACATTATAGACCTAGCTACCTTCTAGACCCTAAGTAGTTATATTTATAGTCTATAAGGAAGGTTATAGGCTACGAGGAAGCGTTCGCCTCGATAGAAGTACGAAAGTCTATATAAAGCTTCTAGAACGAGATTAGTACGAGAAAGAGGGCTATATTAAATTCTAGCGTACTGTAATAAGCTCTCTTAAGCGTATAGATAAGGTCCGATTCCTATTACTATACTAGGGTAAGGGCTCGCTAGTATAGAAGAAGCTTATTTATAAGGATATTAAGAACCTTAACTATAGACTACCCTTTATTTACCTAATAAAGCTATATAAAAGAATATAATAACTAGTTATTATAGTATACTTAATAGTTATATATAGTATTAAAGTGTAGCTTTATTATATTATAGATCTATATAAACATTGTATTCTTTAGAATATATAAGAGGAAGTAGTCGCGTATACGATCCTTAAGGGCTATCGCGAATACTACGTAGAATTCGCTAGGGCGGATTTATAACGTACAGTAGACCTTAAGAAAGGCTTAGATCTTATTATCGAAGATATTATATATACGACCTATGTAGTTAAGATCCTTATTCTAGAGCTTCGTAAAGTTAATCGCTTTTACTACATTTACTAGCTTATTTAGCGTATCGCTTAGCGGGAGGATATACGCTAATTTATTAATAGGAGCTAGTACTATAGTAGGCTTAATACTATAGGCTACTATACTAGCCTATGTATATTACTAGCCTATAGTTATTAGCTGTTCTAATACCTATTAGTACGAGCTATATACCTTATAGCCTAGGTTATACCTAAGGGGTAGCGGATAAGCTATTAGCGACAGACGTATAGTTAGTTCTATAGTGTTCTATATAGGCGTTAACGTCGTTACTAGGGTACCCCTATCTTCTATCTTCGTCTATACTATAGAGGATGTCGATAGCTTAATACCCTCTAGTACTATCCTAGTTATAGCCTCCCTTACTTTTTCCTCTTTAAAGGTAGTAGGGCTACTACTAATCCTATCGATCCTATTACGTAGCTAAGATATAGCTAACTTATATATAAAGGTAGTAGTTATTAATTCTACGCGATCCTATTTAAGTATATCTTTTACCTATAGTAATATAATAAGGGACTTAATAATTAGGGCCCTTTTTCGTCCTATATAGATACCCCTCTCCTATAGGACCTATTAGAGCCTACTATAGAGAGTACGGTTAGACCGCTTAAACGTTATAGTCGTCTAACCCTTAAAGTCTTCCTAGAACATCGTTACGACCTAGTTGTTACCGCACTTAGTCCTAAAGTACTAGTTAGCATAGGAGAGGATATATGTATTTAGTTCTATACTACTTATAGCGTCGTTTAGGGAGTAGAGGTTTTAAAGGTTTCTACTAAGATACTAGTCTAAGACATTAGCGTCCTTAGTAATCTCGAACCTTAGCTTTACTATAATTTTAAGGTATCTTACCTAAGGTCCTTAGTTATCCTTAGTGTATTACGTGTTTTCTAATAGGCTAAGTCCTATTATACTAGTGCTTATAGAAGCTATTATTACTACGTATAATATAATACTCTCTTAGGAATAAAGATTAGCGATAAGGGACTAGTCTTATTATCTAGGAGTATATTTTTAGTAGGGAAAAGTCCTAACTAAAGCTATTTAAGTATACCTACGAAAGTACTAGCGATAAAGGACTAGTTAAATTCGCGATATCTCTTCTTCGTAGCTATTTTATCTCTATTAGAGCCTAGAGACTAATTAGTGTAGAAGGTATTAGGTAAAGCCTAGACTAGGCCTTTAAGATAATAGTAAAGCTATTTATATATTTAATAATATCTAAGGAAGAAAGAAGGAAAGGATATATATAAGGGTAGGGTTTAAAACCCCTAGCCCTACACCTATATCGGTACGGAAATATAAAAGTCTATAGCTACACGTAAAAGCACGTATAGCCTAAACCTACCTAGGGGCGGCCCTAGACTAGTTAGGGACTAGTCCTAGGGGAGCCCTAGAGAAACCCTAGGGAAGCCCTAGAGTTCTAGTACCGTCTTACGTAATAGCTCCCCTTACCTACGCTAGTGCTAGTACATGTACTAACACTAACTCTATAAATAACAATAGGAGAAATAGTAGATGTAAATAAACGCTTAGAAGTAAAGGAATAGCTAAGTAGCTTTAAAAAGACAACTAGAAAAAGATAGATATTAGAGCTAACAAATAGGAGGAGGCTAGTCCCCTATAAAATTATATAGTCTAGTCCTTTATAGATTTTCCTCTTTTAACACTCTTAGCCTCTATAATATCTACTTCTCTATATACCTTACTAGGCTCTTTATATTATTACTTTAGCCTTATTTAGTTACCCCTAACTATTCCTACGTATAAGCTTACTATATATAGGCGTACTCTATAATACCCTTTTATCTCGTCGCTAGTTATTTACTATATAACTATCTATATAGCTTCTTCTAAGACGACCTCTTTATAGTAACACTTAGCTACTTCTTCCCTTAGAGTATTAATTTAAGTAGTTATACTATTAGTATAGGTACTAGCACTAGCGATAGTAGAGGGAGCTATTACGTAAGGTAGCTCTAGGATCCTAGAGCTACTCTAGGGTTAGTCTGTAGCTAGTCTAAGACTAGTCCGTAACTACCCTAGGGCTGTCCCTAGGTAGGTCTAGGCTATACGTACTCTTATGTATAGCTGTAGACTTTTATATTTCTATACTAATATAGGTATAGGCTAGGGCTATTTAGCCCCTACCCTTACATATATCCTTTTCCTTCTCTCTCTTCCTTCCTTAGATATTTTTAAACACATACATAGCTTTACTACTATCTCGAAGGCCTAGGCTAGGCTTTATATAATGCCTTTTATATATACTAATAATTATAGAATAATAATGTTCTTTTATAGCTTTTAGTCGCTTCTTATATACCTTATAGCTATTAATAGACCCTTATTTAGTAGATATAAATAGGGAGGGATACGTAAAAATTACTATTAGGGATTGTAGACTACTACTCCCTCTTATAGGTACTAATACTAGTACTAATACGAGTACTAGAACATTACTTATTATGTTATTGTTATCTTCTACAATTATAGATGTAATAAGTTATATAAGCGCTATTAATAGAGTTATAGTTATCTCTAACCTAGATCTTATAAGTTTAAATAACTAACTAGGGTTTACTAAGAGAAGTATTTAAATAAAACTAGGTACTACTAAGGTTACCTTTAATAACTTTACTAAAGGACTTAATAGGAGAGGAGTAACCTTAGTAGTTAGCTTCCTATTTAATTAAGACTTAGATATAGGAGATTAGCTATTCTGCTTTTTCTATTAATCTTCTATCTGTTTAGCTTTAGGCTTATTCTAATCTATTTAAGCCCCCTATAGTCGATCGAATTAACTAATCTACTACTAAATAGTTAAGCTCTTTAGCTAGCGTCCTTAGGTAGTTCTTAGAATAATACGATAGGTATTAAATATAAATTCCCTCTTAGCTGTTTTTAGATCTAAATAGTCTAAACAACCTTATAAGGTACCTTACTTAATAGTTTAGCTAGGTAACTATCGCTTTAAGATCTCCCTAACTTTACTAACTAAGTATACTTATATCTTAAGGGATAGGGACTAACTAGCTAGTTAATTAGAAAACTTATTACTTTTATTTAAATAGTAATAAGTAGTATATAATCCTCTAATACTACTCTATAGGTAGATAGCCTTATAAATTATAGTATAAACTAGTTCTCTAGAGCGCTATCTATAGGTATAAATTTAATAGTTTAATAAGTTAGTGTTTATATTTATCGCCTACGTTTTTATAGCTAACTTAACCTATTTAGCCTATTCCTTATCTATTAGTCTTAAAAGTAGCTTAATAAAACAAGCTTTAACATTTACATACTATTAAGTAGTAAGAGTTACTAGTTTAGTATAGCTTATTTAATGTCTAGTGTCTTCGTTTTTTAGTTATAGTATAGTTAGGACAATTAAATAGCTAGACTAGTTAAACTCCTTAACTTAGCTAAACTTAGGCCTTTCTTACTTAGGTAACTTACTTTACTAGATAGCTAACTTTTCGTAGCTTAACTCTAGGTACCTACTTAAAGAGACTTACCTTACTAAATTTATATATACTAATCCCCCTTTACTAAGTCCCTTCTGTTCTTACTTACGTTCCTACGTATAGTGTATTATTAATAACAATAACGCCTTTATATATATACTTATATATATATATGTACTCTTAGCCTTAAAAAGGGCTAATTCGTTTAAATCTATAATAAAAGAAAAGCAATTAGATTAATTAAATTCGTAGCTATAGGTTAGCTTAGGTATATACTTAATTATATTATAAAGTAGTAAGTAGCTACGTAGGAGGGCTAATTCGTTTAAATCTATATTTAATTAAAGCTATCTTAAAGAAAGGAAGACTTCCTTACTTAATTAGGCTCCTTCTATTAGCTTATTCTACTTATATCTACTCTATCTCTTTAAGTATAGCTTAGGCGTTACTCTAGCTATTACTAGTATTGTTATCTTTATCTTTATCTTCTTATATATACTATATATAGTCTATATTATAGTTATCCTTATATCGTTATCGTTGTTAAGAGGGGAGTTTTAGCGACACTAATAGCTTTATAGTATCTACGTATTTACCTTATATTTATCTATAAAGTCCTTAAGAAAGCTTAGGCTTATAAGCTAAGAGGGGATAGTAATAGTAAAAGTAAAGGTAATAGCAATAGGCTTATATATTTTATAAGGTTAATTATAGTTATTAGCGCCCTCTTATTATAAGATAGGAAGGTTAAACGTATAGGTTTTAATAGATTAAAAGTTATTATAGGTAGTAGACGCCTTAAGGGCTTATAATAAGTAGGCGTAAAGATTAAACATATAGGGCTTAATAGATTAAATGTTGTTATATTAAAGGGTATATATAGAACTATTTAAGGCTTACTATAGGGAGGTATAAAAGTTAATCGCATAGAGCTTAAAGGGTTAAAGCTTATAAAGTTAAAGCTAGAGTTAAAGCTTATATATAGCGATCTTATAAAGTATACTTATACTACTTCTACCCTTACCTTAGCTTACTCGATCGCTTCTATGTTCTTATAGGCTAATAGATCTCGTTATTTACTACGCTAATAATAAATATACTAGAGGTTTAAAGCGCCCTTTAGCTAACCTTTACCCTATATAATATAAGGCTTAAAGGGGGTAGCGAGAGGTACTTAAGTACGTAGCTACTACTCTTACTTAAGATTATTATTAGTATACTACTAAAAGGTATTATAATACTAGAAAGGATTAAACTTATTATAGCTTAAAGGCTATACGCTTTATAGCTATCTATAGATATTATACTAGTAGAGAAAGCTATAGAAAGTCTTAAAGTTATAGAAATAGGCTTTATCGTAATAGGCTTAAGGTATTATAAGCTTACTAACTTATAAAGAAATTTAATAGTATTCTATAGCTATAAGTATATTAGCTTTTACTATAACTTTATTGTAAGCCTTAAGATAGATAGGCTTAAGGGTAAAGATAGCTACTTAATAGCTTATAATATTATACCTTAAATCGATCTTAGCTACCTAATGCGTCTAGAAGTGTTAGAACCTTATAATAACGCTTATAATGTCTTTTCTTAAAGACTAAAAAGGACTTTATCCTTAAGTAAAGCCTTTTAATAATAGAGGTTATTCGATAGCTATAGTAAAGATATTAGTTAATATAGTACCTTATAACCTAGAAAATCTAGCGATCTAACTAAGTATTTATATAATAGTTAAGAGCTACTAGTAGTAAACTCATAGCCTTTATAAATTCATTTAGTTGTTAATAATAGGTGTCTTCGTTAGGTAACTCTATAGTGCCTTTAAATTCCTTTAAAAATAAGTTAAAGTTAGTATTATAAATAATCTTAGTACTTACTTTCCTTACTATAGGAAAGTAACGCTTATACTTAATAAGTACGTTTATTATAATATACTACTAGTAGAGTAAAAAGGTACTCTAGGGAGATAGCTATAGAAGCTATTAATAAGTATAAGGTCGTAGTTAGTTATAATAATCTATAGCTTTATAATGCCTTAGTTAAGGAAGGCATAAAGTAGCGAGCTAAGTATCTACGTAAAGTAATACTTACTTTCGCTAGTTATAAAAACTACTACGATATAGAAAGTCTTCCCTTCTACTATTATCCCTTCTACTATTAAGTTATAGAAGTTTAGTAGTAGTTTATTAAACCTATTAGTCTTATAATTATTACTAAAAAGTAAGAGTAAGAGATACTAGTAGAGGAGCTAGAGTCCTATTAAAGGTATAATAAAGAGCGCTATAAGGTAGCTCCTATAGTTATTATTCTTATTAAAAAGTACACTATAGTAGCTTTATTAAAGGAGTTATAAAAAACTATAGAAGTATATAGCTTATAAGTTTCTTTATATAATAAAAGGTAAGGGTATTATCTATAGTCTTTAAATTAATACTAGTAAGCTTAAGATTAAAGCTATTATTATAAAGCTAGCCTATAATATATGTAAGTTAAAACCTATTATTATAAAGTAAGATAATTAAGGTCTTATACTTCTATATTGTCTCTATATAGTATTTTTAATAGGTTATTATAAAGGTAGTTATTGTATAGTTAAAATCGCCCCTATTAATAGGCTTTATAGTTTAGAGGTTATAATTATTATTAAGTTAAAGAGCTATATAAAAGAGTATATTATTATAAATATACTAATTTTCCTAGGCTTTTATAAGAGTGTAATAGAGGCTACTATTATATAAGTTTACCCCTTTAAGTAGCGTAAATAGACATAAGTTAGATTATTTTTATTAGAATTTTTAAGATAGATAGCGAGTACAAAGCTAGCTCCCTTTATAATAGTATTATATATAATATTAGTAGCTTCCTAAGGGACAAATGTATAGTAAGTAAGTAAGTCTATAAATATATAAGTATAAAATTAAGAGAGAGTAAGAGTATATATATATATATATAAGTGTAATTGTAATTATAAAGAAAGAAGAAAGAAAAAATTAAGGGAAGGTAAGTATATATAAAAAGACCCTAGGGCTTAGGTAGTAGTAGGGTACATATAGTAATAAAATACTAAATATACTAGGTAGGGATATAGGGGACTTAGTAGAGGGAGACTAGTATATATAAGTTTAGTAGGGTAAGTCTTCTTAGGTAAGTACCTAGAGTTAAGCTATAAAAAGTTAGCTATCTAGTAAGGTAAGTTAGCTAGGTAAGTAAGGCTTAAACTTAAAGGCTAACTCTTTATATAATTACTATCTTAAAAGCTAGTAAGTATTCTATACTTCCTAAAGACTTACCCTAGTAACTACTCTCTAAACTCCCTTCTTAAGTTTCTAAACTCCTTTAAGCTAACTAGACTTACTTAATGTTATAGTAACTTAATAATAAAACTTATTAGATATAGCTTCCCTACTAATATTAAAATCTAGTAGTCTATTATAGATCTATAAAGGTTCCTTATTACTTTCCCTAGCTATAGGTATAGGCTTAGAAGAAGTAAACTTTATAGTATACTTTAGGGCATTTATAAGTATAAATAACATAATAACAATAGTTCTTAAATAAGGTAAAGTAATAATATAAATAGGAAATAATACATAAGGTCTCGAGCCCTTAGACCTAGTAGCTAAGAGAAGTTAATAAGAAGAAGAAATAAAAAGGTAAAAAGGAGAGTATTAAGTAAGTTAATAGCCTACTTAGAGCTAAACGTTAGTATAGTAGACTTAGGTAGGAAGTATAGAGTAACTTAAGGTATTTAAGATTAAGAAGGCTCTAATTAAGTCTATAATTACTCTACTATATAAGGAGAAGAAGATATAGATATCTATATAGTCTATAAGTAACTACTTATTATCCCTAAGTTACTTATAGTAATATATATTATCCTTCCTATTCTATTTATATAGGAATAACTAAATTTATAACCTAAATAATACTATAGAGATAAGAAAATAAAAGAACGTATAGCCTAGTTAATAATATAAAGAAAGGAGTTATATAAATATATCTAAGGCTATAGTATTTAGTATAGAAGGCATAATAGTTTACTAGGTATTAAGGAATTTGTTTATATCTAACAAGTAAATAAGTAAGGCTATTAGACATTTAAATCTAAACTAGTAAGTATCTATAATTAGATGTTTAATAGAGAGAATAAAATAGCTTATAAAAGACATATAGTTATAAGTAGACTAATTAGCGACTCTTAAGAGAAGGTAAGGTAGCTACTACTTAAGCTAAAGATATTTCTAACTTAAGGGAAACTATTTTATAACTTCTTCTATCTTATTACTTTAATACTATTTATTAAGTATCTATATAAGAATACTAGTCTAGACTTAGATACTTAATAGCTTTACTTATTTACTTACTAGATATAGATAAATCCCCTTAATACCTAGTTAACTATTATGTCTTTTATACTAAATACTATAACCTTAGATATATTTATATAACTCCCTTCCTTTATATTCTTAACTAGGCTATACGTTCTTTTATTATCTTATTTCTATAGTATTATCTAAATTATAAATTTAGTAGTTCTTAAGTAAATAGAATAGAAAGGATAATATATATTACTATAGGTAACTTATAGATAATTAGTTGTTATTTAAAGACTATATAGATAGCTATAGCTTCCTTTTCTTAGCTAGTAGAATTATTAAAGACTTAATAAGAGCTTAATTAACTTTATTTATATTAAGCTACTCTATACTTTTTACTTAATTTTCTTATACTTACGCCTAGCTCTAAGTAAGCTATTAACTTACTTAATAGTTATAAGCTTAGGAGCTTATAACTTTAACTATCTATAAATTAAAGCTATAATAATCCTAGCTCTTAAGAAGCTATACTAAACTATAGAATATCTTTATTAAGTTATTAAATATAATAACTACTTTAAGGCCTATTATATACTAAATCTAAATTTAATATCGATATTTTCTTAAACCTTAGCTCTATAAAACTATAGAGACATAAGGACTAAGATAAGTAAAATAGTATTATTAAGAAGTTTACTATTTAATAAGGTATTTAGTAGAATATTAACCTATTAAAGATAGATCTAGACTTTAATCTACTAATAATTAAGCTATATAAGCTAGAATTCGATTTTAACCTTATTAATACTTTATTACTTAAGATTTAAGACCTTTAGCTTATATAGTATTAGATCTAGTATAAGATGTATAAAAATTAATAGAAGAGTATTACTTCTATTTAGGTATTTATAATTAAGAATATTAGTAACTACTACTTAACTATTAAAAGAGAGAATAATTTCTATAAGTAACTTTATATCTTAAGGAACTAAGTTAAGCTATTTAAAGTAAGGTAAAGAGCGTACTATTAAACTATAGTATAGGAATACTCTTTAAATACCTAGTAAGAAGGATATCTCTACTTAAATTATAAAGTAGTAAAACACACTTAACGACGCTCTTATAACTAACCTTCTAGATATCTAAGGTACTAGACTTACTTAAGACTTTATTAAAGTAGTAATACTTATTAATCCTTAGTTAAAGGGTTTTAGTTTAACTATACTAAGACTTAAGGAAGGGTAAGTAAAGATAGATCGTAGGAAGAACTCCTAGATAAATTTACTATCTTAGAAATCTTTAAGCATTATTTTAAAAGAGAAGAAACTTATTAATAGGGTTAAAAGTCTAGCTTCTTTACGTTTTAAGGGTAAGAGTTAGGATCTAATAATAAATAATAGTCTTAATAGTAATAGTTAAGTAGGAATAGTAGTAATACTTAGTTAAAACTAGAAAAAACTACCTATATAGTAGGAAGTACTTCTTATCTTAATATATATACTATAATTAAGAAAGGCTTACGTTCCTTAAGACTAAGTATCTAGACTTCTAGCTTAAAAGAAAGACTAAAATACAGATAAAAAGTAGTTATCTAACCTAAAGAATTAAAAGTAGCTAGGTAACTTATTAGCTAAGTAAAAGGAGTATATTAATAAGAAAAATAGTAAGTAGGGTAACTAATCTTAGTTAATTAGTAAAGTAGCTATAGCTTTAAGATAACTATATACCGCTTACCCTTTTATAACTCCTTTATTTATAATACTAGCTCTAATAGTTATATCTTTAATTACTATTTATATTTTAAAGATTTTACTAATTTAAAAAGGTTCTTTATATATAAATATAGTAAATCCTAATTAAGGGATTTAGCTTACTCCCTATATATTTTCTTAAAGAACTTTTTAAACTCCTTAACTATACCTATATCCTAGATTACTATACTAACCTTATATTAGCTATTTTATTTAAAAAAGCTAGGTATAACTAAGACCTTAAATTAGGAACATTACTAAAAATAGGTAGCTCGTTTTTATATTTTAACTATCTATAAATAGTTTTTTATAGAATATAATACCTTATATGCTACTAATAACTCTACCTTTACTACTATCTAAATAACCTTAATCTTAGAAGTCCCTACTATAAAGAGATTAGCCTATTAATAGTATAATAAACTTAGTTACCTTAACTTAGCTATCCTTAAAACTAAAGAAGTTTAATAACTTAGACTTAAGCTTACTATAAATAACTTTTCTAACTATAAAGCCTATAGACGCTCTAAGGCTTATTAAATTGTTTTTAAAGGGAACCCCTTTTAAAGGCTCTTATTCTATTTTATTGTATATTTATTAATATCTTCTCTTTACTTAGGGTATATAATAGTATATTATTAGCCTTTCTTTTTAAAGACGACTTTACTAAGCTTATTTTCTTATGTCTATTATATAATACTATAGTAACCTCTATCCTTACTTCTATTTAAAGCTTATTTTTAAAAAAATTTAGTCTCTAGGTCTTAGTTATTTATCGAGACAATACCCTAGCCTTATATACTAAGTATATATAATTTGTCTTAGATAAGGATCTTATTAATAAGCTAATAGTATTATATACTTCTACTTACAATAGTTAGGCTAAAGGTTCTAGAGAGTTAATATCTACTAAGGCCTAGATAATAAGAATCTATTCTAATCTTTTAGAAGATCTATAGCTAGAAATTTAAGCTATAGTAACCTTTATCTATAATAGGACACTTTTAAAGTTAGGGGTTAGATAATAAGTCTTACTAGTAACTACTCTCTATATCTAGATAAAGGGTAATAATTATAGACACTTATAAAAGTTACTATAGTATCTAAATCTATTATTTCTAAAAGAATATAGATATAAGGTCTACCCTATAATAATAAAGGCACTTTAAGTAATAAGGAAAAGAGATCCTAAGCTTAAACTATATATAGAAATTAGCTATCTTATTAGATATAAATTATTTAATATCTATTATATTTAGATTCTAACTAGAAAGAAAATCTTAAAACTAAGGAATATATAGCCTAGGCCTTAATTAATCTCTAAGAATATTAGAAGAACTAGAGTTCTAATTTATAAAAGAGTTTAAAGAAGCGGAATTAGAAAACATTAGACTCTTCTCTATTAAGTACGTAAGTAATAAGATAGCTAAGGAAGTATAACTATTGGGAATATAATAGCTTCTTAAAACTATATTAATAAGATAAGTATCTATACTTTTAGATTCTATAATAATTATAACCCTTATACTAGTACCTTAAGGATTAAGGATTAAAGTATATATTCTATTAAGACTATAAGGGCTAAGCTTTACTTAACATTCTACGTAGAGTATAAGAAGGTCTATAAGGTTAAGTAGATTTTAAGGTATATATAAACTAAATTATCTATACTTTATGTCTTTAAGCTTCTATAGTACTTTAAGAAAAGGGAATATAGTATAATACTTATTCTAGAGCTTAATACGTAGAGGAAGCTCTTCTATTATCTATATAGAAAGTAGTTTATAGAGGTAGCTTAAAAGAAGTAAAAGACCTAATTAATAGGGGTACCTTTAAGCTAGTTAATAAAGATTAATTTAAAAGTAAGGTAATACTTTCTAGTAACTAGAAATTTATATATAAGTTCGACTAATAGGGGTATCTGTTAAGTATAAAGAGTAACTTTATATTCGTAGGGATCTATAGCCTTAAAATTATAAGGAAACCTATACTACTACTCTTATAGCTTATAACTTCTAAGTACTTATAGTAATTATTACTAAGTATAATCTTAAAATCTACTCCCTTAATACTATTAATGCCTTTATAAATACTCCTATAATTAAAAACTTTTATATATACTATCTAGATACTTTTTAAGTTCCTTAAAAGTTATTAAACTTAAGAGAGTACTATATAGATTATAACGCTTATTTATCTTCTAGGAAAGGGAATTTTTAGGAGTACTTACTTAACTTATCCTAGTTCCCTATAATAAGGATCTATATATCTACTAACCTTAGTATCTTATAGTTCTTTTCTGTGTAGATAATATTGTCCTTTTATACTATAAGTAATATTAAAAGGAAGTAGATAGTTTTATTACTAGACTTAAAGAGAAGTTTAATATAACTAATAATAGGGATTTACAATAGTTTCTATCTATTTAAAATAAAAAGATTAAATTAATAGCTCTATAGTACTAATATAAGATAGCTATATTAATAAGATCGCTAATTCTTTTAATTAGGATAAGGATAGTAATATCTTATAGGACTCTTTTCTATTTCTACTTACTATATTATATTAGAAATATAAGGTGTAGGCTATAAAGGGGAAATTTATTATTATTAAAGCATTATTAGTAGTATTAACTATTATTGTTATATTAACTCTTCTAGACATTTTAAAAGTAACTAATAAGCTTTTACAATTTATATAGAATCCTTTTCTAGAATATCTATTAATATCTCTTTAACTTATTTACTATCCTTTATACTAGATTTAACGCTATCGTCTATAATAGTAAGGGGGTAAATTAGTATACTAAGATAAAGATATATTTAGATACCTTATTTATAGATAATAAGGAATCTAGGAAGTTATCCTAGGGTTATTTCTCTAAGATCTTTAGAGAATATATTATATAGTTAGTAAAGAAGTAAGCTTTAGTTATAACCTCTTCTACTAAAGCTAAGCTACTTACTTTCTTATTTATAGTAAAGGAACTCATTTCTTTTTAAGGCTCCTTAATTATATTACTCTTAAAATACCTTAACATATTATTTACTATAATAATAAATAAACTATTAGGCTTATTACTTTAGTAATTCTAACTATTTAGATAGTATTTAAGTATTTAAATATATATAATACTTAGGCTAGGTAGACTTATCTTTAAGGCTACTTAAAGGTCTTATATAGAGCTATAAATAAGATAGTAAATAGCTTTACGAAGTTACTCTTAAAGTAGTAATTTAGTATATTTAGGTTAGAATTAAGACTTTAAGAGATTTAGTAGTTATAATTAATTATAGTAAGTCTATTAAATAAAGGGGCTATATTTCCAATATGCTTAATAACTACTATATAATTAATATACTAAAACAATGTAATAGGTATTAATCCTAAGCTCCTTATTCTAAGCTAAGTAAACTAGGTAACCTACTTACTTAGAGAGAGTAAGAACCCTATAATAGCTTATAGCTAGGGATTAGATAATATAATTAACTTAGCTAGCTAACATAGGGATCTTTAAGCTAACGTATCGCGATAATAATAGGACCTTTCTTTAGTAGAGAGTATACTTCCTTACTTATTAATAACTTTACTATAACTAATAGTAACTAGAATAAATATATAACCTATAGTCTAAGTAACTAGAGAGTTATCTATTATAGTCTTAAAGCTATACTACCTAGAAAGGTCTAGTAGTACTTAAGTACTACTATATACTAGTATTTAGTTATATTCTAAAACTATTATTAACTATTAGTAAAGAATAATATTACTTTATAAATTATAATACTTATATTAATATAATCTTTATAGTTATAGGCCTAGTAGGTACCTACCTAGTTAAGAAAGGGTAGGTACCTACTAATACTAGATCTTAAATTACTTACTAGGGCTAGAAACTAAAAGCTACTACCTTAGTCCTCTCTAGTAGCTCTATAACACTTATTCTAATAGCTTGTATAGTTAGTAATCTCTTTAATAGTTTTTTTATAAGGCTAGAACTACTTACTAAACTAGTATAGCTTTATTTTAGTAGGGCCTACTACCTCCTACTAAGGTCTAAATCTAAAAGAACTTACTAGGTTATAGCCTCCCTATAGCGAACTAATTAGGAACCTAGGATTAAGAGGGGAGTTATAATAACGAGTCTTTCTAGGGCTAATATAACCTTTAAGGTACTAGATAAAGCAATTATATAGGTTAAAAGAAGTATTAGATAGCTCAATTAAATAGCTATCTTAGTTATAGAACCTACTAATCTTATAACTATTGTTCTAAGAGTTACGCCTTCTAAATCTACTAGTGTTAATTCCTATAGTAAGATTTCCCTTATTATCTTCCTATAAGATATAGTTAGAGACATATATAATATAAGTAACCTAATTAGTAGTTAAATTAATTAGAATATATACATTAGCTATAGAAGATCCTCTTTCTTATAGGCTAGTAAGTAAACCCCTACTACTTCTAAGACCTAGTCTAGCTAGGGACGACCCCTTACTACTACCTCTGCCTAGATAAATGTAAAGAGCTATAGCTACCTAATAAGGTAATCCCCTATGTATATAACTATGTCTACTACCTCTAGACATCTATATATAGGTTAGCTTAGTATTACATTCTCTACTTACATTTTCCTTACTTATCTTATTACTTCTTTCTATAATTTAGTAGTAACTATTTCTTTAATTTTATTAGGTTAAGTAGTATACTTAAAGAGGTAAAATCTTTATACACTTAAGGTCTTTTTATCTTAAATTTTTGTTTTCTACTAATTACTCCTTTTACTACTTTTTTACCTTATATATTAGGTATCTTCTTAGGACTTAACCTTAGGGTAGCTACTTACTTTATAGCTAAGGGGGTATATTAAGTATCTATATAAGGATACTTACTAGTCTAGACTTAGATACCTAATAACCTTACTTATTTACTTACTAAACATAGATAAATTCCCTTAATACTTAGTTAACTATTATACTTTCTATACTAAATACTATAACTTTAGATATATTTATATAACTCCCTTTCTTTATATTATTAACTAGGCTATACGTTTTTTTATTATCCTATTTCTATAGTTATGTCTAGATTATAGATTTAGTAGTTCCTAAGTAAATAGAATAGACAGGGTAATATATATTACTATAGGTAACTTATAGAAAATAAGTAGTTTTTAGGGACTATATAGATAGCTATAGCTTCCTCTTTTTAGCTAGTAGAATCTTTAGAAGATTAATAAGAGCTTTATTAACTTTAATTATATTAACCTATACTATACTTCCTACTTAAGTCTACTACACTTACGCTTAGCTCTAAGTAAGCTATTAACTTACTTAATACTATATAAGCCTAATATAAGTACTATCTATTACTAGAACCTTTTATTTACTAGTTACTAAACTAAGCCTACTTATTAATCTCTTTCCTACTAATAACGCTTAAGCTAATACTAAGGTTTTAACCTTATAAGCTTATTACTTATATAGTCTAGCTATAAATGATATTCTTTTAAGCTATTGCGATAAAATGTTAATCCCTAGGCTCCTTGTACTACTACTTTATTAATGTTATTAATAATATATAATACCTAACTTACTTAAGTGCGGATAACGAAGGGCCCTTACTAATAGGTAGCTAGTTTAGGTAGCTTTTCCTCCTATATAACTATAACGAGATTACTATTAGTTAGAGCTATAGTAGATTTATTATAGGTTTTATGTTACTACTATTAAGTAGCTACGTAGGTCTAGAAATAGTTACTTATATTTTACTAAGACCTCTATAAGGTAGCTACCTACTCTAGTACTAAAGTTACGTAAGTCTAGCTAGTTAGCTAGCCTAAGATACCTTCTAAGAGAGCGTTATAAACTTAATTGTTAGAATTTCTTAATACTATACTAATACTTTACTATATAAGTTATATAAAACTTCTAATAGTATAAATTATATAAAGTAAAGAAACTAATAGTTTAACCCCTAGCTTACTATAAATAAGGTCTAGTATTATTACTACTTATATCTTATCTAATTTATTATATCCTATAGGATACAGTTTATTACTTTAACTATACTAACTAACTAGTAAGCTTAAGAGAGGGCCTAGGTAGTAGTAATACCTCGTTTAGCTAAGAAACTTATAAATTCGTCTACTTAAAATAACAACCTAGCGTTAGAATAGAAGCTTTATAGAATAATTAATAACCTATTAAGATAGTCGTCTAGTAATAAGATAGATTTAATAGCTAATATAGTATAGTAGAGAAATAACTAGGTAAAATAGTTATAATAGTTTAATATAATGAGAATACTATAGTAGCTAAGTGTAGTTAAAAGGAAAAGTCTAATATATTTAATACCTATTACTAAATAGCTACATAATAACTATAGGCTAATCTAGTAACTAAGGAGCGTTTAGTATAAAAGTAGTATATTAATTATAACTCTAGACGTATTTAACTATATCTATAGCTATAGTAGACTAGAACATATATAGTAATAGGCGTTACCTAGTAAGATCTAAAGTAAAATAGCTAGAGTTATTATAAGTAAGCTATAAAAACTAAAGGAATTCCCTTAAAAGGACGTATCTTACTTAACTAGCTAAACCTTAATACTAAAGACCTTTACCTTCTACCTAGTAGAAGTAACGGGCTATATTCTAGATTTAACGCTATGTATAACGATTAAGAGAGCCCTCTATTTTACTATATAATACGTACTTAATTATTTCGCTATACTAGTTAAAAGTAAAGAAGGCTAGTACTTATTCGTTTACTAGGATAGCTTATAATGCTTATACTAAGATTATTAAGAAATAGCTATAGACCTAGGTCTCTACGTTGTTAAAATACTACTAAGTTAAATTAAAATTATTCTATTAGGCTTAAGATAGGGCTAGTAATAGCTATCTAATATAATCTACTAAGATAGCTTTTAATCTATCCCCTTATAAAATTTGTAATAAATACTTATACCTAGTATTCTACCCTTCTAGCGTTATAGATAAGTGTTAGGGTCTATGTCTTTAAATAAGTCTAGCTAATTGTTACTATAGTTATCTAACGGAAAATAGTCTAGCTTAGGCTATCCGTAGCTGTATTCCTAGCCCCTTAAATATAGAGAATCTTAATATTTAGCTAACGAAGCTTAGTAGCCTAATAGGTATAAATCCTATTATACTTAGTCGAAGATAGGAATAAAGTAACTAGTAAGTAATTAACCGATTTTTCCTAGTAAATAAATAGAAATATTACTATAAGAATTCTATAATAGCTATAAGCTCCTACTTATACATACTATAGTTTCTTTAAGTTAAAGTAAGTATAGATAAGTTATATAAAAGTAGTTATTTAATGCTGTCCTAAGGTTAGAGATTTACGTAACTTTCTATAAACTTAGATACATTAGTATATATATAAAAGCTAATTAAAAGGTACTTATATATAGTTATAGCTACTTTAGCTTAACTATATAGGATAGGAAGTAATAAAATATTACTTAAGCTTTACTACTAGTTACCCTTTCTAGTAAGGTAATATATTAGCTAACTAAGCTTAGTAAAATTAGTAATCTAATAGTAACATAGGCCTAAGGTCCCTAGAAACTATAAATACTTATAATATTTATTAGCTTTAGCTACTTACAAGGTTTAGCTATACGTAATAGCTTAACATATATTAATCTACTAATCTTATAGATATACCTAACTATAACTATAGTAATCTTATATATCCCTAATAAGATCTTTTTAAAACTAAGCTTTATTAGAGCCTATAGTAATTAAGGGAGGAGATAATTTCTAATAAACGTCTATAAGGTCTAAAAATTAACATATATAGCTTAAATATTATCTATATAGTTATTAAGTAAGTATAACCTACTACTTAATAATATCTATAATAATAATAGCTTAAAAGGGGAGCTAGGATAGGTACTAAAGTAATTTATAGAAGTTCTATTATTAAAAGGCCTACAAACTAGATACCCTATAATATATATACTAGCTATAACTAAGTAAATCTAGGGATAGTAAAGGTAAGGATATAGTAAAGGAGTAGTCTATAGGGACTACCTTATATATATACTTAAGATTAAACTAGCTATATACTTATACTTAAGGATTTAATAATTAATTATAGACCTTAGCTAGTAATAGGATCTTAGTATATAGTAAGTACTTATATATGTTATAGTAATTAATAGTAAGGTAAAGCTTAGCCTAGGAATTATCCTCTTTAGCTACTAAGATAGGCTCTACTAACTATTCTAATAAGCTCCTATTAACTACTATAGTAGATTTATATAGGCCTACCCCTAAGTATTTAGTTATTAGAAACTAGAGCTAGTATTACTAAGGCTCTATCTATTAGCGCTTAAGTAAACGGTTCTAGGGCTTATACCTTATAGTTAAATAAAGTTAATAAAGAAATAGACCTATAGGTAGAATATTATATACTAATAACGCTAATAGGTTCTAATATGTCTAGAGAGTGCGTTAAACTTCCTCTACTAAGTCTTCTAGTAGTAGTAGGCCTAATATAATACCTAACATCCTAAATAATTTATCGATTAGCTTAATAGGCATCTCCTAATTAGTCTAATAGCGTAACACGCTCCTTTATATAAGGAACGTAATAGCTAAAGGTCGTTTATTTTAGGATCTAAGCTAAGTTTAAGCATTAATATATAGTAATAGCTACTTCTTCTCTAAGCCTACTAATAGGAAGTAGTCTTTAATATTTACTTTTAGGAACATATTATTAATAAAGTAAGTTAGTCTAGTATAATATATAGATAAACAATATATAAACTTAAATTATAAAAAAGAAAAAGGGTAATTAATATAAGAGGTAAATCTAGATAAATTTAATACTAGATCTAGCTAATATTAGGTATATAGTAAATAAGTAATAGCTTAAATAATAGTAATACAATCTAGGGGCTAAGAAAGCTAATTAGTCTAACATTTAGAATATAGTTTAATAACTTACTTAAGTTATTAGTAGCTACTTAGTTTCCTAATTTTAAATCTACTTTATTATTTAAACTCAATCCTAAACTTAAGTTATTAAACAATATCCTATTATTGTTATTATTAGAACTAAATTATATATATTACTTAAGCTAACTTAATATTCTAAAAGCTAATAATAGCCTATACTTAGAGGAGAGAGCGAGCTTAGGGCCTATAATAACTTAAAGAGTCTTATTTTCTATTACTAATTTAATAGTAAGGGTCTTATATTAAATGTTAAAAACAGTACTAACGTTATAGAGCTATTAGAGCCTAAGAAGTAAGATAGGTTAATCGTTATCTACTAGTAAGGTAGAACTAGTAGGAATAGCTAGCTTAATTACTATTTATACTTTATAGCTAATACTCTAGTAATAGACCTAGAGAACTATAAAATAAGTAATAGCTACTTTTAAGTTATTAGTATTATATAATATTAGACTAGTAAACCTAATTTCTCCTAGATAGTAGATAGGTAATTTGTTATATATAATAAAGTTATTTAAGATAAGTATTACCTTAGCTCCTTAATCTATCTAAGTACACTAGATACGAACTATTATAGACTTCTCTTAGCCCTAACGCCTCTTAAAGAAAATAGTAACATCTAGATAGTATAACTATAATATACTAGAGGCTTGTCTCTTACTAAGAAGGAAGGTATTTTAAGATAGCTAATTATTAAAGCTCCTAGCTCTAGTATATAGGCTCTAATTTAACTAAGTTACTACTCTAGTATAAGCCTTACTATAACTCTTACTAGGGTAAGCTATAGCCCTTTTCTATAAAGATAGATTATAGAATTAGTAAGTAAATTTAGGACTAATCTACTATAAGTTAATTAGGTTTAATAAGACTATAAGTTTTTTTACTAACTATAACTAATTAAATAGTTACTTACCCTTATAATTATAGACTTCTATAGGTAGTTTAGCTACCTTTAACTTAGGTTTCCTAGTAGTTATTATAGTTAGAATTCTATATAGATACTTATTTAAGAATATGTTTAAGATAGTAAATAAAGGAATAGCTCCCTTATAACGCTTATATATATAGCTACTAAGTAATTCTACTAGAACTATAATAGTTATTACTATTTATACTATTAATGTCTTATCTTAAGCTTATAAGTCTATACTAAATAGCTTACTTATTTAACTAGTTAAGCTATCTATATTAATTATATTAGGTAGGGAGTCTTATTTATTAGTAGTAATAAACTCTAGGGCGATATTAAATGTTATAGCTCTTATACTTACTTTAGCTATTAGTATTATATCTTCTATAGTAATAGCTAGTAGGTCTATAAATATAACTACCTAATTAAATAATACTAAGGATTAGTAAGTAGGAATAGGTTAAAAGTTTAGGCTAGTAGCTACTAGAAGCCCTTAAGACCTAGATACCTATATTAGCTAAGCTTATACTATATTTATCTTCTCTTATAGGATATCTTTCTCTTATAACTATAGTCCCTAAGTAAATAAGATTATATAAGAGTTAGTATAGTAGCTAGCTATACTATATTAAAAGTAAATAGGGTCTTAAGGTAGTAAGGTAAGAGTACTATTAATATAAGGGTTCCTATAGGTCCCTAGTAGTCTAGCTAATAACTTACTACTTTAAGCTCTACTAGTAGTTTAACCTCTTTTAGCTAATAGTAGTTTCTCTAGTTTTAATTAAATAATAGCTAACTAGGTATTTAGTAGTTACAAAATAAAGGTAGTAGAATATTAGGCTATAGGTATTTACGCTTAAGGTAGCTAAGGTATATACTAAGAATAATATTTTACTAGCATTTACGTATAATAACCTAGCTAGCTTAATGTTAATAATTTATACTTTATTAGAGGTACTTTAATAAAAGGCTAAGGTTTAGTTATAAACTAAGAGACATTAGTAGTTAGTAAATAAGCTAATAAGCTAGGGTAGCTAGCTACTAGTTTATTAACTAAAATAGTCCTTTACTAAACTAAGTAATATCTCTTAGTATACTATCTCTTAGAAGTTTAACCTATATTATACTTAAAGATACTAATCTACTTATATCCTAGTTAAACTTATTATATAATCTTATAAAGTAACTATTAAAGTACTATTATATATCTAGTAAGCTTTAGCTTCTTTACTATAAGGTTTACTAAGCTACTTAAACTACTTAAAAGGCTTTAGCTAATAAGAGTAATAATTTAGTATACTAAGCCTATAGTTCTTAACAAAGCTAAGTATTATATAAGCTTACTAGGAATTTATAAATAAAGTTCTATAGGTAAGTCTTCTTAAGAGTTATAAAGGTAATATTTCTATAGTATTAATTATAGCTACTTATATAGTAAAGTAAATAATATATATAGGTATAGTAAGAGGTAAGTACTTTATCCTTCTCTTAATAGAGGTTAGTACTATATTTACTAATTATCTTAGTATTAACTATAGTAATATTATGTTATTCTATTAAGGCTATCTTTAAGGCTTTAATGTTTTTAGTAGCTTAGCTATTCTTACCTTAATAAATAATAGCCCTTAAATGCTTTATACTATTATTAAATATAGCTATACCTCCTTAATATATATTAACGACTATAATAACTTTATTTAAGACTAATACATTACTAATATAAGTTATAAATACCTATTTAAACTAAGTAATCTAGCGCTTAGCTAATCTAGTACTATTTAAAGTACTAATTTAGACTATAAATAGGAGCCTTATAAGAGCCTAAAGGCTAGTAGAAGCTATAGCTAGTCGAAATAGTTAGTAGCTATAGTACTCTCTATAAGTATAGTAAGATTAATCTAATAATACTTAAGTTATACTAGCTACTATATAGTCTAACTAGTTAATACTATATCTTATTAAGTAGCCTATCTAATTACCTCTATTATTAGCTAAGTAGCTAAGAGAACTACTACTATCTAAAGCTATAGTAAGTAAATATAATAAGTTAAGTATAAGTAACGTAAATATAAGGGAGGAAATTATAAAGTTAGGTTAATAGTTTTTAAAGAGCTTATAAAACTAATATAATACTTGTAAAGCTATAAGTTCTTAAGAAGTAGTAATGTTAAAAAAACTACTAAGCGAATATAAAGTATTTATAAGTAGGGCTTTTACTAACCTACCCTTAAGTATAAGTAGACTAAGATCTATCCCTACTATATATACTCTACTAATATACTAGCTTAATACTAGCCTAGTATAGGCCCTATAATAGGCCTATTCTAGTTCTATATAAGTCTAAGTACGTTACTTAGTCCCCTCTAGCTCCCCTCTACTACTAGTACTTACTATATTAATACTAGACTCTCTTTATACCCCTACTCCTTCTCTTCCTTAAGTATGCCCCTTACCTTTCCTTCCTACTTATAACTCTAGTTAACTTAAGCCTCTATTTATATTTGTAGGTTTCCTCTATCTATAAGCTACTCTAATACTTTATTTATATTTACCTTTATTAATGTATTTACTAAGTTATCTAAGGGTACTAACGCCTAAATATAGATAGTCCTCCTTAAGGTAATAGTTATAGACCTTATTAGGGGGAGGATAGCCCTAAGGGCTATAATTATCTCCTTATATATTACGCTCTTATTACTTGTCTCCTTTAATAGCTAGGATTATACTATAGTTATCTATGTAATTAGACACTCTTAATTTAATTAATATCTACTCTAGTATAATAGTAAGTTTCTTTAGTTAGGTATACTCCTATATTGTTTAAGTAAGACTTATCTATATAGCTAATTAGTGTTAATACTAGACCTTCCCTTTATACTTATATTATAATACTTAAGTAAAGCTAGAAAACTTAACCCTTATTTCTTCTTCTTACTAACTTATTAAACTTACTCTTTAAACTTATACTTATTAAAGAGTAGTTCTATAACTAATTAGTATTAAAGGGCATATAATACTAATATAGTACTTTTAAAGCTATAAGTCCTTAAAAGTAGTAATATTAATTAAACTACTAATATAATATAGAGTATACGTAAGTAGGGCTTTTACTACTTTACCCTTAAGTATAGGTAGACTAAGATCTGTCCCTACTATATATATCTTACTAATATACTAGCCTAAGACTAGCCTAGTATAGGCTATATAATAGGCCTATACTAGTTCTATATAAGTCTAGGCACGTCGCTTAGTCCTTCTCTAGCTCCTCTCTACTACTAGTACTTACTGTATTAATAGTAGTAATAGTTTTAGTAAGTTATAGGTATATAGGTAATAATATAAGTATATAGTAGGACGCTCCTTAGCTTAGCGAATCTATAGACAATAATAATAATAGCTTAATTGTCTATAAGTAGTTAAATAAATTAATACTTTTTAATTAAAAGTAGGGATAGTGTATTATTTGTTTATTAAGCTAAGATAGTAAGTAACTATAAGTTAGGATTAAGGGTAGTACTAAGAAGAGAAAGAGTTTATAGGTAGTAATTATACTTAACTAATAAAGAGGAAGTTAGCGTCTAAATAAGGCCTAATAAGACCTAGTACTAATATAAGGCTAATCGTAATAAAATTAACTAGTCTAGTAATATAACGATAATACTAAATCTAATAAAAGATATAGATATTAAGACTAGTAGTAAAGCTATATATAGATCTAGTAGCTTTAGTAACTAAAGGGGCCTAATAACTACTAACACTCTAAGTTAGTATAACTAGTATAATTAAAAGGGGATAGCGTAGATAGAACCTTACAAATCCTAGTAAAGCCCTTAAATAATAATAGAAAAATAGTAGATATAAATAAATGTATAAAAGTAAAGAAATAGCTAGGTAGCCTTAGATAAACGACTAGAAAAGATAGATATTAGAGCTAATAAATAAGAGGATACTAGTCCCCTATAAAAATGTATAGTTTAGTCCTTTTAAACTTTTCTCTTTTATTACTCTTAGCCTCTATACTGTTTACTTCTTCTTATACCTTACTAGGCCCTTTATACTATTGTTTTAAGCTTATTTAGTTACCTCTAATTATTTCTACTTATAACCCTATCTGTTATTTCAATTCTAGAACGTTAAGTACAATCTAAATACCTAGTTAGTAGGGCTAGCTAGGATCTAGTTCCTTTATTAAGGGCTCCCCTTAGTCTTCCTAGTACTCTAGAAGCCTTTAGAAGGCTTCTTATTATTAATATAGTATTAATTACTTACGCTATCTAGGGTTAGATAGTTCTATCTATAGCTTCTAAATAGTATTAAACTTTTTTTATCGTTTTAATCTAGAATAAGGCTAGTTTTCTACTTCCGTTTTATTATAACTAGTTAAGTACTCGAATTAAATACTTATATAGTATAAAGGTTATAGATAAATATCCTTAATAAATTAGAATAGTTTAGATAAGATACTAGGTCTCGGTTCTCTAGTAGATCTTTTACTAGAGTTAGGATAGTAGCCTTAGTAAATAATAGACTTATAATACTAGATACTACTACTATACTTTATTAAATAGCCTTCTCTCTACTTATATAGCTAGCGTTAACTATTAATTCTCTATAGTACTTAATATAGATTACTTACTTAGTATTTAAGATGTTTATCTTATATAGGATATTAAAGCTCTACTCTAGTAATAATTTAGGGGCTAATTTCTCTAATAACTAAGCTTTTACTTAATAAGTACTAATAGCCTATTTACTATTCTACTTACTTAAAAAGAAAATAGTAAACTCTACCCTTTCTTCTAATATTATAGATTTTTTAACTCCTTTTATTTATTAATTTATAGGGGTAAATATTAGATTTATAAAGTTCTTAAGTAAGTCCTTTTTATAGCGCATTATAATATACCTAAATCTATATAAATCTCTATTAAACTTAAATTCTTTAGTATTTATATATAGGGATCCTTATATATATAAATCGTACTAATTAACTTAAATATATATCTTAGGTCTATAGTATTACCTCTATAATTAGGACGCCTACTAGAATTAAATCTATTATACTATTAAATAATACGCACTAGTCTTTATCTATTATTAGTATATAAAAGTATAACTCCTTAAGGAATTACTTTTATTATAAGTCTAACTTTTCTAAGCCTAACCCTACTATACTATTATTCTCCCCTTCTTTAGAAGCTAATAATAAGTTATTATAAGCTTCTCTAGAAATAATATAATTTCCCTCTACGTTAGTAGTTATATTAGGAAGCTTATATATAAGGTTAATTATAATAGAGTTTATTTAGCTACTTCTAGTACCTCTTTCTATCTTTTATTTAGTTTTAATCTATAAAGATAGAGTCCTAGAAGTTTACTACTTAGTAATAACCTTTATTATTATTACTTCTTTAGCCTAATAATTTCTAGATATTTATCTTATTCTAGTCTTCCTAGGAGTGTTTCCTTATTAACTATTAAGCTTACTTATAAAGGTAGAGCTCCCCTTAGCTTATAAGGTCCTCCTATTAGTTATCTAAAAAGAATTCTATATATGTTTAGTAATGTTAGTATATATCTTTCTCTAAGTACTTATCGTTAGTTTAGTCTATAGGTTAAGAATAATAGCCTATATTCGTTTAGCTAGGCATTAATAGGCTCCTTCTAGTAAGCTACTATAAACTGTCCTTTAATAGTATGTTAAGTTATTTATATAGTAGTATATTAAGAGTTAATAGTAGATAGTAAGCTACTCTACCTAGTTGCTTTATATATAATACCTATATTTAAAAGTTAATTCTATGTAGTATGTATTTACTATATATTATTCCTAGTATAAAGCTCTTAAAGCTACTTTTAAGTAAATAGCGATTCGTTTTAGTAACTGTTCTTATTAAAGCTTAAGTATAGTTTTATTAAAGTAGCTTAGTCTTATAGTCTTAAATTACTAGAATACTATTTAGTAGTATTCCCTTATAATAATAAGAGGGTTAATTAATATAGCTCCTTAGTATACTTATTACTCTATACTACTACTAAGTTTAAGGTATCTATAAAACAGTTAACACTTTAGTAAATAATAGTCTTCTCTATCTCTTATAAAGTATTAAACATAGTATTAAACGTATAAACTAAGTTAAATCTTCTAATATCTTTACTATAAAAGTAAACTAGTCGTTCTCTTATTAATAAAGTTTAATTCTAATCTAGTAAAAGCTTAGTTAATAGTAGTATATCTAATTTATATCTTACTCATTATTCTAGGAAGGGCTAGTTCTTCTTTAAAACTTCTACTAGAACTTATTAAACTAGTTCCTATACTTTCTAGAGAGCTATAGTCTAAGGTTATAAATCTATATATTAGCTTTCTAATAATATATTTACTAGAAATCCTAATATTTAATCTAGGATCTCTATAGTATTATATAATGTAGCTAGTATCTCCCCTTTACCTTTAAAACGTTAGTTATAAGGGCTCTAAGGTCTACCTTACTATTAAGGTCTAGATACTTGCGTTTAGGGTCTCTAGTTAAAGTCTATACTTACTAGACGCTATCTCTTCTAGTATATTCTAGATAAGGCTAGATATAGTATATAGAAACTCTTAAATTTCCTTTAGTTAATCTTAGATATCTACTTTTAAGAGATATAGAGTTCTATTAAGAATGTATGTAAGTAAATTTACTTATTAGAAGAGTTCTTCCCTATTGTTAAGGTATTCTTAACTATTAAAAAGGCTAATTACTTTCTTTACCTTAGTCTAGGGATACTTCTTTTATAAGATTATAAGTCTTCTATCGTTTATTTATTCTTATACTATCTTTTAGTATCCTTAGAGAAGGGGGTAGGACTTCTATACTTAGGTATATTAATAATATACCTTTACTTCTTTACTTTATATAGTGAATTTATCTCCTAGGAGTCTCTAGAAGTTATCTAAGAATAATTCCTAGATATTATTAAGTTTGTTAAATACTTTTTAAAGCTTTTATCTTAATAGTAAGTTAATTCTTATTTAGCTAATAGGGAATAGCTTAGTACTATCTAGTCTTCCTAAGTTATTCTAATAGCTAGGAATTTACTAGAAAGTAATAGTAGTATAGAATTACTACTTAATAATATATACTTATATTACTTATAAGAACTACTATTTAGACTAGCTACTATTTAAAATACTAGCTAGCTATAGCGTTAAAACGAGTATAGTAATAAAGCTTTTAAAAAGATAATAGTATTTTAGATTAACCGATATCTCTATTTACTTATCTCTTTTTCTTTCTATTTATCTTATAGAATATTCCCTTTTATATTCTATAATACCCTTATTACTTCTTAAGCTATTCTAAATATATAATCCCTATTATGCCTAGTATTACTAGGAATTCCCTTCCCTATCCTAACAAATCTTAGGAAATCCTAGGAAATCCTTCCTCTAGAATTCCTATATAACTAGAAATCCTAGGAAATCTACTATAGTTTCTAGACACAACTTTATAGGCTCTATTATATAATACTTAGCTAGAAGTTAAATACTAGTACTTTTTCTTTTACAATATATATAATTAATATAATATAGAATAGAATAATAGACTTATAATACTACCTTAAATATTTACTCTCTTCTCTTATTTAATCTATTAGTATATATTATAAAAAACAAGAGTAGTAAGTACTCTACTAAGTAAGTAACTAGAGAGTTAAAGTAAAAGAATTTATAGTAGTAAGGGTATACTAGGGTTTATAAGTAAAAATTAGTAGAGAGGCCTAGTAAGTTATAGAAGCCTTATATAGTTAGTTTCTAACTAATATAACTAGTAGTCTACTTACTTTTACTACTTTACTATACCTATAAATTTTACTTTTATACTCTTCTTCTCTCTTCTCTTTTTCTCTCTTCTTTATGTTTTTTTAAGATTATTATTAATACTATTAGTATTAGTATTAGTAGTAGTAGTAGTAGTAAGAGTTATAATAACATTATTAACAATATTATTATTATTATTATTATTATTATTATTAATTTTCTCTCTCTTACCCCTCTTAGTCTATTTAGTACGTTTTTGCCTATATATAGTATTATAATTCTCTACTAACTAATTAAAAATAGAAAAGAAAAAATACTATTATGTCTACCCTAGTTAAAATACCTATTGTTAATACTACTTTTAGTTAATTTTAGATAGGTAGTAATCTCCTATAAGTATTAGATGTAAGTTTATTATTTTACTTAATAACTAGGCTAATATAGTCTTTTAACGCTACTCTATTTACTATTTTTACTCTCTTGTTTCCTTCTTTAACTTAATAAATAAAAAGAAAAACAATACCTAATATATAAAATTTATAGAAAGATAAGAAGGTAGTCGTTTAATCCCTAGCTAAGCTAGTTACTATTTCTATCTAAGATAGCGTTAACCTTACTAAGGATATAGTAAAGGTAATTAAGTAGCTAACGTACTTAGCTATAATATTAATTATTACTAGGGGCTACTATATTAAGGGCCCTTATACTAACTACTACTACTAAATAAGTAGCTTCCTATTTACTTATTCTTTAGATAAAGGGCTTCTACTACTTAGAAAACATAGCCTATATTTAAGCGTTATAGGAAAATAATTACCTTTACTAAGAGTAAACGCTACTACTTTTTCTATTCGTAGTATCTATATTAGATAGTAATAAAGGTAAGGTACCTTAGCTACTAGAGTTACGTAAAGTAGATTATTAGCTAGCTAGAGTACTTTACCCTAAGATACTTAGTAACTCTTAGGCTAATAGTATTATATTATCTAATAATAAGGAGTAAGGCTATCTATAGTTAAGGTAGTTAGTTCTAGGTTTTAATTAGTAGTATTAATAGTCTATAGTTTAACTTATAAATTTTATTATAGACTTTTATTATTAAGTTACTATTTTATACTATTTAGCTAAGTATTTAGTTATACCTCTCCTTAGTTATAGTATTAGTCTAGTTATTATTACTATAAATTTATTGTATTTAGTTAATCTATCTCTTTTTAACGTTATAGAGACTTATAGTATTAATTATAACCTACTTTACTTAAGGTAGTACTAAGTATATCTAAAAACTTAGATAAGAGTTAAAAATTAGGATATAAGATAAGGGAAATAAGAAGAAGGTTTAGTTATTTATAGATTCTAGTAAGGGTTATCTTTAATATAATACTATAGTTAATACTATTAATAATACTAAATAGTTTAAATATAGGTTTTAAGTAATGTACTTATATTTAGACGAATTCTAATAGTTATTATTACTATAAACATTAGATTAATAGTAATTATTAAATATATCCTACTTACTTAGTATAACTTTATATTTAAGTTAAGATAAGACGTTATAATGATTTTTAAAAGCTCTATTTTTAAATATATAAAGTTTTGTTTAAGTAAGCTTAAGGAATTTATGTTATAATAGTTTTAATATTACTTATAGTATATCTTAAATATAATAGTTTTATTTCCTTATATTATATCTTTTAGGAGAGCTAACTTAGTCTATATTTAAATTATAATAAGTAATCTATAGCTAATTTAATATAGCTATATAAGGTACTTAAGTATATTAGAAAACGTATTACTATATTACATTTAAGGTATTAGGATTAATATCCTTTAGCTTATTATACTCGTTTTTAGGAAAGATATTAATAATCTATTACTAATTAATATTAATAAGCTCTTTTATATCCTATTAAACTATATAAGTATATTAAAAGTAAGTTATTATTTAAGCTTATATTAGAAGCTATAATTAATAACTACTACTTCTTCTTCTTATAGAATCTATTAGTTATAATTATAAGTATATTATTAGTTTATATTTTAAAGAGTTTAAGATTAAGTAGAGTTATCTAGAAAATAAGGAGGTATAGTATAATAATGTTAACTATATTATATAATAGAGGAGGTATGTTATACTTACCCTATAAGTATAATAGATTATATAACTATGTATTTAACTTATAAGTATAACTTATAGTACTTAACTTATAAGTACCTAACTTAAAGGTACCTAACTTAGAGTTACTTTACTAGTAAGTATATTACTAGCGACTTATGTATATAACTTTCTAGTAATATAAGCCTTATATATCTTACTAAAGTATAAAGGTAAGATATAAAGGTACTCTCTTTACTTAGTAAGATTTAGTCTTACTATCTTAATATAATCTAATCTCTCTCTTACTCTTACTACTACTTCTACTCTAACTGTTTAAGCTTACTCTATATACTACCCTTATATATATAAGTTATATATAAAAGTCCTTATATAGAAGGTATCTTAATAGTAGTTATAGTAGGGTTTAAACTAGTAAAGTCTAGACACTACTACATTTATATAATATCTTCTAATATAATAACATTAATAATATTATATAATAGAGAATATATCTTATATTTACTCTATAAATATAACAGATTACGTAACTATATATTTAACTTATAAATACAATTAGTAGTACTTAACTTATAAGTACTTAATTTAAAGTTAATTACCTTAAATATACTTAACTTATAAGTATACTACTAGTAACTTATATATATAACTTACTAATAATATAGGCTTTATATACCTTACTAAAGTATAAAGGTAAGGTATAAATGTACTCTCTTTACTTTATAAGATATAGTCTTACTATTAAAATATAATCTAATTTCTCTCTTACTCTCTCTACTATCTCTATTCTAACTATTTAAGTATACCCTATATACTTCTCTTTTATACCTTTATTTTTTATTACTATATTTATTAGAAAATATATAAAATCTCCTATAGTAAATAAATATAAATTATATACTAGAGATTGTTAAAAGACTAGATATAGGCTTATATAATTTTATATAACTTAATACATATATTCTAAGTATATATAAGTAAAGGAGTAAGAGTTAATATTAGGCTTTAAATAGTATACTAGATAGTAAGCGCTTAAGTAAGGACTGTTTTCTTATTGTAGTTATTAAAGGCTTAAATAATAAGCCTAGACTTTTTAAAAAGGTATAGTAGTTTTAATCTTAATTTCTTAAATAACTTAAGAATAGAAGATTATTTAGCTTATATAGGCTTTAAGATTAAATTAATAAAGCTTAGAAACTATATATATAAAGAGGCTATCGATTTCCTCTTTATTAAAGTACTTAAAAGGCTATCTAGGAGTGTTATTTTTCTATATATTTTAAGATTAAGTATAAGTTAGTAATTAGCCTTTTCTATATTAACTAGAAATATTAAAGAATAGGTAAAGTAATAGATACATAATAAAGGTTAGTAAAGGAGTCTATAGGAGTTTTTATCTATATTACTAGAGCTATTATAGGCTAGTACTTACTGTTAGCTAGTTTATAAATTATTATAATCTAATTAGTATTTAAACTTAAATAGAAGTTTAATATAGAATAGCTATAGTTAAGGCTAAGCTTAAAAACCTTATAGTTATAGTTAAGATTAGGATTAGGATTAAACTATTAGCTAAGGTTAGCCCTATAAAAGCTAAGTTTATAGGTTTATAGGTATTTAAGTAGCTAATTAGGGCTTGTAAATAGTTTTAGTAATTAATTAAGGATCTATTCTTATTATTAACTAAGTTAAGTTTTAGAAGAATAAAGATTACTAGGTTCTATAGGGTCTTTTATACTTAACCTTATTAATATATTCTTACTATTATTTTAGAAAGGCTTTATTTAAGTAATTCGAAAACACATTAGTCCCTTTAGAATGTCTAGTATAATATTCCTATTATTATAGGCTAAAATCTAAAAGGGTTATATCTAACCTTTTCCTTTATAATATATAAGGGCGCTACTCTAAAGTAAGAGGTTATCCTAGGTTTAAAACTTTAGACTAGCCCTTAAACCTAGTATATTTTTAGTAAGATACTAGGCGTAGATTTTAAAAATTTCTTTTATTACCTTTTAGACTATTATTACCTTAGATATAATAGTTAGTAATAGTAGCGAATCCTTTATAAGCCTTAGAAATACTCTAAATATAAGGAGTATTAGAATAAGTCTATTAGGTCTAGCTATATTATTTAATACCCTAATAGTAAGCTAGAGGATAGTTTTATTATCTATAAACGTTTTAATATCTTACTTAATAACATTATATAAAAGTTAGAGAGATATATAGTACGTTTAATTTTCCTAATAGCTAAGTGTACCTTAATAAGTATCTCCTATTATCTACTACTTATAATATAATAAAAGTTTTAAAACTCGTCTAAAGTAAAGTTTTACTAGAGTTATATATAATATAATCTAGTAGTCTAAGATAAGATACTATCTAATATAAATAGAGAGTAGTTTAAACTTCCTAAACTAATATTATCTTAAGGTAGGTTATAGCTTAGAAAGAAGTTACTTAATTAATAATATAAAGAGCGTTTTTACTATTAATTTATAAAATATTATTAATAATCTTATAGTTAAGCTCTATATTGTTCTTTTAGTAGAACGTAAACTAGTGTAGTATAGGGGTATAAAACTAATATATCTAGTATTACCTTTAATTCTATTTATAAGTTCATTAGTTTTATTATTACACCCTACTCTTTATAGTAAAGTACTAAGTCTTTCTATATATAGATAGCTAAGTTTATAGTATAAGCGCTTAATTTTACTTTCTATAATAAATATATATTATTCTATATAATATAAATAAAAGAACAGATATCCTTTATTTTAGATAATAGGGACAGTTATTCTATCCTAGTAAACAATAACAGTAAATATATTATTAAAGAAAGCCTTATACTTATTAGTATTCTTAAGATAGAAGAGAAAAGACATTAGTATATTAAAGATAGAAAACGTAAAGGTACTAAGTAGTTTAGTATTCCTTATACAGCTAATTAAGTAGATAGCTTTACTATTACTAAATTAAACAATGTTACTATCTAATTACTATAAATTCCTTAAATATAGGAATTCTCTATAGTAGGTAAGTACTTAGTTCCTACTAACAGTTAATATATATAAAGCTTTAGTATTATATAGTTAGCCTTATTACTCTATATAATATCTGTTATTAAGAAGTAACTCTACTAGCTATCTCTTTAAAATAATCTAGGGGTTAGTAATATCTTTTCTAGTTATTTAATATATAAATAATATAGCTATAAGAAAATCCATTACTTATTAAGTAAAATAACTTGTTAGAGCTTCTTTAATATTTCCATTACTAGTATCTAGTAACTAAGGATTCTATACTTCCTTATATAACTAGATAAATATATAACAGAGGGGGGTTAGTTAAGAAGCGTACTAGGGTAGTAGCGGAGGAGGAGTACTTACGCCTAGTACTTAGATTACTATACTCTATAATAAGTTAAGTATAATAAGGACTTATAAGAATAATAGGATAAGTAATAATAGGATAGATATAAGCGATAATAGGGTAATAAGTAAGTAAGAGGTAGTTATAACTAGAGAGAGATAAGATAGTAAGACTAGACATTTAGAACTAATGTAGTAAAGGTAGCGCTAGTAAAGAGAGGAGAAATTAAGAGAGAGGAGTAGTAGGTTCGATATTATTGAAGTAGTTACTATAGTTATACCCTACTAGTAGTATAGGTATAGTATTATTCTAGACCTACTTATAGATACTTAGTTAGTAGAGTAATAGGAGAGGGATGTAATATACCTGCCCTTATAGTATAAAGGCGTTATTCTAAGTTAACTATAGCCTAGTAACCTAGGGGGTACTAGCTCGTATTTAGGGCGCTTTCTCTATGCGCTAAACTTAGCTATAGCCTATATATTACTCTAAGAGGGAGGTTTTCTATAAGGGGCTTTAGTTTTTTCTTCCTATTATAAGTTACTTATCCTAGATGTCTCTATAGACTACTAGTATAAAATCTATTATTATTAACTAGATAAATACTTTAATATCCTTAGGAGGTTCCTGTCTATAGTTATTATACTACTAGAGGTATATTCGTATTATAGTATTCCTCTCTACCTATATATACTTTAATAAATATTATGTAAATTATTTATATATAAAGTACCTATTCTTCTATTTTAGTTAAAATAGTTATTGCTAATTTATCTATAGTTTTCTAGAGTAAGACAAACTCTATTACCTACTTAGCTTATATACCCCCTATCCTAGTATTAACCTTATTAATTCCTATAGTTATCCTTTATTAGTAGTAGAAATTAGAAAAAGTAAGATTCGTATTAACCCTAAGAATAATTATAGCTAAGTATAGTCTTGAAATCTGCTCCTTAATACTCTTAATACCTTTATTAATATTCTTATTAATAAAGATAACTGTAAATACTATCTAGATAGTCTCTAAGTTCCTAGAAAGGTTCTTAAATCTAAGAGGGTACTTTGTAGTCTATAATACTTAGCCCTCCTCTAGTAAAGAGAACTCTTAAGAGTACTTACTTAGCTTAAACTCGTCTCTTATAATAAGGGGCTATATATTTATTAATCTTAGTATCTTATAGTCCTTTTCTATATAAATAATATCGTTGTTCTATATTATAAGTAATTTTAGAAGGAAGTAGAAAATTTTATTACTAGGCTTAAAGAGAAGTTTAATATAACTAAAGATAAGAGTTTAGAAGAATTCCGATCTATCTAAGCTAAATAGGATTAAAGCTATAGCTTTTAAGTATTAATATAGAATAGCTATATTAATAAAGAATAGCTATATTAATAAAGAATAGCTATATTAATAAAGAATAGCTATATTAATAAAGAATAGCTATATTAATAAAGAATAGCTATATTAATAAAGAATAGCTATAATAATAAGATCGCTAATTTATTTAGTTAAGATTAGGGTAGCGATACCTTATAGAACTCCTCTTCCTTCCTACCCCCTCTATCCTACTAGAAGTTTAAAGGATAGGCTATAAAGGAGGAACTTTACTATTATTAAATTATTATTACTAGTCTAAACTACATACTTATATTAATTCGTCTAGACATTTCTAAAGTAACTAATAAGCTTATAGAAAGTATATAAAATCCTTCTCTAAAGTACTTATAAATAACTCTTTAAATTATCTACTACCTCTATTATTAAACCTAATTACTTATAAGTACTTGTTAGAAATTTCTTTTAATACCTTCGAAATTACTATTATCCTAGTAATAATAGTGAGTAATAGTAGTAAATCTTTTATAAGCCTTAGATATACTCTAAATATAAGGAGTGTTAGAATAAGTCTATTAGGTCTAGCTATATCGTTTAGTACCTTAGTAGTAAGCTAGAGGATAGTTTTATTATTTATAAAAGTTCTAATAACTTACTTAATTACTTTATATATGTATTAAAGAGACATAAACACACATTTAACTTTTCTAATAGGCTAGTATACCTCGATAGGTATCTCCTAGCATATATTACTTACAATTTAAATAGAGTTTAAGAATTTATCTAAAGTAAAGTTTATACTAGGGTTATAAACAATATAACTAAAGGTTTAAGATAGTATACTATCTAATACTTATAAAGGGCGTTCTATTTATTTTAGGCTAATCTTATCTTTAGGAAAGTTATAGCTTAAAAGAAGTTACTTAGTTAATAACATAAAGAACGTTTTTACTATTAGTATAATTAATATTAATAAAAACAATAAAGTTAAGCTCTATATTATTCTTTAAGTAGAGCTTAAACTAGTATAGTATAGAATCGTAGAACTAATATATTTAGTATCTACTCGTAATGTTATTAATAAGTTTATTAGTTATATCCTTATATTCTACTATTTATAGTAAGATACTAAGTCTTTTAGTATATAAACAGCTAAGTCTATAGTATAAGGGCTTAATTTTCTCTTTTATAAGAAATATATACTGTTTCTTATAAGATAGATAAAAGAATAGATATTACTATTTCTAGATAATAGGGATACTTGTTTTATCCTAGTAAATAATAATGTTAGCTACGTTATTAAAGAAAGCCTTATACTTATTAGTATCTTTAAGATAAAAGAGTTATTAGTATCTTAAAGATAGAAGAGAAAGGATATAGGTATATTAAAGACAGAAAACATAAAAATACTAAGTAGTCTAGTAATATCTAAATAGCTAATATACTAAATAGCCTTACTATTACTAAATCGAACTATCTTACTATTAGATTACTATATAATCCTTTAATATAGGAATTTCTTATAGTAGGTAAGTGCTTAATCCTTACTAAATACAGAAATGCATAATACTTTAGTATCCTATAGTTAGCCTTAATACTCTTTATAATATCTATTAGTAAGAAGTAACTCTACTAGTTTCTCCTTTAGAATAAGGTAGGGGCTTATAATATCTTCCCTTATTATTTAATATATAAATAATACTACTATAAGAAAGTAAGTTACTTACTATTTAGAATAATTATTTTATTCCTTTATAATTTCCCTTTTAGTCTCGTCTATTAACTAAGAGTCTTATACTTTCTTATATAACTAAATAAATATTCTTTAAAGGTTCCTAGCTATAGTTATCGTATTAAAGAAGGTATTTCGCCTTATAGTATCCTACTCTACTTATATATATTTTAAGGAGTAATAATAAATTATTTATATATAAAATACTTATTCTTCTAATTTAGTTAAAATTAGTTATTACTAATTCGTTTATAGTTTCCTAGGGTAGAACGAACTCTATTATTTACTTAGTCTATATAAACTCCTATTTAGGTATTAGCCTTATTAATTCCTAGGGCTATCCTTTATTAGTAGTAGAAATTAAAAGAAGAGGTTTTAAAACATATCTATACTATTAATCTATATAGTAAGCTATACTATTATTAGATATATTTAATAGTATTAATATTATATACATTATAACTATATACTCGTTAGAAGTAATTACTTATAAGACGCGTAGATTTACTTATTAGTATAAGAATAAAGACTAGTAAGTTATATACTTTATAGCGAGGGTAATAAAAAGATCTAGTATCCTATAGTAAGCTTATACTACTATATAATAGAGATTCCCTCTCTCTATTATAACGATCTAAGGGTATATTAAATAAGAGTAAGTTTATTAATTAGGGCCCTAAGAACTTCGTCCTTAGTCTTAACTAAATTCTCCTATTAAATGCTTTAGAAGGTTATTATATTCTAGTTAACTAAGTACTAGGTTCTATTATATTAATTATTATACTATAAATCTAGTAATTTAAACGTTTCCTTCTAGTATTTCTTAAGTTTAATATAGTATATCTAGTATATATAGGCCTTATTAGAGAGTATATTTAGGAATACTACCTTATATTAATTCTTTATAATAAGTGTTTTTCGATAGAAGCTAATAAAGGTCTATACTTTATTATAAAGAATATTATAAGGCTTACCTAAAAATCCCTACTAGCTCTTTTACTATTTACTTAACTTAATAATGTTATCTTATAGAATTAGACTATTCTTAATATATTACATTAGTAGTAAATTATATACTTATGTAAGTACTAAGTCTAGCGTTATTAGAGTTAAATATAGTATCTAGTAATTAATTTAAAGGTACGTATATATCTCCCTTAATAGCCTTACTCTTAGTAGTATAATCTAGACTATTTTCTTATATATCCCTTACTATCCTATATATTATTATTATCTATAAATTTATCCTAGTTAAGTATTTAGTAGATAACTTCCTTTAGTAGAGTTATTATTTTCTTATTTTTATAGCTATAGATTAAGTATATAATAAGTATTTATTATTACTATATATTATGTCTAGTACTTTATTAACCCTAATACTTCTAATAAAGTATTATTAAGATTATCCCGTTAGTAACGTTCTTATCTATTATTAAAGGAAGCTAGGCCTTTATTATTTTTACTATCTACTCTTTAACTAGGATACTAAATAGGACTTTAACGTTTCTCTTATTAATACTTTAAAAACTTCCTTTAAAAGGTATAACATATACTATTAGAGTATACTTGTTCTTATTCTTAAAATTCTTTAAATATAGTCTAGAAAAGTATTATCCCTTAAGCTATCGTTTATAACTATTATAATTAATATATGTTACATATATTATAAGTTACTTATCTATAACTAGGCATATAAAGTCGATTTTCTTATTTACTTACTATTATAGTTTAATATATCTTTCCTAAAGTATGTATAAGATATAGCTATAGTAACTTTATTATGTTAAGTATTAGCCTATTACTTAAGAGTAATTTATATAAAGTACTCTTCTAATTATAGCCTAATTATTAAAGGATCTTTATAGATTCTATAGTAATCTCCTATCTACTTAAACTCTCCTAGTATTTTACTTAGTTTACTCCTTACTTCCTAAATATATCGCCCTTAGGTATAGGTATTATTAAACTCTTCTCTTTCTAGAGTATCTCCTTAGATTTTTCTTTCTTTAAAGGTATTCTATTATTATATTAAAGTAACTACCTTCTTTACTTACTATTATTTAGGTAAGAAGGGTTAGTCGTTTTAAGTTCTTATCTTAGTAAGGAAGTAAATCTCTCCTTACTATTATTTAGGTATAATTGTTATAATTTATTAAGGTTCATTAGCTATAGTTTCTTACTACTTACTATTATTTAGCGTAATCTCTATAAAGGTCTTTTAAGTTACCCTAGCTAATTTATTATAGCTTTAATTTCTATAATTACTATGCCTTACTATAATTTAGTTTTAGGGAATAGTGTCTTCTAGAGTAATACTAATTAGTATTAGACTAGATTACTTACAAGTACTTATAATATTAAATAAAATAAAAGGTAGGAAATAGTATATAAATATTAATCTACTTCTCCCTTCTCTATAGAAAGAAGAGATTATATAAAGACTTCTATAGTAGTAACAGTATAACTAAATTATATAAAAAAGAGATCGCTAATAGTCTATCTATCTCTATTCTAATAACATAAGGAGACTATCTCTATTCTAATAATATAAAGAGAGAAGCTTTCCTTTATAAGTAAAGCTCTATAGGAGGTTATATTAAAGTAACCTCTTAATAATAACACCCTATTATATCTATAATATTACCTCTTATACTTCCTCCTCTTATAAGCATATACTCCTAGCTAGTAGTTTAATAACTATTATACTAGATTTAACGCTATTGTCTATAATAGTAAGGGGGTAAATTAGTGTCTTAAGATTAAGATATACTTCGATACCTTATTTATAGATAATAAAGAATTTAGGAAGTTATCCTAAGGTTATTCCTTTAAACTCTTTAGAGAGTATAGTATATAGTTAGTAAGGGAGTAAGCTACTATTATAACCTCTTTTACTAAAGCTAAGCTACTTACTATTTATTTATTTTAAGACCCCTTAACTCTATTACTCTTAAAATACCTTAACTTGTTATTTACTACAATAATTAAGAAACTAATAAGCTTATTACTTTAAAAATTGTAAGAATTAAGATAGTATATAAGTATATATATATATATAATATTTAGGCTAGATAAGCCTATCTTTAAGGCTACTTTAAAGTCTCCTATAGAGCTATAAATAAGATAGTAGTATATAACCTTATAAAGCTACTTTTAAAGTAGTAATTTAGTATATTTAGATTATAATTAAGACTTTTAGAGATTTAGTAGTTATTATTAATTTTACTAGATCTTACTAATAATATAGCTATATTTTTAATATATTAAATAACTACTATATAGATAACATACTAAATAAACGCAATAAGTATCTTTCCTAAGCTCTTAATAATAAATAAAGTAATTTAAGTAAGAGGCTAAGATACCTAAGCTTCTCCTTAATAAAACTAGACTACTTAATTACTTAGAGAGAGTAAGAACTATATAATAGCTTAAGGCTAAGGAGTAGATAACATAATTAACCTAGTTAGCTAGTATATGCCTTTTAAACTTACTCTATTATATTATAATAATAATAGGCTCTCTACTTTAAGAAAAGTATCTCTCTTTACTTATTAATAACCTTACTATAACTAACGCTAACTAGGGTAGATATATATCCTATAGACTAAGTAACTAGAGAGTTATTTCTTATAGTTTTAAAGCTATATTACCTAGAAAAGGTCTAGTAGTATCTAAGTACTATAGTATATTAACAATTAGTTATACTCTTAAACTATTGTTTAATAATTAGTAAGGAATAATATTACTTTATAAGTTGTAAATACTTATATTAACATAATACTTGCTAAAACAACAATAGACCTAGTAGATACTTACCTAGTCTAAGAAGGGTAAGGACTTACTAATGCTAGACCCTATATTACTTACTAGGGCTAGAAACTTAAAGCTACTACTTTAGTCCTTTCTAGTAGCTAGAAAATACTTATTTTAACAGCCTATATAGTTAGTAATCTCCTTAATAGTCTTTTTATAAGGCTAGAACCTCTCGCTAAACTAGTTTAACTTTATTCTAATAAGGCCTACTACCCCCTATTAAGGCCTATAACTAAAGGGTCCTACTAAGTTACAGCCCCCCTAAGGTAAACTAATAATAAACCTAGTATTTAGTAGTAGATCCTAGTAACAAGACTCTTTAATACTAGTATAGCCTTTAATATACTTAATAAAGCTATTATATAGGTTAATAAAGGGATGTCTATTAATATAATAATATAGCTATTATAGTTATATAACCTACCTATCTTATAACTTTACTTCTAAGGGTTACATAAACTAAATCTACTTATATTAAGTTAGGTAGAAGGTCTCCTTCCTTATCTTCCTATATAATCTAGTCTAAAACATATATAAGGTAGGATACCTAGTTAGGAGTAATATTAATAGGAACATCTACATTAACTAAAGGAGAGCCTCTTCCTAGTAAACTAGTAAGTAAACCTCTACTACTTCTAGAACCTAGTCCTATAGGGAATAAGCCCCTATTACTCCCTTTATTAATAGATAAATATAATAAGTCTTAACTCCTAAATAGGGTTATACCCCTATACCTATAGCTACGTCTACTATTTCTAGACATCTATATACGAGTTAGCCTAGTAATCTTCCTATGTATTATATTCTCTATTTATATTCTATTATATAGCCTTACTAGTTTCTGTATTTAATCCTTAAGTGTTTTTTTTAATTTAATTAGTTTAAGTAGCAATTCGTAATAGAGTAAAAAATTTATATACTTAAGGTCTTTTTATCTTAGATTTTAATTTCCTACTAATTACTCCTTTTACTACCTTTCTACTTTATATATTAAGTATCTTCTTAGGACTAACCTTAGAGTAGCTACTTACTAAGTAGCTAAAGGGGTATATTAAGTATTTATCTAAGAATACTTACTAGTCTAGATTTAGATACCTAATAGCCTTATTTATTTACTCATGAGACTTATTTATTTACTTGCGAGACATAAACATTCCTCTCTATAGCTAGTAGAATTATTAGAGACTTAGTTAGAGCTTTATTTTTCCTAATTACATTAAGTTACTCTATACTTTCTATTTAAATCTACTACGTTTATGTTTAGCTCTAAGTATGCTATTAAATTTCTTAAAAATAGTAGTCTTTATAAACTAGTTTTATAGTTACTTATCTAGCTCTTAGAAAGAATACTTACTATTTTAGCTACTAATGTAGCTCTATTATTAGTAACTACTTTAAAAATATTCCTATATAGTATAGTATAAAGTTTAGACGCTACTTACTTCTAGTCTTACAGATACTAGGCTTTTTCTCTAGGTTTACATAGTAATATAACTAATTTAGACTTAAATTAGGCTAGGAAGTACCTTACTTTTATAAAGGAGTTAAAGATATATATAAGTATAGAGTAGAGTAAGGCTCTTATCTTTTAATAAACATAATAGGAATATAGTTTTTACTAGTAGACTTTTAACTAAGTATTCTATATAGGGTAACTATACTATTAGTAAGGGTAATATCTAAGGAGATCTTTACTAGTAAGAGGCTACTTTAGGAGAGCTATTAATTAGTAGTAATAAGGATAGAAAGAATTTAGCTATAAGGGCTTAGGTCTTCTTCTTAAACGACTTATAGAGAATACTAGCCTTGTTAGTAATTATAGAGATATAAGTAGAGTCTAGCTACCTATTCTATAGGCTAGCTTATCTTTTAATATTCTAAAAGGTTTTAGATTTTAAGGAGGCTATTTTAAGTAAGTCTTACTAGTAGGCTTAATAGGCTTTAGTAACCTCTTTTTTTATGTCTTATTTATTTTTTAGACATTAACTTAAGCTACTTTCTTATAAGTTAGTTAAGTAAGTATAATCTACTTTCTTAGGGTTTTATATAGCTTATACTACTACTATAGTAAACTAAGCCTTACTATAGGAAGCTTTTATTTTAGTAAAGGGGATAGTAACGTAAGTAATACCTACAATCTTAATATATAAGTTATTAAAGATATACTTAATTTTAGCTTTAGAGGCTATAGGTTTTATAAGGATAGTAAGCTACTCTTTAATAGCTTACTTAATAAATTCTTTCTATACCTTTTTATAGTTTAGATACAGTTATATAACTATTACATTATGTCTCTATTAGAAACATATAATTTAAAAGAATTAGTTAGAGCTAGTAGGATTAAAATCTAAGCTAAGGGATGCTTTTTTAGTATTTAATATAGCTTTTATAAGATTAGTTATACTACTTTATTCTCCTATTATTTATATAGTATACTCCCCCTTTAGAGTAAGTAGTTTAAGCTATAGATAGATAGCTAAAGTAATAAATACATTAAAGTTATTACTACTATGTTTTAAGTAGTTATAGAGAAAATAATAGAGGTTAAAGTTATTTAGTAGGACCTATAATTAATCTAGCTAGAGGTTTTAAATAGTAGGTAAGATACTCTACTTTACTATTATTAGTAGGAAGTATATATTATTAAACTAGATATCTACCTAATCTAGCCTAGTCTATAGGGACTAACTCTCTAATTTATATTTTATATATATATATATATAATAGTACGTCCTTCCTTAAAAACTAACTAATATAAGGCTAGTACTAGAAAGGGAGGCCCTATAGTAGGTCTTATAGCTACCTATTAAAAAGTAATTATATTATAGTCTTTAGGGCTATATAAAGCTAGTTCTACTAGCTCTAGCTTCTTCTATATATTTTATTAAAGGAGTTTTATATATATAGGGTATAAATAATGTTAATAATGTTATTATTAGTATTAGTACTTATATAGAAAGATATATACTCTACCTCTATAGAAGCATGATTAAGCTAAGATAAATAGTTTATAAATAGAGAAGTAAGGCTAGTAGAGGTATAGAGTTAACTTAAAAGTATTATAAAGGGTTTATAGTCTCTATTTATATAGGTTAGTATAGACTTAGTATTAACATCTACCTAGTAATACTTACTAGTCTGAATCTAGATACCTAATAGCTATACTTACTTACTTACTAGACATAGACAAATTCCCTTAATACCTAGCTAACTACTATGCCTTATATACTAAATACTATAACTTTAGATATATTTATATAACTCCCTTTCTTTATATTATTAACTAGGCTATATGTTTCTTTATTATCTTATTTCTATAGTATTGTCTAAGTTATAGATTTAGTAGTTCCTATATAAATAGAATAGGAAGGATAACATATATTACTATCGGTAACTCTTTAATAATAAGTAGTTATTAAGGACTATATAAATAGTTATAGCTTCTTCTCTTTAGGTAGTAAAGTTATTAGAGACTTAATTAGAGCTTTATTAATTTTAATTACTTTAAGCTACTCTATACTACCTTCTTAAGTCTACTACGCTTACGTTTAGCTCTAAGTAAGCTATTAACTAACTTAATAGTTATAAGCCTAGGAGCTCGTAACTTTAACTATCTTTAAATTAAAGCTACGATAATCCTAGCTCTTAAGAAGCTATACTAGAAAATAGAACATAGTTTTTAAATTCCTAAGAATAACAATACCTTAAAACTTAATACTTATTATATCTAAATCTTATACTAATATTTCCTTAAGCCTTAGCTCTACGAAGATGTAAGGACCTAAGGACTAGGATAAGTAGATTAGTATTATTAAGAAGTTTACTACTTAATAGGGAATTTAGTAGAATATTAACCTATTAAAGATAGATCTAAAAGTTAACCTCTTATAATAAAGCTAAGTAAGCTAGAATTTAATTTAACCTTATAGATACTTTATCGCTTAAGATTTAGGATCTTTACCTTATATAGTATCGAATTTAGATTAAGTCCTATAAGAATTAATAGAAGAATCTTACTTCTATTTAGTTATTTATTATTAAGAATATTAGTAACTATTATTTTACTATTAAAAGAGAGGATAATATCTATAAATAACTTTATCTCTTAAGAAACTAAGTTAAGCTAACTAAGTAGGGTAAAGTACGTACTATTAAATTTAAAATTTTAGTATAGGAATACCCTTAAGATACTAAGTAAGAAGAATATCCCTATTTAGATTATAAAGTAGTAAAAGATACTTATAGACGCTATAGTAATAAACCTACTAAATATCTAGGGTATTAGACTTACCTAAGACTTTATTAAAGCTATAGTACTTATTAATTTTTAGTTTAGAGGATTTTAGCTTAACTATATTAAGACTTAAGGAAGGATAGGTAAAGATAGATAGTAGAAGAACTCCTAGATAGGTTTACTATCTTAAAAATTTTAAGCGTTAATTTAATAAAGAAGAAACCTATTAATAGGGTTAAAAATCTAGCTTTTTAACGTTTTAAGGGTAAGAGTTAGGATCTAGTAATAAGTAATAGTCTTAATAGTAATAGTCGAATAGAAATAGTAGTAATAATTAGTTTAATCTAGAAAAGGACTACCTATATAATAGGAAGTACTTCTTATCTTAATATATATACCTTAATCTAGAAAGCCTTACATTTCTTAAAAGTAGGTATCTAGACTTCTAGCTTAGGAAAGAGACTAGAATAAATTTAAAAAAAGTAATTATCTAACTTTAATAGTTAAAAGTAGCTAGATAACTCGTTAGCTAAATAAAAGGAGTATATTAATAAGAAAAATTATAAATAGGGTAACGGATCTTAGATAATTTATAGAGTAGCTATAGCTTTAAGGTAATTCTATATTACTTACCTTCTTTATAACTCCTTTATTTTTAATGCTAGCCCTAATAGTTATATCTATAATAACTACTTACGTTTTAAAGAGTTTACCTATATAAAAGAGGTTCTTTATATAGGAATATAGTAAATCCTAATTAAGGGATTTAGCTTAGTTCTTATATAAATTTATAGAGGATTTTTTAAACTCCTTAACTATACCTATATCCTAGATTTCTATACTAACCTTACATTAGCTATTCTTCTAAAAAAGCTAGGTATAAATAGGACTAGAAATTAGGAAACATTACTAAGGATAGCTAGCTTATTCCTTATACTCTAACTATCTATAACTAGTTTATTATAAAGTATAACGCTTTATATACTCCTTATAACTTAGTCTTTACTACTACTTATATTATAATAATTCTAGAAGTCCCTACTATAAAGGGATCTATATATTAATATTAAAATATGTTTAGATATATAAACTTATTAGTCCTTAAAACTAAAGAGACTTAATAACTTAGAGTAAGACTTACTATTAATAAATTATTTAACTATAAGCTTATAGTCTTATTAAGGCTTATTAAATCGTTTCTTAAAGAGAGCCCCTTTATTTTATTTCTATATATTGTATCTTTATTTATTTTTTTCTACTTAGGGTATATAATAGTATATTCTTAGCCCTTATTATTAAAGACAATTTTACTAAACTTATATTCTTTTAACTATTATATAATACTATAGTAAATTCTATCCTTCCTATCTTTTAAAGCTTATTTTAATTTACTTAAAATTAATATAGTATTTAGGTCTTTATTATTTATAGAAATAATAATCTAGCTTTATAGACTAAGTATCTTTAATGTATCTTAGAAGAGGGTCTTATTAGGGTTAAGGGAATATAAAGGTGCCGATTGCCTGATTCGGGAGGAAGAAGTGAAGGAAAGGATGAAGGCACAAAAGGAAGAGGCAAGCGGGGCTACGAATGGAAGAAGTGGTTGACAGCTAGTCGGCGCGGATAAAAGTCAATTCCGGGTCTCGGCCTCGGCACCACCTCGGCTGTCAGGCAGCCTCCGACGCTTTCCACCGGACCCCACGCCACCCGATGCCGCCCGCTTTCCCCTCTCCGAGCCCTTCGCCGCGGACTTCAACCGCCGAACCCCCTCCTCCACCACTCCGATTCTCCCCTCCAAACCCTCCACTGCCGTCAGCCGAGGTGGTGCCGAGGCCGAGACCCGGAATTGACTTTTATGCGCGCCGACTAGCTGTCAACCACTTCTTCCATTCGTAGCCCCGCTTGCCTCTTCCTTTTGTGCCTTCATCCTTTCCTTCACTTCTTCCTCCCGAATCAGGCAATCGGCACCTTTATATTCCCTGGTCGTCTGCTCATCCTCTTCACGTGAAGAAAGCCTTCGTCATGGCAGAGCTCATACGATTTGCCATGGTAAGTTCTGAAGCCGGGTACTATGCAGATGCCCGCGCACAGTTCTATGGCAAAAGCTGTGCTGGGAGACCACCTCACCAAGAAGTATCGCCTGGCGCACAAGCACGCGAATGTGCAGTCGACGATCTCCTTGTACGAACGCCACCTGAACGAACACTCCTTCCCGCCTTTGATTCGCAACGCGTTAAAGGAACCCAAATTGCAATTCGCCAAGGAATTTCTTTCGACACCTCTAGGGACCTCGGCCCCGGATGTGTTTTAGAGAGAAGTTTCGGCAGCGCGCACCGCAGTTCTAAAGTGCGCGCTTGCCTAGAAGAAGACAGAACTTGCTCACCTGGCGACCCTCACACGCGCGGACACGGTATGGTAGACCACCACTTATGACGCCGTGGTGCAGCGGATCGCGAGCAATTCCGGAGGACGGGTAGAAACGGGGTCCGACGGCAAGCCAAGAGCCCAAGGGTTGCCCTAGACCGTCCTCACGGAATTCATGACTTCACGGGCATCGTGCCAGACATACACGTATCGTGTCCTAGCCCTTGCACGTACAAGCATTGATCGCGCGGAGATCTAGAAGATTGCCAAGCTACAACTGAAGGATCAGACCGACGTGGAAATGGCGGATGTGCCTAAGGAACGCCCGATTCGGGACGTCATCCGCGAGGAGATTACCGCGTCCCTCAAGAAAGAGCTATCTCGTGCCAATAGTACGTCGCCCCTAGCCAAACGGCGAGGCGATGGACTAACGCCTGATAGGGAAGCTAAGCGCCGCTAATCGAGTACAGAAAAAACCAGCTAGAAAGAAGGGTAGCGGAAAGAAGAACAAGAAGCAGAAGGGCAGGAAATCTCGTTAGGTGCCTACCTTCATCAGTGTTCTCGGGAATTTCGTCCGTGGGCGGCGGACACCTTCCCAAATGTGTACGCCAGTCTGAGTGACAGGTGTCGGGTGAAAATTGGATTCTGTTTTCTGCGCGAATGGGAGGCCGACTCCCTACGTGCGGCGAAACCAGAGCGGACAGGGGCTCGGCCGAGACCGAGCCAGCGGTCAGGCAAGCTCCAGACAGAACAACCTCGGCGGTCCCCCTATGAACAATGAGTATCCTCCGAAGAGATGAAAGGAATTGACTCACTTTGGGATTTTCCCCGCCTTCTCTAGCACACTAAGGTGGTGCTCCACCTGCTTGACTGAAAAAACCAAGTCCCTCGCCTTCACTTTGTCTGCCTCTTGCGACAACCACTACTCAGGAGCTATAGCATCGTTAACTCCCTAGCACTTCTCAAGCTCGTGCTAGGGTTTTCCGTAGGCCTCGTACCGTAGGGTTTGTTAATCACGGTTTCCGCGGTCCTAGTCACGGTCTTCGTTACCCTTCTTCCTACCCCCCTAGGATCGAGAGCGGGATAACTAGGTTCCGGTCCTTCTACGAGAGTCGTTACTATCCTTCTCTTTCTCTTCCCCTTTCCTCGTCCTCTTTACTAGCGATTCTAAGCGGTTCGAATCTACGACTAGGGCTAGGTATTCCCCTTTTTACTCCTTATCTCCCCCTCTTATCCTATAGGAGTAGTTTATAAATTCTCCTTACGATTACTAATATAGTCTAGATACCCTCTTTTATTACTAATACTACTACTATAACTATTATTAAAGGGTTATTTAAAGTTATTACTATTATCCTAAATAGCTCTCCTAACTTTCTTTCCTAGATTAGGGCCTCTTTTTAGATAGCTATAGCTAGCCTATTACTAAGCTACTTAACTATATCTACGATATCTTATAGCTATATTCTAGAATATAACTAAGGGAATCTATATCTTTTTATATTTATTATAGTTCTCTCTTACTAATTAATCTAATCCTTAGGCTTATACTTAAAGGAGTAAACGTTAGCTATTAAGGCTATATAGTCTATATCTATAATATAGGCTATATAACCGTCTAATAGTACTAATAATACTTTAAGGATTTTAAACTAATCCCTTATCTTATCTTACTAATTAAGGGAGGTAGCCTTATCTTTACTAATCGATCTAAGTATAATTACTTAAACCTTTATAAGGAGTAACGAAATATACTAGTACTTCTTTCTTTCTAACTTATATAACTTATAGACAAACTAATAGTCTACCTTCCCTTATATAGTTAATATAGTAAAGGTAACTAAATCGTTATTATTATATTAGTTTCCCTAGGATAGTTATAAAGAATAAGGGGAATTAGCTTTCCTAGTTCTTTCTTATAGTCTAAGAAAATTATATTATAAACTTAGGGGTTAATCCTACTTATTACCTCTCTCTCCTACGTATCCTAGTCCTTAAGGTTAGTAAGCTTAGCTTATATAGTACTTAATTCTATTAATATTCTTATAGTTATTTATATTATTCTAACAAGAAAAGGTTTATTGTTAATTTAATAATTAATAGCGATTTATTATAGAGAAGTTATAAGTTATTGTATTTATTCTAATAGCCTCCTAGGCTTATAACTATTATATTAAATAGCTATAAGTAGATCTAGTAGGAATTATAGTAGAGTAAAATAGTAATTATATAGTATAGAGTAGAGAAATATAGAGAGAAATAAAGAGAGTTATAATCTTAATTATCTATTCTATCTAAGGGGGGAATCTAATTCTTTCTTATAGCCTAGTTCTTCTATAAGTATATTCCTAATTATTTCTACTAGAGAGAGCTATCCTAGCTATTATCTTACGCTAGCTAATTTCCTTAATCTATAAATATTACAAGGAAGGGCTATCCTAGCTAATGCCTCGTACTAAGTAATTACTCTTTATACCCTATAGCTACTAACAATATTCTTATAATTAGTTTAGACCTTTAGTTTATAATTACTTCCTAGAATATAGTGTTTAATTTCCTTTTTAGATTTATAATAGCTAGGAATTCTTTATTGTAAATAGGATAGTTAATTTTACTTCCTACTAGCTTCTTAGAATAGAAGGCTATAGAATATAAAATTCCTTTCTTATCTAGTTAATGTAGTTATACTCTCTTAATATAATTAGAAGTATTAGTTTCTAGGATTAAAGATTCGTTTAAATTATAATTATATAATATAGGTACTAAGATTAATAGGGCTTAAAGTGTATTAAAAGCTATAGTAGCTTTATTAGTCTATTTATAGGGTTTATTTTTAGCTTCCTTTATAAGAGCTAAAATAGGTATAATTACTTTAGAGAAGTCTTTAATAAAACTCCTATAGTAATTACAATAACCTATAAATTGTTATATATTTTTAATTGATTTCTATATAGCCTATTCCTTAATAAGGTCTATTTTTATAATCTAAGGCGTAATAATTATAGTTAAGAATCTAACTTCCTTAGTAAAAAATTCGCACTTTTTTAGGTTAATAAAAAGGTTCCCTTCTTAAATAGCTTTAAGTATTAAGTCTATACACGTTTATTTTAGTAGTCTTTTAAGATATAGTTTATTCGTTTCTAAAATGTAATAGGGGCATTATAAAGACCTAAAGAAAAGACTAGGTATTCGTTTAATCTGTATCTAGTCCTAAAGGCTGTTTAAAATTCGTCCTCCTTAGCTATATATATTTAATAATAAGCGGATTTTAGATATAATTTACTAAAATATTACTTTTACGATAACCTATCCTTTAATTAAATACTTAAAGGTATAGGGGTTCTATCCTTAATAGTATTGTTATTTAATTGTTAATAGTCTATAATAGGTCGTTCTTTATTCTTATTATTACTTGATTTTTAAGCGAATATAGAAGGTACTCTATAAAGGCTTTTAGATTAACTTATATAGCCCTTCTTAATGTTTTCTTTAATATAGTCTTTTAGAAATTTTAGTTCTTTTTTATTACAATTATAGATTCGTCTAAATCTAGGTTCTACATTAGGTTATAGTTTTATTTCGTAATCCTATGCGTTCCTATTAAGTAAAGTATTATCTAGGGGTTCTTTAAAAAAGTATTTAATTAGTAGTTCTTTAGGTATTAGGTTATAATATTCTTTTTCTCCGTTATTAATCTTCGCTATTTCTAAGCTATAGTTTTTTTCTTTATCTTCTTCTAAGACACTAGCTATTTATAGTATAGCTAGGCTCTTAAAGTTACTTATATTAGTTACTTTATTTCTTTTATTCTTAGTTCTTTTAGTTGGATTTGTTTATTATTACTACTAGCCTTATACTTAGAGTAATTCTGTTTATTTTGTTTTATAGGGCTCCTATAAGTACGTATTTTCTTTATAGGTAGGTTTGCATTTCCTAGGTTACTTTATTCTTTATTATTCCTTTATAGTCCTTTAGTATTATTTCTATTATAGTAGTTCTTTAACTTACTGTTTTTTACTTACTGTTTTCTCTTTAAAATAGTATTGTTATTAATAATAGGCTTAGAAATCTAGTTTCTTTAATTAGATAATGTATTAATACTAGAGGTAGAAGAAATTAGAGTACTACTTTCTATTAACTCTAATAGACCTATCTTCTAATTTATTTAGGGGTTATATTTCCTTAAAAATTCTTACCCTAAGATAGCTTTAGCTCCTTCTAATTTAACTAGGTTAAAAGTACTATATAGTATATAATTGTCTATCTTATAAGTTAGGGGTTTAGTCTTATAGCTTATAAGTCTATTATTATAAGAATAGTTTAGTTCTTTAGCTAACCTTATATAATAAGGTAAGATTTTCTTCCTAAAGCGTAAGTTAAAATAGCTTACTACTAAAGGAGTAAATACATATAGTATACTCTACTATCTACTAAAGCGTCTAAAGCTATTTTCTTACTTATTTATAGCCTAAGGGTTATTCTTATTATAAGTCCGTTTTTAGGTATAGAGGTTAATAAAGTATAAATGTATTCCTCTTTCCTAATAAGTAATAACTATTTAGTACCCTTTACTTCTTTTCTTAGCCCTTTTAAGAAAAGAAGCCCTAGTTTTCTATATTATAAATAGAGGAAACTTTACTAATCGCGCTATTATAATTAGGATCTCTTCTTCTCTCGATTAATTTATCTATTATAAGGCTTATAGGGGGTTTGTTATAATTAAGGATCGAATAATTGTTGTCTTCTATAAAGTAAATAGTATCCCTTATATTATTTATATAACTATTATAACGTTATACCTACTATTGTTTATAGAATAACTCGTCTTATATAGCTTCTTCTATATAATCCTTCCTTTTAAGAAGCTTCTTCTATATAATCCTTCCTTTTAAGAAGCTACTTAAAGTTAGTTTTTAGAGAGAGTAAATAACTAACTTCTTCCTTTATAAAATCAAGCCCTAGGTACCTAATCTAGGTATATTTATAGGGCTCCTTAGAGTAGTAATTAGCGCCGTCCTTATCTAGTTAATAAGTATAGTAGCTATTAACAAAACAGTCTGTCTAATTTAAGCTATTGTAATAGTTCTATTGTTTTTCTTAAAGCTTTTCTAGCTTCTTAATCTATGTAAAGACCTTGTATATAATAGCTTCTAATTCCTCTCGCGGTTCTATAATATAATTAATATTATATGTTATTATAGAGTTAAAAGGTAGGGCTTTAATGAGCTTACTTGTTTTTAAATCTTTCTACTCGTTAAAGGCTACTAATTGCCTTAGAAAATCTTCTATTTGTTCTATGACTATAGGTATATAGTTAATAGGTAAAATTAGCCTATCTTCTTTAATAGGTAAATTCCTAGGTGTGTTAGGATTCGTAGGGCTATAGGGTTAAAGTTCCTTTAACTATCTTCTCTATACTCGTTAATTGTAGACTCGCCTATCTTAAAAGGGTTATAGCTAAGAGGGCTAACATCTCTAGACTCGTCTTTAATAAAAAACAGTTTGTTAGATACTATTTCTTTTATAAGATTAACTTGTCCCTTTTTATAATAAAAAGGAGGGTTATTTATATAATAATAATAAGAAGAAGAAGAAAAAGAAAAAGAAAAAGAATTAATAGTATTAAAAAGTTTCTCCTTCTCCTACCCCTTCCTAGCTAGGTAGAGTGCTTTCTTAAAAGGTAAGCCCTATATAGGGTAGTTAGGTCCTAGGACTTCTTAATTCGTAGGCCTATAACCTAGACTCTTAGGCCTAGCTAAGAATACTCCTTCTTTATATACTAGATTATAAAGACAATTAACTTTAATCGTTAAACAATACGTCTACCTAAGGATCTCGCTTATTGTCTTACTATCTTTTTTACATTGTCTCTTATACAATGTATAGTACTTACTAGTCTCTTCCGTAGCCCTAGTAACCCTCTTACTAAGGGCCTTAACCTTAGGGCTTTCTAGATAGTAAGTAGGTACTAGGGAAGGTAAATAGCTAGCTCTAGCTATCTCATTTCCCTTTCTTATTATCTAGGCACTCTACTAGGCTCGCCTAGCCCTTTAAGCCGCACTAGGGGTTAAACCTATTAAGGGTTTAATTTTAGCTATAGAAGAGCTATCTATTTGTTCTAGAAAAGGGGAACAAATAGAAATTATAGATATAATAGTAAAATAAAGTAAAGTATTAAGAGACTTACCCTTTAAAAGCCTAGCTTATTGTTTTCCTTTGTTGTTTTTCTTCTTAAAACAATTCCTAGTATTATGCCTTCTCTTATAAAAGAAAAAGCATTTAATCTCCTTCCTATTACTATTGTTTCTACCTATAGAGGTAGAAAGTCTAGCTATAATAGCGTCGAGATCTATAGGATCTCTATAGTCCCTATAGTCTTTATTATTATCTATTTTTACTTTTTTATTAATAAAGGTATTATTTACCTTTTTTCTTTATTGTCTACGTTTATAGGGGTAGTTGTCTATCTTTATAGCTTATAATATAAAGGTTAAAAGGTCGTTTATTCGATCGAGCTTATAGATCTCAATCTTTATATCTTCTTTTAGCTCTTTATAAAATATAGTAATTAAGGGCTTCTTTACCCTACTCTAACTTACTAGTAATTTATTAGAACTTAAAGGCTTAGTTAGAAGTAGGGCCTTAATATATAAGGCTTTATAGCTTCTATTCTATAACTCTAGCTTCGTTAATTTTTCTTAAACAGCTTCTTTTAATTTATTAAAGCTTGTTAGTAGCTTATAAGTGTTAGCTAGGTAGTAATTCTTCCTATCTTTAGGCGTAGGGATGCTAAGAAATTCCCTTAGTCTAGGGTCGAACTATAAGAGAGCTAAAGGAATTAATAAGGTATTAAATTATATTAAGGATCGTACTAAGACGGTGTTTTAGTTAAATAGATAATCGATAAATGTCTATTTACAACTAGAGAGGCATCTTTTAGCCGGATCTCTAGTTAACTTATATACCTATAGGATCGTCTCTATCTCGGCGCTTTTAGATAGTAGGCATGCTATCTTACATATAGCGTTCCTAGCGCCTAGCTAGCGGCTTGCGGTCTAATGCATTCCAATACGCATTTGCTAATCTCTATTAATGCCAATCTATAGTTAGACAATTCCGGGGCGAAGTTAGCGCTACTCCTAGGATATAGCTAGGCGATCCTAGCGTTGTTCCTAGGGTCTTTAGGGGTATTCCTAGGGCACGTAAGATGTTACGTACTCGTAAGTACCTAGGCATCGCTTAGGTAACTAGATAGGCTTAGCCCGTAATAAATTAAAAGCTAAGAAGAGAGAGAAATAGAGGGGAGGGAGCTCCCCTATACCTATTCTTAGCTTATATAACTAGACTATGTATCTATTATGTCTAACTAATAATAGCCTTATTATACGCGCTATAATACTATTATCTTTAATGTAATTCTATACTAACTTATAAAGTAGAATTACCTAAATAAATGCTAATATATTCTATGTTTTACGTTTCTTTATTAAAAAAAGCTCTATAAAATACTAAGCTAGAAGAAAACCTAGAGACTAGAGTCTTAGACAATAAATAGGATTTAGAAACAATAAAAGTAAAGAAAATTAAAAACGGACAAGCCTATTATTTAGTAAAATGGAAGGACTATTCTAAGTTAGAAAACACATAGGAACCTACTAAGTAATTGTAAAATACTAGTAAGGCTATAAAGAAACTTAATAACAAAAACAAAAAATAAAGACTTAAAAGTTTAAGCTCTATAGAAAGGGAAAGAAAAGGATAATAAGCCTAACATTTAATAAATTAATAACCCCCTTAAGGACTTTAGAACCTTAACGATTAAAACCCTATATTATCTATTATTTAAAAAGGTTTTAAAGGTTTAAAAACTATAAAAAGGGGAACATGTTAGAACATATAATATTATTAGGTACGTACCTATTACATAACCTATTACGTAACTAGATACGTATCTACTAGCTACTTACTACATGTCTTACATTATATAATGTATTATATACTATTATTTTTACTCTTATACTATCGTACAATATACTATGTTTTTAATAACATATAGCTTAGTTACCTTAAGTACTATAATTACTATTTACGCGTTATTGTGTGCGCTATTAAACGGGCTACATAATAGTATATAATTTAGTTTAATTCTCTTCGGTTTAAAACTATAATAGATTTTAAAGCATTATAGGATTCGAAGAATCTAGTCTACGCTAGAGTTTAACTCTATATTTAGACAACCCTATTAGATAACAACCCTATGTATAGAAAACGTTATATCTTAACATTAGATTATCTAAGACAAAAGGAGTTACTCTATTATATATAGTAAAAGTAAGGCTATCTAATATAAGGTTATATAACCTCTTTAGCTTATCTAATAGTTTAGAAACTAAGGAAGAGAAAGGAAGTATAGAATTGTACTAAAGATAATAGAATTATAATATATAAGATAAGACTATTATTAGTTAGATATAAGAAGTAAGTAGTCTAGTTACGTAAGCTAAGAATAAGTATATATAGGGGAGCTCCTTCCCTTCTATATTCCTCTCTTCTTAGCTTTTATTCTAATACCTTATTAATTCCTTACTCGTACCTATTTATAAAGGCATTGTAACTACATTTCCTCTTAAGGAAATACTCCTTTATAACTAGACCTTTCCTCGAAGCTTATTAGTAGCCTAGTTACCTCTAGGTATAAAACCTAGCTTCCTACCTACTTAAGTACCTATTACTAGGTAGATTAAAATAGCTCTCTTACTCTCTTACTTCTAGTTTACGATAGACCTTCCTAATTTAGACAGTTATGTACTCTAAAATAAGCTAAGGCCTAACATTTTATAAAGTCTAAGTTATAATCTAAATGTACTAAATTACTACTTTAATAAAGGTTTAATAAGACTATTAACTACTAACTTATTAGTAGTTTAATAAGCGACTTTAAAGTAGCCTTACTAAACATTCTAATAAGCCTAAGCATTATAGATATCTATAAACTAAAGTATAATTTTAATCTTATATAATTTTAATATAATAAGTTTTATAGTCTAGAAATTAGTTAAATAAAAAGTAAGCTTAAATAGTTTTAGTATTATTAAGCTAAAGAGTCTTAATAAGAACATAAGTTCCTTTACTATAGATAAAAAAGTAAGTAGTTTAGCTCTTATATAATATATTATAACTATAGCTTACTTTTTAACTAACTATAAAATATATCCTTTAAAGAGCTAAATAGAGTAGTCTTATAGTAGCTTTTTAAGTTACTTATAATTTATAAACAAAGTATTTAATTAGATTTTCTATTTAGAATATTAATTTATTCTATTACTATTACAAGTAATAGCGTTAAATCTAGTATAATAGAAATAATAAATAAGGTAAAAACTATAAATATATATTCTATAAAAGGGCTCTATATAAATTCTATTAGCTTATTAGTTAGTTTAGAAATGTTAGTAGTTAACTACTAGCTAGGAACGAGTATCTACGAAGGGAGTAAGTATAAGAGATGATATTATAGATATAATAGGATATAAATACTAGAAGGTTACTTTAATATAACTTTCTACATAGCTTTACTTATAGATAGAAGTTTTTCTCCTTACATTACTAAGTAGATAGAATATTAGCGTTTTTCTTTTATATAATTTAGTTATACTATTACTACTATAAAAGTCTTTATATAATCTCTTCCTTCTATAGAGAAGGAAGAGGTAGATTAATATATATATATAGTATTACTCTCTTACCTTTTGTTTTATATAAAGATTATAAGTACTTATAAGTAATATAGTCTAATAGTTAAAATAAGTAGATATAGTTATATAGTTAAGACTACTAATAGTACTTTAATAATAATAGATTTCTTTCTTTATAGCTTCTATCTTAAACTTTTAATATAATAGAGAGGGTAGAAAGGGAGTAGAATCCTAAAGAACATTACTATTTTAATTAACTAATAGAATTAGTAATTTTATTAATATAACTTTCTTATAATAATACTATAAATTTATTACATTAATTTTAGACTACTTAAGGAGAAAGAAACTATTCTAAGTCTCTATTATTAATTATATTAAACTTTCTTTTAGCCTAGTAATAAAGATATTTACTTCCTTCTAATACTATTTATAGTATTAAAGAATAATGTTATTTATATAGAAAAGAATTATAGGATGTTAAGATTAATAGATATATAGTTTCTTATTATAGGGATTAAGACTAAGCTATAAGAGTATACTTAGGAGTTCTCTTAACTAGAAGCTAAGTAAGTATCTAAGTTTAGAAAGAGCTCTTATAAGTTTAAGAAACTATCTAGAACTTATAATACTCTCTAGATAGTAAGTATATATATCCTTATTAATAGGAGTATTAATAAAGGTATTAATAGTATTAAGGAAGTAGATGTTAAAGTTATACTTAGCTACAATTATTATTTTCTCTAGAAGTTACTAGCTATAAGGGTAGTAATATAGGTACCTTAATAGTTATAAGGTTATAAGTCTTTATAAAGATAAAGTTGTTCTTAGTACTTAATTAAATACCCCTATTAGTTAAACTTATACTTAAATTTCTAAATAATAGGGAGTATTATTTAACTCTAGACTTTAGCCTTATTTACTAGCTTAAATATACTCTTATTAGTAGTAGATTTCTACTCCTTTTAAGCTACTTCTATAAGCTCTTTCCTAGATAGAAAATATAGAACCTTTCTATAAGTATTAGGTTCTAGAATAACAGTTAAATTATACTCTCTTTTCTAAAGATACTATAAAAGCTAGAAGATGTAAAATTTATATACCTTAGTTTATATATACCTTAAAACTAATTTAACTTATAGACCTTCTTATATACTACTTAGTTAGTTAAGTAAAGATATATTCTTAAAGTCTTAATAGTATATGTATTATTATTCCTAATTTATAAGGTACTAGTTCTAGAGTAATAGTAGCTATAAGTTCTAAAAAATTAATACTAATCTTATTAATACTAGTATAGGAAGTTATAGTATATCCTATTATAGAGCCTTCTTAAATATCTCTTAAATTATATACTTAATAGTAAAGAGTCTAATATTCTCTAACTCTTTCTTTTTAACTTCTTTTAGAAATTAGAACTCTAGATTCTCCTTAATCCTAGGAAGTTAGTTGTATTCTTAGAAGTATTTCCTTTCTAAGAAGGTAATATCTATTAGTTTCTATATTTTCTTTCTAGCTAGAATCTATATATAGAAGATATTAAATAACTTATATCTAATAAAGTAAACAGATTCTATATATAGCTTAGGTTTAAGATTTTATTTCCTTATTACTTAAACAGTCTTTATTATATATAGTAGAACCTATATTTATGTTTTTAAGAATAATAAGTTTAGATATTAGAGTAATTTTTAAAGGGTACTATAATTATTAACCTTTATTTAGTTATAGGAGTACTTACTAGTACTATCTATTAGCTACCCCTAACTTTAATAGATTTCTATTATAGATAAATATTACTATAGCCTAAATTTCTAGCTATAGATTCTTAGAAGCTTAGTATAAATTCTTATTATTTAAGTCTAAGTAGATATTACCCTTTAGACTTAGACCTATTAAAGGATGTTTCTATAAATAATTAGTATTAAAGGGCTTATAATACTAATATAGTACTCGTAAAGCTATAAGTTCTTATAAAGGAATATTAACTAAACTAAAGAGCTAGTATAAGGTATATATAAGTAGGGCTATATAGGCCCTACCCTTAAGTATAGGTAGACTAAGATCTACCCCTACTATAGATAACTTACTAATATACTAGCCCTATACTAGCTTAGTATAGGCCCTATAATAGGCCTATACTAGCCTTATATAATTCTAAGTACGTTACTTATACCCTATCTAGCTCCCTTCTAGCGCTAGTATTTACTATACTAACATTAGTTGTCTATATTACTAATAGTCTTTATTTAACTTACTTTAAGCTTATACGTATATCTCCCTTATGTTATTAACAAAATACTAAAAGTGTACTATTAAATGTAAAGCTTTATATTTATAACACTTAATTATTATAGTTATATATTATACTATAATAGGTTTTAAACTTATATATATATATCTAAACTAATTTAGGCTTATATATATAGTTTATTTACATTATTAACTATTAAGGTTAATGTTATCTAATAGCGTTATCTTAATAGTAATAAGACTATATAAATTAGAGATAATATAATATATTTACTAATTATATAATATAGTAAATAGTTATATTAACGTTATAGGAAGACACTACTACTTATATATATAACTATATTATAGTATTACCTTTATTAACTATACATAATGTATTTAAAACTATTATTATTTTTATAGCTTAATTAATTATAGTATTAATAGAGTTATATATAATACTCTATTATATAGATATAATACTACTATAGTTATATAATAATTATATATTAAAAGAAGTCTAATATATTTAATAATTATAGAGTATATAATTATTATTATCTTATTACTATTATAATTTATAATAACACTTACCTAGCTATATAATAGTATTTATTTTTAAAAGTAATATATTATTAGATATAACCTTATTATAAATATAGAAATAGCTTTTAATAGAGTAATAATTATAATATAGGTATATAAAATAAGAGATACGATTAATATAACACTATATTACATAAGTATACTGTGTTAACCCTAATAGTATACGCTTAGCTACACTACCCTAACACTATGTTATCTAATTTCCCTCTCACCCACCTCTTCACTACAGCACACCCCGAGACGCGAAGGTAGGTACATACCTGCTCACCCGTGTAGTGTGTAGTAGTAGTATCTGTCATCTACTAAGACATATCATTAAATACTAGCCTTTGTCTTAAAGCTGTCAAGGAATTAAGAAGAGCTTCCTCACAACTTTCCTTAGCATACGAATACATGGATCCTCGGCTTTCCGTCTGTCCTTGTGCCGCTGGAAACATGTGTCGGAGCGTCGCTCGAGATTTAGAAAAGCAACATCGCTGGAGTGCACTAGAGATTATCGACGGCCCGGACCAGATGCGACCTCTCATCCGTGGTCTTCCCCCTCAACGTCTCTACCTACATCCGGACGATCAAGTCATTGCTCTTGCGAGTGAGCACGTCAAGGGCGGGAATCCATATCATCAGCCTGAATTTGAATGGGTTTTGCCTCTGCATCTGTCGGAGAGATGGTCCCTTGCCAGTTTTGCCATCGTTTTCAAATCGGTAGAAATGGCAGACTTTACCGTGACTAAGCGGGTCCTATTAGCATTTGTTCACAGCGACTCAACTGTCGTCTACTACATTATGCACCAGGGCACTGTTAAACCTCGCCAGAACTAGCGATAGGAGCTTAGGTAGCGCATACGTACGTTCGCGTATGAAAATTTAACCTTTTAAAGTAAACACACGACTTATAAACTGCTCGTCGATAGAAGGGGGTTAGAAGCCTACCTATTTTCTATAAAAGAGTAAGATAGAAAAAGCTAGTATAGTATATAAAAGCTACTATAAGATACTACCCTACTATTATAGCTCTTACTAATTTAAGTATAGCGTACTATTAAAAAGTACTAATATAATACTTAGGAGGTATTTAACTAGCTTCTATAATTAATAAATATTAAAAAGTAAGTTTTAAATTCTTATAATCCTTTAAAGCACTTAATAATAACATTAGGATAGATTTAAAGGGTAACTATATTTAATACTACTAAATACTTTAAAGTATTAAAATTCTATATATAGTAAGTTATAATATAGCTTAGAGCTATATATACTAAGTAAAAAGCTTACTATAAATATTTATAGAGTATAAAATAATACTCTTATTATAATTATAATATAGCTTTAAAAGAGACGCTTCCTAGCTATTATTAAAAATACAATAACTACTTACTATAATATTTATTACTCCTAAGACTATAATACTAACTATCTATCTAGGTAGTAGTATAGAAATTAGCTAATTAATTATATAGTAGTTTATTATTCTAAAAGAAAGGGTTTTAAGACTACTAACTTTACAATAGTTATTTCAAAACATTATAAAAGCTTTTAAGAGAGGTTCTAAAACAATTAAAGTATATATATAAGTAGCTTTAAAGAGTATATCTAAGCTCTTATTATATACTTTAGTTATTAGGGGTAGCTTAAAGTTATTAAGTTAAATAATTATAAGTTTTCTATACTAATTACTACTTATTAGCTAAATTTAACTACTTAATAGTAATAAATAATATCTTTAATCCTTAGTTAACTACTATATCTTCTATGTTAAAATACTAATACCTTATAGCTCTTTATATTACTTACTTTCTTATATAATAAACTAAGCTATGTCTTCTTTCTCTTTATTGTCTCTATATATATTATATAGGTTATAGATTATAGGTACTAAATAAATAAATAATAATATATAATATATAGTACTTTTAGTTATTTATATAAAACTTATAGTAACTTAAAAACTATATATATAACTATAGCTTCTTCTCTTTAGATAGTAAAAACTATTATAAACTTAATAAGGGGCTTACTTAAACTTAATTTACTTTAACTTACTTTATATTTCTTATTACCTATACTTATGTTTAGTTCTAAGTAGGCTATAAAATAACTAAATACTCTTAAATATAGGAGCTTATAGGTTTATTTTCTTATAAAAATCTTAAATAGGTATAGTTTACTAAAAGTTGTTATAAAATATAGTATTTAGTAAATTACATACTAATTAAATTCCCTATAAATCTTTAGGAATCTAAGTACTTCTATTTTATATAAGAGAATAGGTTTCTTATAAACTAACAATATATTTACTAAGATTATATAGTAAATATATATAAAGGCTAATTATTTAGTCTATAATCGAAATCTTCTATTTATATAATCTTTTATATATATCTTAGTAAAATAATTCCTATAAGTAAGGAAAGCTAAGTATATTTATACCTTTTATAGCTATAAACACTTATAATTGTATTATAGCTATAAATTACAACAAATAATAATAATATATATACTATTATAAAGTCTAGTATTTTAGGTTAAATAATCTATAAAATATAGCTATATCTATTATAGTTTTAGAGATAGACATTATTAAGAGTATAATAGGATATTTTTAAAGAAAGAATAATATTTCATATACTTATATACTAGATATATACTAATTAAAGTTCGACGTTTTAGTATATAATTATAATACTCTATAATATAAGGATAAATCTAATAAAAGTAGTAACTAATAAGAGATACTTAAGTTAATTAAGAATGTATAATAGTATATAGACTATAAAACTACTCTAGAAGGTTTAAAGTACTTACTTTAAGAAGTAAAGACGTATTTAACTAGCTTATTAATAAGGTAAAAAATAACAATAACTATAGCTTCCTATTATACTAGCTTACGATATAGTATATATTCTTATATACCTTAATAGTAATATATATTTGTTTTACTTATAAGGAATACTAGTTAGGCTAGCTACTATTTAAAGTACTAACTAGCTATAGTATTAAAACAAGTATAATAGTTTAAGTTATAGAAAGATAATATAGTATTCTAGATTAAGCTATCTTCCCTTCTAAGAGGCTTCCCTCTTTCTATCTACTCTTCCTATATTTTTTATTACTTTTTTCCCTTTCCTTAACCTTACTATAAGTATAAAGAAGTCTAATATTTTCTTTTACCTTATACTTCTAGAGTTCCTAGCCCTTTATAATAAAGAAGGCTAGAAAATCTAGAAAATTCTCTTTATTAGAAATCCTAGAAAATTATTAGGAGAAATGTAGGGAATTCCCTACTAGATTTCTTAGGAAATCCCTAGGGGAAATCTAGGGAATTCCCTTTAGGAAATCCTAGGGACTCCTAATAGCTATTCTAGGAAATCCTTATCCTACGCTACTTATTAGTTTCTATTACTAGTCTATATTAAAAATTACTAGAAAGTCTTATAAACTCCCCTTCTAACCTTATTAAATGCCCTAGTTATCTTCTATAGCCTATAAGGACTACTCTAGCTCTAATATAATAATTACTTAGAAAGAAATTTAATAATGTCTTATTTGTTTCTCTAGCTACTCCTAGCTAGTAATATAGTAAAAAAGCTTATTCTTACCCTTTAAGGTTATCTTAGAGGTTTATACTAATATAAAACTATTAGTTTATACTTAAAGACTTTTTTATACTATAACTTTAACTATATAAAAAATAATATAATAAGTAAGGTAAAGAGAATAAGCTTAGATAGTTATAAGACTTTTATAAGAATAGTTAAGGAAATAGATAAGTTTAAATAGTATAAAAACCTTTATAAGTAAAAGACTTCTATAAGTATAAAACAAACATTAGCTAGTAAAACCTTAATAAGTTACTTATAGTACTTATTAGTAATAATAGTACCTAAAGGCCCTAGAGTAGGCTTAATTAAAGAACTAGTTATTACTAATTAGTATAGCGATAAGTTACTACTATAGCTTATAGTATTATAATAAAATCTCTAAATTAAAAAGTTTTATTTCTAATATAAGAATTATATTAAGTAAGATAAGTCTACTTAGCTTATTAAGTATTTACTTAAGAGTACTTAGTAGTCTAAACCTAGATTTCTAATAGCTATACTAATTTACTTTATAAACTATAATTAAATCTTTTAATACCTAGTTAACTACTATGTCTTCTATACTAAATACTATAACTTTAAATTTATATATTAACTTCTTTCTTTAAATTATTAATTATATAGAAGGCGTTAGGTAAAGCCTAAACTAGGCCTTCGAGATAATAGTAAAGCTATGTGTGTGTTTAATAATATCTAAGGAAGAGAGAAGGAAAGGATATATGTAAGGGTAGGGGTTAAAAACCCCTAGCCCTATACCTATATTAGTATAGAAATATAAAAGTCCGCGGCTATACGTAAAAGTACGTATAGCCTAGACCTACCTAGGGGTAGCCCTAGACTAGTCCCTAACTAGTCCTAGGGGAGCCCTAGAAAAACCCTAGGGAAGCCCTAGAGTTCTAGAGCTGTCTTACGTAATAGCTCCCCTTACCTACGCTAGTACCGATATATGTACTAACACTCGACTCTTTTTCTAGCCTAGGCCTCCCGCCTAGTAATACCCCCCTTTAGGCATTATTATTATCCTCCCCTACCTACCCTAGCTTCCTACCTCCTTGTCTGCCTACCTACTCCCCTTCCTACGATTAACCTATACCTTAACGCATACGCGTAGCTCCCTACTATCTACTAGCCTCGTTAGAGCATTATTAGGCATAGGCTTCGTTAGGGCGTTTATAGGATTATCGCATTTATTAATCTATTATACCTCCTCGATCTCGCGTCGCTCGTATAACTATCGTAGGGTAAGGAGGTTAATTATTAGCCTCTTCTCTACCGTTAACCCTATCTTTACGAGGTACTTATATAGCGAATACGAGTCTATATAGATTACGACTAGTAGTAGCGGAAGGTAAAGGTAGCGAGTAATAGTCCTAAGGATATCTACTAGGACGAACCTAGCGTCGTATCCTACGATAAGACTATATACCTTAGATACGAGTACGCTCCTAGTAACCCTCTTACACTTCGTAGAGCTCTAGTATAAGATATTACCTTTAAGAAGGAACGTACTATCCTTTTCCTACCTTCGTAGATACTCTTCTATAAGAATAATAAGGAACCTAATCTAAGAACTTATATCCTTATTATTTACAAATAAGGTATCTATAAAAATAAAGAGTTTAGCCCTCTTAAGGTCTATAGGTACGAAGGTTAGACTATAGTCTAGCTACTACTTTTACTAGTAGATACGCCTATTAAGGTAATCGATATCCTTATCGCTTAGCTACTAAGCCTATACTATAACTAATAAATCGTACGTAGCCTTAGGCTAGTAAAGGCTAGTAATATATACGCTTTATATACGCTACTAAACGTATATAGTATATACTATATTCTTTCTAGTAGACTTATTAATAAGGGCGAGCCTTACCCCTTATCCCTTCTAGCTTACGTAGATCCTATCGCCTACTATAGTAATTCTATATCTATTAAAGTCCTCTATATCGCTATCCGTTAGGTCCTTCTAGCCCTTTACCTTTAGCTTCGCGGCTTTAAGCCTACGAGCTTCTTTATCGAGGAAGGTATCTAATATAAGGAATATCGTATTATTAGTTTAAAGGGCGTAGATCCTAAAGTTAGCGTTAGCGTTAGAGATTAGTAGGCATAGATCGAACGTTAGCGTTAGTAAAAGCTCCTCTTAAAGGTAACGTTAGTACGTCTCGAACTAATATATACTTACTTCTACGATCCCGTATAAGGGCTTTACGATCTATAGGACCGTTCCCTTAGGGAATTTTGTTTTTAGCTCGTGTAAGAGTAGGGTAAGGATATCGCGCTAGAGCGTAGATTTAGACTATATATAAGCTTACGTAATATTATAGAACATAAGCGTTATATCTCTAGAGTAAAGAGAAGGGGTAAGTAAAAGAAAGAGCCGCTAGCTATAACGTTAGATAGTTAGTAATTACGTAAGAAGGTTAGCTTTTCTAGCGTTATTATAGCCTTATACTACTAGGCGAGACTTCTTATAAGGGTACTCTATGTTCTTTCCCTTAACTTCTTATATAAGTCTATGTTTAAAGACTCGTCTATAGAAGTCTAGCGGTATTAGGGTTAGTACTATTATACTAGAGGTAAGAAGGGCGTCGATTTCTATAGCGTTAGAAGCTTCGAAGGGATTACTATCGGTAGTAATACGACCTTCTTTTTAGAGCTATAGAGAGAGGGAGAGATTAGCCGTTTCTCGTAGTATAAGGAAGGTATTAGTAGTCTTACTAGTAGTATTATATACTAGTAGTGTAATAATTAACTTCCCTTTATTTACGTAAGGTTAGCCTCTTCGTCGAGGCATAGCTAGCCTTAGGATGTTATTAGGAGACGTAATAGGTCTCTAGTTAGTAGCGTTATAGGAGGGTAGTGTCTTACCTATAGTCTCGTAGGTTACTATCTTATATAGCTTAACGTACGTACTACGAAAGGTTATTAGGCTATTAATAAAGTTAAGGGTTATATCGTAATCCTTAATAGAGATAACGTTAAAAGGGCCCTACTATCCTACCTTTTCGTAGAATACGAGTATAGGCGAGCTAATAGAGATAGTAGAAGGAAGTATTATTATAGTGTCCCTCGCTATACCCTTATATAGCGCCTTAGTAACTCGTCTCGCGCTTATAGCCTTACGAAGTTCTATTATTACTTTAGTATAGGCGTAGGTACGTTATATAGCTAAGGGTAAGGGTATAGAATCTATCGTTATCTATAGGTATACCCTAAACACTAAGAGCGTTAGTATAAGGCCGTCTAGGCTAGTAGTATCGTTAATAGCTTTTATAGCTATCTATAATATTATATCTAGCGACGCGTCCTTAATCTCCCCTTAGAGGATCTCGTATATACGTCGAAGAGGTACGTAATACCGCTCGACCTTTCCGATACTCTAGTACGCTTCTACGGGTACTTAGCGACACGTTACGCTATATAGGTACGCCTCTACCTATAGCTTAGCGGCAGTAAAGTTAGTACTAGTATTATAGGCGAGGAAATCTAGTAGACTAAGGTACGTATCGATCTAGTATACCTTAAACGTTTCCTACGTATACCTAGCCGTTATATCCTAGAGGAAGCGTACGGCCTAGAAGGAGGTAGTAAAGTCGATAAGATAAAGGACGTAGCGGCTATCGAGGTATATTATATCTATAATAACTTTATAGTTAGAGTCGTAGTCGTCGTAGAGTATAAATTTAAAGCATTATAGGGCTTTACCCTTAAGCTAGTAGTAGTAGTAGAACGTATAGATCGACTTAAGGCTCTTACTATCGACATCGTAGCTAGTACGAGTTAAGAGCTCGTGTAAGTACTATATAGAAGGATGTCTAAACCTCTAATAAAGTTAGTAGAGCTTAGCCTTAGTAAGGAACGTAGTAAACGTAGTATATTAGAGCTTACTAAGGGAGAACTATATATACCCCTAGCGGAACATAACTAGGATCGTAGCTTTATCGTACGTAACTATATATCTATAAGGGACATTAAGATAGTAGCTTAGGCGTTATATATCTTATAGGTAGAGAAGAAAAGGCATTATAGTATCTAATATATAGAATTCGACTATCTCTATAGGTATATTAAGCTTTATAGATCTAAGCGAGGATACTAGTATAATACCTCTAAAGGTAATCGTTATAGACCCTTTCGTAAACTCGTTAAGCGTTATATTAGGACGCTTACGGTAAAGGGTAAGGAATTAGGGATAGCTAGTAGTAGAGTTCTAAGCTACCCTTATATTAGGGATAATGCCTTAGAAGACCTATATAGAGTAGTAGTCGAGAATAAAGGTATTATTAGTAGAATTAGCCCTTCGCTATTTAATAGTCGTCTTTGTCTCCTCGCCTACGGTAAGGGTAGGTAAGCTAAGTTAATGTCTCGTAGCCTCTTTATATAGGAAACTTATAGCTACATAGCTATAGGCCTCCTCCTTAGTAGTATCGACGTTACCTTCGTCCTAGTCTCTACTAGACGAGGTACCTATGTCTTTATCTAGGGTGTCTATAAGATTATTGCCCTTATACTTAAGTAGATAGGTCGAGTATCCTTAGGTACGTAGTAACTTCCTATTATATTATTACTACTAGTCGTATTACTATTAGGCTTAGTAGCGTTCCTCGTATATATGTTTTATTAAAAAACACCTAGTCTTATTATATACGTAGTAGCGCTTCTTCTATAATAGTAGTAGTCGTAAGGGCTCTTTATAGCGCTATAGACCTAGCTGCCTTCTAGACCTTAAGTAGTTGTATTTACGGTCTATAAGGAAGGTTATAGGCTATAAGGAAGCGTTTACCTCGATAGAAGTATAAAGGTCTATATAAAGCTTCTAGAATAAGATTAGTATAAGGAAGAGGGCTATATTAAATTTAGGCATACTACGATAAGCTCTCTTAAGTGCGTAGATAAGGTCCGATTCCTATTACTATACTAGGGCAAGGGCTTATTAATATAAGAGAAGCTTATCTATAAGGATATTAAGAACCTTAACTATAGACTTCCCTTTATTTACTTAACGAAGCTATACGAAAGAATATAATAACTAGTTATTATAGTATACCTAGCGGTTATATATAGTATTAAAGTATAGCTTTATTATATTATAGATCTATATAAATGTCGTATCCTTTAGAACATATAAGAGGAAGTAATCGCGTATATAATCCTTAAGGGCTATCGTAAATACTACGTAGAATTTACTAGAGCGGATTTATAACGTATAGTAGACCTTAAGAAAGGCTTAGATCTTATCGTTAAAGATATTATACACGCGACCTATATAGCTAAGATCCTTATTCTAGAGCTTTATAAAGTTAATCGCTTTTATTATATCTACTAGCTCGTTTAGCGTATCGCTTAGTAGGAGTATATACGCTAATTCGTTAATAGAAGCTAGTACTATAGTAGGCTTAATACTATAGGCTACTATACTAGCCTATGTATATTACTAGCCTACGGTTATTAGCTATTCTATCGCCTCTCGATATAAGCTATATACCTCGCGGCCTAGGTTATACCTAAGGGGCGGCGGATAGGCCGTTAGTAACAGACGTACGGTTAGTTCTATAGTATTCTATATAGGCGTTAACGTTATTACTAGGGTACCCCTATCCTCTATCTTTGTCTATACTATAGAGGATATTAATAGCTTAATACCCTCTAGTACTGTCCTAGTTATAGCCTCCCTTACCTTTTCCTCTTTAAAGGTAGTAGAGCTACTACTAATTCTATCGATCCTATCGCGTAGCTAGGATATAGCTAACTCGTGTGTAAAGGTAGTAGTTATTAATTCCGCGCGATCCTATTTAGGTATATCTTCTACCTATCGTAATATAATAAGGGACTTAATAATTAGGGCCCTTTTTCTTCCTATATAGATGCCCCTCTCCTATAGGACCCGTTAGAGCCTACTATAGAGAGTATAATCGGACCGCTTAAATATTACGGTCGTCTAACTTTCGAAGTCCTCCTAGAACATCGTTACGACCTAGTCGTTACCGTACTTAGTCCTAAAGTACTAGTTAGTATAGGAGAGGATATACGTATTAAGTTCTATACTACTTATAGCGTCGTTTAGGGAGTAGAGGTTTTAAAGGTTTCTACTAAGATACTAGTCTAAGACATTAGTATCCTCGGTAATCTTAAACCTTAGCTTTACTATAATTTTAAGGTATCTTACCTAAGGTCCTTAGTTATCCTTAGTATACCGCGTGTTTTTTAATAGGCTAGGTCCTACTATACTAGTACTTACGGAAGCTATTATTACTACGTATAATATAACACTCTCTTAGGAATAAAAATTAGCGATAAGGGACTAGTCTTATTATCTAGGAGTATACCTTTAGTAGGGAAAAGTCCTAACCGAAGCTATTTAAGTACACCTACGAAGATACTAGCGATAAGGGACTAGTTAAATTCGCGATATCTCTTCTTCGTAGCTATTCTATCTCTATTAGAGCCTAGAGACTAATTAGTATAGAAGGCGTTAGGTAAAGTCTAGACTAGGCCTTCGAGATAATAGTAAAGCTATATATGTGTTTAATAATATCTAAGGAAGAGAGAAGGAAAGGATATGTGTAAAGGTAGGGGTTAAAAACCCCTAGCCCTATACCTACATCGGTATAGAAATATAAAAGTCCGCGGCTACACGTAAAAGCACGTATAGCCTAGACCTACCTAGGGGCAGCCCTAGACTAGTCCCTAACTAGTCCTAGGGGAGCCCTAGAGAAACCCTAGGGAAGCCCTAGAGTTCTAGAGCCGTCTTACGTAATAGCTCCCCTTACCTACGCTAGTACTAATGCATATACCGACAAACTAGGCTATATACTCTTTTATTGTATTTGTATATACTACTATTTAAGTTAAAGAATTAGTAGTTTCTATATAAATAGAATAGGAAGAATAATATATACTACTATAGGTAACTTATAAATAACTAGAAGTTATTTAAGGACTATATAAGTAGATATAGCTTTTACTTATTAGATATTAGAATTATTAGAGACTTAATTAGAGCTTTATTAACCTTAATGTATTTTAAAGTTACTCTATATATTTTATTAAGTCTACTATACTTACATTTAGCTCTAAGTAAGCTATTAACTTACTTAATAGTTCTAAGTATAGGAGCTTATAGCTTTAACTATATTACAATTAAAGCTACAATAGTTTTAGTTCGTAAAGAAGCTATACTAGACTATATATCTTAGTTATTAAATTATTAATATTAATAATAGCTTTAAGGACTATTATTTATTATAACTAAATCTAATATTAATATTTTCTTAAGTCTTAGCTCTATAAAGCTATAAGAACTAAGGGATAAGAGTAAGTAAATTAGTATTATTAAGAAGTTTACTATTTAATAAGGAATTTAGTAAGATATAAACTTATTAAAGATTAATCTAGAAGTTAATCCGCTTATAATTAAGCTAAGTAAGCTAGACTTTAATCTTAACTTTATAGATACTTTATTACTTAAGATTAGAAATCTTTAGCTTATATAGTATTTAAATTAGAATTAGGCCTATAAGTATTAGTAAAAGAGTCTTACTTCTATCTAGTTATTTATTATTAAGAATATTATTAACTTTTATTCTACTACTAATATAGGGATAATATCTATAAGTAACTCTATTTTCTTAGGAACTAATTTAAGCTAACTAAGTAGAGTAAAGAACATACTATTAAAATGTAGTCTAGAACTACTCTTAAGATATAAATTAAGAATTATATCTCTACTTAAAGTATAAAGTAATAAAAGGTACTTATAGATGCCCTTTAATTAACCTTCCTAATGTCTAGGGTATTAAACTTATCTTAGACTTTTTAAAGCTATAATACCTATTAATCTTTAGTTTAAGAGATATTAGCCTAACTTTATTAAAATATAAGGAAAGATATGTAAAAATAGATAGTAGTAGGAATATATAGATAGCTTTACTCTTTTAAAATCTTTAAGTATTAATTTAATAGAGAGGAAACCTATTAATAGGGTTAAGAATCTAGCGTATTAACATTTTAGAGGTAAGAGTTAGGATTTAATAACTAGTATTAGTCTTAATAATAATACTTAAATAGGAATAGTAATAATAAATAGTTTAATCTAGAGAAAGACTACCTATATAGTAGAAAATACTTTTCTCTTAATATACTTACCTTAATCTAGAAAGGCTTACATTCCTTAAGACTAAGTATCCTAACTTCTAGCTTAGAAAGGATACTAAGATAAAGACTATAAAGTACTTGTTTAACTTAAAGAACTAGAAGTAGCTAGGTAACTTTTTAGCTAGATAAAAGGAGTATATTAATAAGAAATATAGTAAATAGAGTAACAGATCTTAACAAATTTAAGGAGTAGCTATAGCTTCTAAGTAAGCTTAAAATACTTACTCCTCTAGTTACTACTTTATATAAACCTTTTTAATATAAGACATATCTAATACTAGTATATAATTAGTAAGATATATAATAAGGAGTATATATAATATAGGTATAGCTAAGCTTAGTAAGAAGAGTACAACTAATAGTAGTAGAGAGCTATAAGAGGGGGAACTAGCCCCTATATAGGACATAGATTAATAGGAAATTATTGCAATTCTTACTAGCCTAGTACTACTAGCTAGCTTCTAGTAAGTATAGGCTATAGTTTAGGAGTAGAAGGATAAGTAGGTCTATAAGGAGGTAGAGGTAGCTTAAAGGGAGTATAGTAGTAAGAAAAGGGAGGCCTAGATAGATACATAGGTAAATATTAAAAGAGTTATATAAAATATAGTAATTAAAGCCTTTTAGTCTTATATAGAAACTATAATAGACATAGGAAGTAGGCCCTAGGGTTTAAAGACATAAACCTAAGTCGTCGCTAAGAGAGGTTTAAGCCTAGCTCTTAGAAGATAGGCGTTTAAGATAAAGCTAACGTTAATAAGACTTAAGTAAGAATTAATTATTATAATTCCTAACTACCTAGAAGAGATTCGAAAGTATAGCTTAATTAATATAGTTAGTAAGGTAAGTAATATTAAGGGTAAGATATATATTATAGCTTAAACTTTACTAAGTAGAGATATAGTAGTAATATTTAATAAGTAACTCTATAGCTAGGAAATAGAGAGTAAATAAGCTCTATATTTAAGGAAGGAGTAATACTAGTCTTATAGAAATATATAGTAATCGTAAATAAAGTACTTAAGAAGTATATTATAGGAGACTATCCCTAACTTAAGGCAGAAATTATAAGTAATAATAGCTTATACCTTAATAATAACTAGATAAAAGCGTTACTAAGTAAGGTAGGGTTTTTAAAGTTAGCATTACTAGTTAGTATTATATAATAGAGGAAGCTAATAGGATATATAACTATAGACTAGTTATTACTACTTAAGTATTCTAGTATAAGCTATATAAGAGAAACGCCTACCCTACTAGATACTTCTAGTACTATAGGTTTAAATATATTACGAAGTAGTACTATAAAAGTATAATATATAGATTATATAGAGCTAAAGCTTATTAGAGGGAAGACATATATAAGGTACATATAGAGTAATAATAGCTAAAGTACGTATTATACTCTAGAGTATACTTAGTATAAGTAAGGTTATACCTAGTAGTAGTTAAGTATTAGGAAAGAGCTAGCGAGAGTTTAGTAGCCTACTTAGTAAGGTTTACTACTTAAGGGCTATGTGTTAGCTACTAGGGAGCATAGAGAGGCCCCCTAACTACTACTATATATACAATAACTTTAACTTAGGGAGAACTATAACTAGAGGTTAGGAATAGTAATAGTAATACTATAGAATTAGGAAGATAACGTATAGTATAAGTAAAGGGTAAGGAAGAGATATAAATAGCTAATAGAGAGATAGCTTAAAAGTAAAAATAGGTTATAATACTAGAAACGATATAGAAGTTTATTAGGAGCTAAAGTACGTTCTTACTAAGGCCTATATATATTAAAGTTATACTAGTAGTAGGGGAGCCTTATATACTAGCTTATTAATTAGTTAAGGCTATAGAAGTATATATTAAAGGGTAAGAGCTAAAGAAGCTATAGTTAAGAGTATTAGCTATTCCTCGCTACTATAGCTAGATATACTATTACCTATTATAAGGGGGAGTATAGAGCTACTCTAAAGGGGGTAAAGAGGTTAGTTAGATAGTAAGACTAATAATAACTTACTTTTACTTATATATCTTTATAATTAAAGGTACTATTATAGAATATCTAAAGACATAGGGAGCTAGCTTAACTAGCCCTTAATAATAGAAATAGGTTTAATATAGTAGTACTATAGGAAATAGTCCTATAGCTAGGGGGCTCTACTAGGGCTAGTACTATATAGACTAGTTTACGAAATAGGCTATATAGGGGTATATATTTATAAATAATACCTAATATATATATAGTAACTAATAATAGGGTTAGATTAGGTAAACTTAGAGTTTAAAGGTAGTATATAACTACTATTTATATGCTTACCTCCTAATAAAATATAGACTAAACCCCTATAAGTACTTAATAAACTATTATTAGATAAAGAACGAGTCCTAATAAGGGACCTTAACATCTATTACTTAATATAGGACTAATATAGCTATAGTAGTAAAGGAGTTAAAGTACTTCTATAAGGGGTAGTAAGATTTAGCTTATAGTTATTAACCCCTAAAGGAGATGTAATAAGGGAATACTATAAGTAGTATAATAGTATAATAAATCTTATATAGGCTATGCCTAGGGCTAGGGTAAAGTATAAGGGACTATATAGACATTACTAGGTCTAACTATATTCTATAAATAATAATTATAATAGATATAAGAAAGCTAGGAGTAGAACTATTATAACTATAGTAAAAATAGGTAAACTATAAAGTAATTAAGAAGGAAGTAAAGGCTAGAATTTAAAAAGCGTTATAGAGCTAATTTTAACATAAGATAGAGTAGACTAGATACTAGACAAGCTCTATTATAAAATTTAAGAGGTAGTATAGGTAGTAGTCCTATTTATAAAACTATACTTACTATAGGCTTAAGACTAGTTTACTCTAGAGGTAGTATATACTATATATATTATAAAGTAAGCCTAAAGATAGTATAGAGCTAAACTATTAGAAATAAGGTAAGATAAGATAAAGACTAGAAAAAAGCTATAATAGAGGTAAAGTAGGCTAAGAGATACTTCCTTAAAATAGTAATAGTAGATCTAAGTAGGCTATAGTAAGTAGAAAGGTAAGTATAGCTAAGAGGTAGCCTCCTAGTAGAATTAATATATCTACTACTACTATAGGGTATAGATAGGTAAGTAAAATATATATTTTCTAATAAAACTAATATATTAGTTAAGAGGTTGTCTCTAAACATAACTAATCTACGCCTTAATAAACTATAATATTAATAACCTTACTTTAATATAGACTAAGGAATAGAAGCTAAAGATATTAAAGAAGTAATATTTAAGATAGTAAGCTAGAAAGCTATAGGGCTAGATATAATCCTAGTAAGGTTCTTTAAGGCTTATAATAGGGCGTTATCTAGAAAGGTTATAGCTATTTTTAAGGTGTGTATTTAGTAGTTATATTTTCTACTAAAGTTTAAATCCGTAGCTACTATCGTACTCTATAAACCTAGTAAGGATTAGAAGGTATACTAGGTAGTAAAAGAGTAGTAACTAATATCTCTCCTTAACTACCTAAGAAAAGTACTAGAGGTACTTATAGGACGTAGGATAGCTAAAGTAGATAAGGGGAAGAATCTATTACTAGAGGGTTAAGTAGGTAATCGAAAAGGTAAGTTAACTAAGGTAGTAGTACTAATAGTATATAAGCTAGTATAGAGAGCTTAGATAAGAAATAGAATACTATCGCTACTTTAACTTAACCTTACTAGGGTATTTAATATAGTTAACTATTAAGTCCTAGTAAAAGAACTCTAGGACCTAGGCTTTCTGCCCTAGCTTATAGTATAAACTAAACACTTCTTTAATAATAGGATAGTAATGCTATAGTTTAATATAAAGGAGATAGGTATAATAAAAATTAAAGTAAGAGTACCCTAGGAGTCTCTACTATCCCTAATACTCTTTCTACTATATATTACCCGACTATATTACTAATTAGTAGTAAACTCTAGGATAGGTATTATAGGATTTACAGATAATATAAACTAAGTAAGTATAGGACCTAATATTAATATTATAGTTATATAGTTATAGGAGGTATAGAGGGTTTATATAGGCTAGACTATAAACTACGTAATATCGTTTAAGCTTATAAAGAGCGAGCTTATTTAATTTACTAAGGGTATATAAACTAATATAGTACTATTTAACTTAGGGAAGCTATAGTTTAAGGTAAGAAAAGTATAAAGATATTAAGCGTCTAGATCTAATAGTAGCTAAAGTAAAAAGCTTACTTTAAGAAAGTTATAAAGAAGCTTTAAGAGTAAAAGCTTATACTAACCTCTCTTATAGCATTTATATAGGGTACTTCCTATTTAAGAGTATAAGAGATATATAGTAAGCTTAATAAGTCCCTAATATTATATACTATAGTAGTTTTTTATAAGATAATACTATAAGAGGACTAACTTAAAGGTATAATAAGAGAGTTAGTTAAGACATAGATAGAATACCTATAAGTTATCTTAGGTACTTTCTATACAACCCTAACCTACTATATTAAAACTAAAGTATAGGTACCCTTAGTTAACTTATAACTTAACTAGTATAAAGTAAATAGCTTAATCTACCTTAAGTCCTTTAAGCTTATAGACTAGATTTAAACTAAGTCCTAGGAGGTATTAAGAGTCCTATTATACTATAACTACTACTATATTAAGAGAAGTGGGAAAGTTAAATAACTATTCTAAGAAGTACTTAGTAAGTTCTAGTAAGCTTATAAAGTAAACTCTATCCTAATATATAAAAGGAAGATATAAGACGCGCTTATAAGAGACTAGAGCTAAAGGTAAGATAAGTATAAGGTACTAATTTATAGTAAGTAGAACTAGACATATAATGTATTCCCTTTTAATATCTACCTTTATTTTCTATACTATAACTATCTATAAGTAGTTTATTATAGAGTATAACCCCTTAAGTACTTCTAATAATGCTACCTTTATCATGTTTAAAGTAAATACTTGTTTAGAGGTTCCTATTATTAAGGGATCTACTTATTAATAGTATAATTAACTTAGTTATATTAATTCTACTATACTTAAAACTATAGAGGCTTAGTAATTAAGGCTTAAAGTTACTATAGATAAATCGTTTAACTATAAAGTATATTAACTTTTAAAGGCTTATATAATTGTCTATTAAAGGAGCCCCTTACTAAGGCTCTTATAGCTTTCTATTATATATTTATTAATCTCTTCTCTTTACTTAAAGTATATATTAGTGTTTTGTTAGTACTAATAATTAAAGACGACTTAATACTTTTACTTATTATATAATATAACTATAATATTTACTCTTTTATCTCTTTATAGATTCTCTTAATTTACTTAATAATAGTATAGTTTTTAGGTCTTAGTTATTTACTAAGGTAACAATCTAGTATTATAAACTACGTATCTTTAATTTATTCTAGAAGAAGTTCTTATTAATAAACTTATAGCTTTATATATTCCTAAGTTAAACAGTTACACTAAAAGTTCTAGGAGAGTAATATCTACTAAGGCTTATATAATAAGAATCTATTCTAACCTTCTAGAGAATTTATAGCTATAAAATTAAGCTATAATAATATTGTTTATAATAGAACCTCTTTAAGGCTAGGGAGTAGATAATATATCTTACTAGTAGGTACCTCTATTATATAAGAAAGGATAGAAAGTATAATACCCTCTTAAAGTTACTATAAAACCTAAACTTTTTATTTCTTAAGAAATATATATATAGTACTTACCTTAAAGTAATAAAGGCTCTTAAAGCGACTAAGAATAGGGATTTAAAGCTTAAGATATATATAGAAATTAGCTATTCTATTAGATATAAATCTTTTAATATCTTCTAAATCTAGATCCTTTTAAGAAAGGATATATAGAGATTTAGGATATTACCTTCCTAGAAGGTAAATATTTCCTAGGCTTTAACTAACTTTCTAGAGTTAAGGAAAACTTAGAGCTATAATTCCTAGAAGAAGTTAAAGAGAAAGAATTAGAAAATATTAGACTCTTTAATATTAAGTATATAAGTAAAGAAATATCTAAAGAAGTTCTACTAAAAATATATTATAGCTTCTTATACTAGTACTAATAACTTAAGTAGTAATACTTTTAAAATTTATAACTACTATAATTCCTAAACTAGTACCTTAAAAATTAAGGATTTAGATATATATCCTAGTAAAACTATAAGATCCTAGCTTAAGTAAACTTACTAAATAGAGTATAAGGAGTTTTATAATATTAAGTTAGTTTTAGGGTACCTATAAAATAAAGTATATATATTTTTTATCTTTAAGCTTCTATAGTACTTAAAGAATAAGTAAATATAATGTAATTATTTCTTTTAAACTTAATATATAGAGGAAGCTCTTTTATTATCTATTTAGAAAGGAGTTTATAAAAGTAGCTTAAAAGGAGTAAAAGGCCCCTATTAATAGGAATATTTTAGAATTAGTTAATAAGAATTAAGTCTAAAGTTATATAATATACTCTACTACTTAGAATTTTATTTATAAGCTTAGCTAATAAGGGTACTTAATTAAGTATAAAGTATAATAGTCTAAGCGCTTTAATGTATTTTAATAGAGAAGATAAGAGTATTTATTTATAATTTAAAGAGCTCCTTTAAGGGAGCTTATATAAAATATATATAGAAGTACTTACTTAAGTACCTCTATAAACTAATACTTATCTAAGTCTATTATCTCTTATCTCTATAATAATAAGTATACCCCTTTCTAATATATCTTAATTTATAAGTCCCTATATTAGGAATAAGCGTTTATTATTTCTATTATAACTTATAACTATTTCTACTATAATACTAGGCCTAGGTAGGAGTAATAAAGGTATTATATAGGTATAGTACTAGCTCTATACTAAGTTACGTAATAGTCTAATATTAGATTATATATATACTTATCTTATAATATCCTAGCCCTATCGTAAGTTAGAATACCCCTTAGGCCTAGCCTATAGTAATACTCCCCTCCCTTACTAGAGAGCCTATTAAAGTTAGTAATAGGCTAATTTAACCTATAAATTCCTAGTAAAACTAAGCCCTATTCTATATAACTAGGGAGAAAAAATCTCTCCTTACTACTATCTATCTCTATCTCTTATATATTAATATCCTACCTTACTAACTAAGATCTAACGTACATTTATTATTACATAGTAAGTTTATACTTTCCTATTATTACTATTTAGCTAGTATTTACTAAGTTTACTAATGCTAAACTTCTAAATACTAGCTCCTTACTACTCTTACTACTACTATTAAGTACTTCTTATTAGTACTTAAGTCTCCTAGCTAGCGCCTAGGTATATGCCTATATAGCTAACGATTCTAAGGACGAGTTAAGCTTACTAATACTATTAAGGAGGCTAGCTATAACCCTAGTATAAAAGTAGCTACTAGCTAAGAGGTAGCTTTTTAGTAAGCGTCTAAGGTCGCCTAAGCTATGCCTCCTATTTAGTTATAAGGTAAATTAAACACTTTATAAGGCGTTAGCCCTAGCCCCCCCCTTAATGCCTAGCTAACGCGAGCTTATAAATTTAGGGCATTACTATGTCTACCTATATTAGGTTTACATAAGTAAAATAATATAAGAGTCTATAATAGTCTACTAATAGTAGGTCTTATTATAGGCCTTAACTTACTTTACGTATATAAAGATAAGGTTATAATGTAAGCCTATTAGTTACTATTATACTATAAACTTAAGTTTAAATAAGAGGTATATAGACGCTAGTATAGTATTTAATAAGTACTAGAGTCTAGAAGGTTAGTAGTTAAAGCCTTAGCTAACTACTTTAAAACTTAATATAACGCATAGGAAAGAAAAGAGGAAAGTAGCGCTATTAACTAATAATATCTAGTTTTATTAGTTAGTATAGGATTCTATATTAAGCTATAATATAGGAAATAAGCTTAGTTTAAATAGAATTTTACTACCCCCCTTACTTTAATACTATATAGTTTCCTAGTAATATTATCTATAAGCTACTAAGATACTATACCTATATATACCCTAGTACTAGTATTATACTAAGGTTACTTAGCTAATTCTTAATGTTAATTTTAGGCTAGAGTTAGGCTAGTAGTAGGCTAGAGTTAGTACTAGTAAGGTTATACTACTAGCTAATAAAGAAAGTAGTAAAGTAGCTAATTAGTAGAAACCTATAGTAGGGTATAAAACTCTATACTATTTCCTACTTATAGAAAACTTTTTCTTCTTCTTAAATATATAGATTAATTAGCCTTTTATAAGGTAGGGATTATAGTACTACTAGTAGTAGATTACCCTTCTTATAAGAGAGAGAACTATATAGTCTCCTTTTAATAAGTAGGTAATGTCGCCTATAGTATATACTCCTTAGTTATAGCGCTAGCTTAGAACGTTTAAATAACTTAGCATTTCCTACCTAGCTAGTAGTAAAATATAGGTCCGCTACATTAAGTAGGAAATAGCCCTTATATCCTAGGCTAGCTAATTAAACCTACTACGCTTAATTTGTAAACTATAGATCTCTATTATATACTAGTATAAGACCCTATTAAGACTCGTAAGTATTTAATACTTCTATAAACGCGAACTCTACTAATAGCCCCTAGGATATTTAAGCGTATCCTTACTATTTTATAAGTACTTTATAGCGCCTCCTATAGCTTACTTACTTCTACCTTACTACGTAGATCTCTTTAATACGCTACTTCTATTCGCCCTTATTATTTTATATTATTAGAAGCTACAAGTTATTAATAATTTATCTACATAGAGGGTTTTTTATATTAAGTTAGAAGAGTTAGATATAGAAAACTAAGTAGATTTTAATAGATATATTAAGTTTAACACTATAGGAACTATATAACTTTATTATAGTATACTTATAATATAACTAATTAAGCCTCCTACTTAAGCGTATTAATCTATAGCTTACTATATAGAGCTAAACCTTATCCCTAGCCTTAAACTTATTAGTAAGTTATTAGAGGTAATTTACTTAAGCTTTATACTAAGCCTATATTACTATAATTTCTATATAAATAAAGTCTATTATTTTATATAGTCTTTCGATAAAATATTAGGTAGTTTATTCTACTAGCCTAGCGTAACTATTCTTATAAACTACCTTAATAGGATATTTATAGTAGCTATATTCTATAAAAAGGGGCTAAGTCCTATTATAGACAAAACCTAATTATTAATAGTAAGCTATACTATAGGGAGGAGTTTACTATAGATATCCTAGGAGAAATATATAAACGATTAAAGGTACTATTATACTTCCTAGTTAGCCCTCTCTATTACTCTATCTATTTCTAAGTAGTAGACTATACTTAATCTCTAGATAATTCTAGATAGCTAACATAGCTTATACTAAAAGTCCCTAGTTTAGTTACTTCCCTAATCTAAGATAAAATTATTTAGTATTCTATAGAAGTAAAAGTAATAATCTAGGAATCGTTAAGTATATATAAGTATATCTATTGTTAATATTACTCCTATAGTTAGGGTCTTAGTTATACAATTAGTAATAACTTAAAGGAACATATAATAGTTACCCTTTATTAGAGGAAGTAACATTATAAAGTCTATAGAGAGGTATATATAAGGTTAATTAGGGATAGGGAGAGGCTATAATAAGGTCTTCTTTACCTCTTACTAGATATAGTCTTAACTATATAAGCTATAGTTTTAAATAAAACGATATACTACTTATAAAATACTTAGCTAAAAGAATTAGTAACTAACAATTTATATATAGTGTTTTATCTAGGATATCTAACTATAAGTAACTTATATATATGTTAGATAATCTAGATATAGAGGTAATTAAGGGCTTCTATATCTAAGTCTAACTAGTTAGATTATAAACCTAGAATATAAAGGTACTTATAATATATTAACTACTCGCAATTATTAAGTATATAGTTTAATAACGATATTTTAATAGTAAATAGGGCTAGCCTCCTTTCCTATTATATACTAAAGTTATAATCGTTTAGTACTTAGTATTAGTCTTAATTATATAATCTTATAATACTTATAGCTCTAAATCTACTAGCGTAGGCTATGTATTACTAAGGGTATAAACAACTATAGTATACTTATTAGGGTTAATAGTAGGTTAATACTAGCCTATTATAGGTATATTACTAGGGTATAGTAGTAGAGCTATATCTAGTCTTTTTTTTATAATAGTAGGGTTAATTAACTAGATAACTTATCCCTATTCGCGCTTATTTATACTATCTTATAGTATGTCTTATTTTTATTATAAAAGTATATTAGAAACTATAGCTAATATCCCTAGTTAGTACCTTAAATAGAAGTTATAATTTAGGAGGATTTCTACCTATTAGCTCTATTACTTATTTATTTACTTCTAAGTTATTAAGTACTATAAATTAGTATAGTTAATTAATATAATAAACTTCTTACTCTAGCGTATCTCTAGTCCTTAAAACTTAAGACTTTAAACGATAGCGAGCATTTCTTTATTATAGATTAGGTAATTATACTTAGCTACGTTAAGTTGTTTAGAGAAGAAGCTAATTATATAACGTTCCCTATCTAAGTCCTAGAGAGAGATTTTATATACCTAGTATTACTATTTATCTAGTCCTAGGTCTTAGCATTTATCCTAATATAGCTTTATAAAGTAGCTAAGTAGTACTAGTTAAGACTCCTAGATTACTAAGACTTATTACTATCTCTTCGTTCCTTTTAAGGGGAGTTAAATACTTACTTTTCTATATTAAATAAACTCTTTTATAGCGTTATATATAATTTAATTATATACTATCTAAGGTCTACTAAAAAGAAGTCCTAGCTAAGCCTATTAAATATATCTATAAAGATTCTTTTAGTTTAACTATTAACGTTAGCTTAAAACTAGACAATACTATATAACTAGATAAGTAGAGCGTTATCTAAAAATAGGTAAAGTAGTTATTTTATTTTGTTAATATATAATATCTTTATTTATTATATAGCCCTATAGTTTATAATAATATAGTAATTGTAACTATTATTAGTAAGGGAGAGAATTCCTTAGTTATTTACCTTAATTTATAGGGTAACTAGTAATATTATTATATATTTTTAAGCCCTCTAGCTTCTTTTATACCTCTATATCTTAGCTACTATCCTAACTTTAATAAGAACTTTTATTTTCCTAAGTTAGAATTGTTACTATCTAGTAGTTCCTTAACTTAAGGGTTAATAGTTACTATCGAACGAACAAATATATTAGGGCCTATAGCCTATTTCCCTTCTCTCTTCTTATTACCCTTAACCTTCTTCCTACCCTCTCCTATTAATTCCGTTTAGTACCTAATTATAATATAGCCCTCTTTACTATATTTAAAGTAAGCTATTAACTTTACTTCGCTTATACTAATATAGTTTATTCCTATTATCTTAATGTCCTCGTTAAGCTATACTATATAAGATAAGTAATTTACTAGTTAGGAATAAACTTAACAATTAATACATTTAATCTAAGTAGTAATTTTAGTAACTTTAATATAGAACTTTATAAAGTTATTATAAGGAAGTTCTATAGCTATATAATATTTAAGGATCCTTTTATTAAGCGCTTATTTAAGGAAGAGAATCTGTACTTATTCGTCTTAAGTAAAACTACTAGCCTCCTCTAACTTTTATTTAAACCTTAGTATAAAATTAGCGAACGTAGTCTTATTACCTTACTTTATATTACTTAATATAGCTACTATTTAGCTCTATAAGTTATAGTTGAGATAAATTAAATTAAGGTATTTTATAAACCTTTTAAAACTATAACTAGTTCGTATACTATTCTAGAAATATATAGAGCTAGCCTATTATAGGCCTATATTAAGGAATAAGAAAAGGTAATAAAATAGCTCTCGCAATAAATTAAAGAAGTATTAGTTAAGGGTAAACTTTTCTTAAACTAAGTATACCTAGGCTAGGTACTTCTTTTAACATCTATCGAATTTATTAGGCTTTAGTAGTAGTTTACGAGCTAACTATCCTAGGGGTACTAGGTACGCTAAGTAATAGAGAGGTAGTTCCTAGTCTAAGGGCACTCCTATAGTTAAAGGTAGAAACAATAAGAGATAGATCTTAAAGGTATTAAACTATTCCTAGAATTCTACCCTTATCGCGACTATTTGTACTTATTATTCTTCTATCTATATATAAGGATTATTTAGGGTATAGAAGATATATTTCTCGATAGTTAAGCTACTAGGAGGGTCTATTATTAGAAGGTAAGAGTATAGTAAACTAATAGGATTTAAAGGTAAATTAAAAGAAGATTATAAATATACAATAGTCTAAGTACTCTAATGTATTTTAGTTAGGAGAAAAAAGAGTATTTATTTATAATATAGAAAAGCTCCTTTAAGGGAGCTTATATAGAATATATATAGAGGTACTTACTTAAGTACCTCTATAAACCTATACCTATCTAGGTCTATTATTTCCTATCTCTATAATAATAAGAGCGCCTCTTTCTAGTATATCTTAGTTTATAAATCTCTATATTAGGAATAGGCATATCTATTATTTCTGTTATAACTTATAACTATCTCTACTATAATGCTAGGCCTAGGTAGGAGCGATATAGGTATTATATAAGTGTAGTACTAGCTCTATACTAGGTTACATAATAGTATAGTACTAGGTATATATACGCTTGTCTTATAATGTCCTAGCCCTATTGTAAGTTAGGGTACCCCTTAGGCCTAGCCTATAATATAAAAGACGACTTTATATTAATAGAGAATTATAGCTCTATAACTATAAGGATTACTATACTACTACTCTTTTAGATAGAAACATCTAAGTACTTATAGTAATTATAGCTAAGTCTAACTTTAAAATCTACTCCCTTAATACTATTAATGCCTTTATTAATACTCTATTAATAAAGTTATCTTTATCTATAATCTAAATAGTTTCTAAGTTACTAGAAAGTTTCTTAAACTTAAAAGAACCCTTTATAGACTTATATACCTACTTCTTTTCTAGTAAAGGGAACTCTTAAGTATACTCTTATAGTTTAGTCTTAATTCTTATAATAAGGAAATACATATCTATTAACCCTAATATATTATAGTTCTTTTCTACTTAAATTATATTGTTTCTATATATTATAAGTACTATTAGAAGGAAGAAAATAAATTTATTACTAGAATAAAAGGAAAATTTAATATAATTAAAAAGAGGGATTTAGAATAGTTCCTTTCTGTTTAAGTAAACTAGGATCGAAGTAATAAGTTTATAGTATTAATATAAGATAGCTATATTAATAGGTTTACTAATTCCTTTAGTTAGGATTAAGATAGTAATACCTTTTAGGCGTCTTCTCCTTTCTTACTCTCCCCTTTATATTGTAAATTTAAGGGATAGGCTACTAAGAAGGAGATTTACTAATATTAAAGTAATATTAGTAGTTTTAACTATATAGCTATGTCTACTCGTCGAGATATCTCTAAAGCTACTAATAAAGTCGTAGAATTCATATAGAACCCTTCTTTAGAGTATCTATTTATAACTCTTTTAATTACTAATAACTTTTACTATACTAGATTTAATACTATTGTTTATAAAAGTAAGGGGTAATTTAAAATTCTAAGATAAGATATATATAATGCCTTAGTTATAGATAATTAAAAATATTAGAAATTATTATAAAGTTACTATTTTTAACTCTTAAGAGGTTATGTTATATAGTTAGCTAAAAAATAAGTTATAGCTCTAACCTTTTCTATAGAAGCTAAACTTCTAGCCTTTTTTTTATAATAAAGGAGCTTATTTCCCTTTTGAAACTCCTTAACTTAATTCTATTTAACCTTACTAAGACTATAATTTAATATAATAATTAATAGACTATTTAACTTATTATAGTAGAAATACTAAGGATTAATATAATACTTAAGTTATAAGTACATATAATACCTAAGCTCGTTAGCTACATCTATAAGACTACTTTAAGGTAGTCTATAGAGCTACTAATAAGATAGTAGTAGATATCCTTATAAAGCCTCTTTTAAAGTTATAATTTATTACCTTTAAGTTATAACTAGGACTTTAAGAATTAAGGTAGTTATTATTAATTAATTTATGTCTATCTTATAAACGAATTATATCCTTAATATACTAAAAGACTATTATAAATAGAAAAGATTAAAAAGATATATAGGTATATCTCCTAAGTTCTATAATTAAAACTAAAAGAAAATTTAAGTAATAAACCTATATAAGCCTTCTTATACTAGAACTATATACTTTACTCTCTTATAGAGAGTAAGAACCTTCTAAAAGGTTATAACTAAGGACTAAATAAGATAATTAACCTAGCTAGCTAATATAAGGCTCTCTAAACCTCTTCTATTGTATTTTAATAATAGTAGGCCCTTTCTTTAGCAGAAACTATCTCCCCTAAGGTATTAATAATCTTACTACGTCTTATAACTACTAGGGCTAATATATACTCTATAGTCTAGTAAGTAAGAGAGTAATTTATTATAGTATTAAAGTTATACTCCTAGAGAAGTTCTCCTAGTATCTAAACACAAGTATAAACTAGTAGTTAGTTATTATTAGAATATATGATACTAATAAATATATACATATTACGTAACCTATTATATAACTAGATACGTAGCTACTAGATACTTATAGCCTCTCTTATATTATATAATATAGTCTATAGTTTTATTCTTACTCTTATACTACTATGTAATGTACTATGTTATTAAGTATATATAATTTAGTTATATTAAATACTATAATTATAATCTATGTAATATTGTATGAGTTACATAAAGGGCTAAATAATAGTTTACAATTTAAAAGGTTTCTATTCAATTTCAGACTTTAACATATTTTAAAGCAATATAGAATATAAAGGATCTAGTTTACGCTAGAGGTTAACTCTTTAGTTAGACAACCCTATTAGATAATAACTATATGTATAGAAATTTTATATCTTATTAATTCATTATCTAGTACAAATAGGAGTTACTCTATTATATAGAGTAGAAGTAGTACAATCTAATATAAGGTTACTTAACCTCTTTAACTTATTTAATAGTTTAGAAAAACTAAGAAAGAAAAAAGAAGTATAGAATTACGCTAAGATAATAGAATTATAGCGGTTGTTAAGCTAGAACTTATAAGCTACTAACAAGCTTTTATAGTTTTAAAAAGCTATTAAAAAGTGTTTAGATCAGTTAATAAAGCTAGAGTTATAAAATAGAAACTATAAAGCTTTATATAACAAGGCCCCGTTTCTAACTACGCCTCTAAGTTCTAATAATTTACTAGTAAGTTAGAATAAAACAATAAAGCCCTTATTACTATATTCTATAAAGGGCTAAAAGAAGACGTAAAGGATAAGATCTATAAGTTTAATTAAAGGAGTAACCTTTTAACCTTTATAGTATAGGCTATATAGATAGATAACTATTTCTACAAACGTAGACAATAAAGAAGTAAGATAAATAATACATTTATAAATAAGAGAATAAAGAAAGACAATAATAAAGACTATAGGGACTATAGAAACCCTATAGATCTCAACGCTCTTATAGCTAGACCTCCTACCTCTATAAGTAGGAATAATAATAATAATAAAGAGATTAAATACTTCTTTTTTTTAGAAGAGAGAGTTCATTACTAGGAATTGTTTTAAAAAGAAAAACAATAAAGAAAAACAATAGGCTAGGCTATTAAAGAGTAAGTCTACTTATAGAAGGCATTAAGTAAAGCCTAGACTAGGCCTTCGAGATAATAGTAAAGCTATGTATTTGTTTAATAATATCTAAGGAAGAGAGAAGGAAAGGATATATATAAGGGTAGGGGTTAAAAACCCCTAGCCCTATACCTACATCGGTACGGAAATACAAAAGTCCGCGGCTATACGTAAAAGCACGTGTAGCCTAGACCTACCGAGGGGCGGCCCTAGACTAGTCCCTAACTAGTCCTAGGGGAGCCCTAGAGGAACCCTAGGGAAGCCCCGGAGTCCTAGAGCCGTCTTACGTAATAGCTCCCCTTACCTACGCTAGTACTAGTGTATGTACTAACACTATTAATACTTTACTTCCTTTTACTATTATCTCTATAATTCCTATTTATCTCCCTCTTCTATAATAAACAGATAGCTCTTCTATAGCCTAAGGTTAAACTACTACTAGGTTTAACTCCTAGTGTAGCTCGAAGGGCTAGGTAGGCCTAGTAGAATATCTAAACTATAAAGAAAAGAAAGGAAATAACTAGTACTAGCTATTTACAAACTAAAACTAAGATAAGGAAGTAGTTATCTAACCTAAATAATTAAAAGTAGCTAGTTAACTTACTAGCTAAATAAAAGGAGTATATTAATAAGAAAAATAGTAAATAAGGTAATAGATCCTAGTTTATTCGTAGAGTAGCTGTAGCTTTAAGGTAAAATTATATTACTTACTCTCTTTATAACTCCTTTATCTATAATACTAGCTCTAATAGTTATATTTATAACAACTACTTACGTTTTAAAGATTTTACTAACTTAAAAGATGTCCTTTATATAAGAATATTGTAAATCCTAATTAAGGAATTTAGCTTAACTTTATACGTATTTCTAGAGGATTCTTTAAACTCCTTAACTATACCTATATCCTAGATTTCTATACTAACCTTATATTAGCTATTCTTCTTAAGAAAGCTAAGTATAATTAGGACCTTATATTAGGAAACGTTACTTAGGATAGCTAGCTCGTTTTTTACACTCTAACTATCTATAACTAGTTTATCGTAAAGTATAACGCATTACGTACTCCTAATAAATCTACCTTTACTACTATTTAAGCGAAAATAATCCTAGAAGTCTCTACTATAATAGGATTAGCTTACTAATAGTATAACTAGCTTAGTTATATTAATTTAATAGTTCTTAAAACTAAAGAGGTTTAATAACTTAGAGTTAAGCTTACTATAGATAAATTATTTAACTATAAAGCCTATAGACTCTTAAAGGCTTATTAAATTGTTCCTTAAAGGGAGCCCTTTTAAAGGCTCTTATTCTATTTTACTACGTTTTTAAAAATATCTTTTCTCTACTAAGAGTATAAAATAGTATATCCTTATTAATTCTTATTAAAGATAATTATACTAAGCTTATCTTTATTTATTAACTCTATAACACTATATTAATATATATTCTTACCTACCTTTAAAGCTTATTTTAATTTATACGATAATAATATAGTCTCTAAGTGTTAGTTATCTATTAAGACAATAATCTAGCTTTTTAGACGAAGTATCTTTAATTTATCTTAAAAGAGGGTCTTATTAAGAAGCTAATAGTACTATATACTCCTATATTAAACAGTTAGACATATTGTTTTAAGGGGATAATATCTACTAAGGCCTAAATAATAAGGATCTATTCTAACCTTTTAGATACTTTAGCTAGAAATTTAAGCTATAGTAACCTTTATTTATAATAGGACTTCTTTAAGGTTAGGGGGTAAATAATAGGTTTTACTAGCGACTACTCTCTATAACTAGATAAAGGAGAATAATTAAAGAACCCTTCTAAAGTTATTATAATACCTAAACATATTGATTCTAACAGACTATAGATATAAGGCCTATCCTATAATAATAAAAGTACTAAAGTTAATAAGTAAATATAGCCTTAAGCTTAAACTATATAAAGAAATTAGCTACCTCGTTAGTTATAATTTATCTAATATCTTCTATATCTAGTAACTAGTAAGAAAAGAAGTTTAAAGACTAAGGGATATTACCTTCCTAGAAGGAGATTATTTCCTAGGCTTCGATTAACTCCTAAGGATTCTAGAAGAGCTAGAAATCTAATTCCTAGAGGAAGTTAAAGATAAGGAACTAGGGAATATTAGATTCCTTTCTACTAAGTATATATATAAGGAGATGCTAAAGGATATATTACTATAGGAGCTATAATAGCTTCCTATACCTATATTAATAAGATAAGTATTAATACTTTTAGAACCTATAACTATTATAACCCCTAAACTAATACCTTAAGAATTAAGGATTAAGGTATATATCCTATTAAGACTATAAGTACTAAGCTTTACTTAACTTATAGAATAGAGTATAAGGAGGTCTACTAGGTTAAATAGGCTACAGAGAATATATAAGCTAAACTATATATATTTTATATCTTTAAGCTTCTATATAACTTTAGGAAAGAGGGAATATAATATGTTAATTACCCTAGGGCTTAATATATAGAGGAAACTCCTCTATTATCTATATAGGAAGGAGTTTATAGAAGTAGCTTAAAAGGAGTAGAAAGCCCTTATTAATAAGGGTAAATTCGAACTAGTTAATAAGAATTAAGTTAAGGGTAAATCGATACTACCTATTACTTAGAAATTTAGGTATAAGTTCGACTAATAAGGGTACCTAATTAAGTATAAGGGACGACTTTATATTTATAGGCATTTATTGCCTTATAATTATAAGGAGACCTATACTATTACCCTTATAGCTTATAACTTTTAGGTACTTATAGTAATTGTAGCTAAGTATAACCTTAAAATCTACTCCCTTAATGCTATTAATGCCTTTATTAATACTTTAATTAATAAAGACGTTTATATTTACTATCTAGATAGTTTTTAAGTTCCTAGAAATGTTCTTAAACTTAAGAGGCATTATATAGTCTATAATGCTCTCCCCCCCTCTAGTAGAGGGAACTTTTAAGAGTACTTACCTAACTTAACCCTATTCCCTATAATAAGGATCTATATATTTACTAATCCTAGTATCTTACTATCTTTTCTACATAGATAATATTGTCCTTCTATATTAGAAGTAACATTAGAAGGAAGCTAATAATTTTATTATAATACTAATAATAGGGTTTTAGAATAGTTTCTTTCTATCTAAATTATATAGAATTAATATAATAGCTCTATTTTATTAGTATAAGATAGTTTTATTAATAAGATTATAAATTCTTTTAATTAGGATTAGGATAGCGATACTTCTTAGGACTCTTTTCCCTTTCTACTTTCCCTATTAAAATAGAAATTCGAGGGATAGGCTATAAAGGAGAAAATTTATTACTATTTAAGTATTATTAGTAATCTTAACTATATAGCTATATTAACACGTCTAGATATCTCTAAGGCTATTAATAAGCCTATAGAACTTATATAGAATCCTTTACTAGAGTATCTATTAATAGCTCTTTATATTATCTACTATCTTTATTATACTAGATTTAATACTATTGTCTATAGTAGTAAGTAGGTAAATTAGTATCCTAAGATTAAAATATACTTAAATACCTTATTTATAAATAATAAGTAATCTAGGAAGTTATAATAGGGCTACCTTTTAAGATCTTTAAAGGATATATTATAGAGTTAGCTAGGAAGTAAGCTATAGTTATAACCTCTTCTATTAAAGCTAAGCTACTTCCCTACTTATTAATAGTAAAGGAGCTTATTTCTATCTTAAGACTTCTTAACGCTAATACTTTTAAGATACCTTAACCTATTATCTAGTATAATAATTAATAGACTATTAGGCTAGTTACTTTAGAAGTACTAAGAATTAAGATAGTACTTAAGTATATAGATATATATATTACTTAGGCTAGATAAGCTTATCTTTAAGGGTATTTTAAAGTCTTATATAAAGCTATAAATAAGATAATAGTAGATAGACTTACGAAGCTACTCTTAAAGTAGTAATTTAGTACCTTTAGGTTATAATTAGGACTTTAAAAATTTAGTAGTTATTATTAATTAAGATAGGTCTATCTAGTAAAGGGGCTATATTCCTAATACGCTAAATAACTACTATATAATCTATAAACTAAACTAATATAATAGGTATTATCCCTAAGCTCTATTCTTTAGACGAAGTAAACTAAGTAATAGGCTAACCTACTTAAGCCTCTACCTACTAGAACTAGGGATTCTACTTACTTAGAAAGAGAAAGAACTCTATAATAGCTTATAATTAGGAATCAGATAATATAATTAACCTAGCTAGCTAAGATAGGGCTTTCTAAGCCTCCCCTAATGCCTCCTAGTAGTAACAAGCCCTTTTCTTAGTAGAGAGCATTTCTTCTTACTTATAATTAACTTTTCTATAACTAATAGTAACTAGTATAGATATATAGCTAGTAGTCTAAGTAACTAAAGAGTTGTTTATTATAGTTTTAAAGCTATAATACTAGGAGAACGTCTAGTAGTATCTAAGTACTATTATATACTAGTAGTTTACTACGCTCTTAAACTATTATTAATTATTAGTATAGAAGAACATTATATTAAGGATTATTAATACTTATATTAATAAAATATTCGCTTAAGTACTAATAAGACTAGTAGGTACTTGCCTAATCTAGAGAGGTAGGTACTTACTAATACTAGTCCTTATCTTACTTATTAGGGCTAGATACTTAAAGCTACTACCTTAACCCTTACTAGTACTTATAAAATACTTATTCTAATAGCTAATATAGTTAGTAATTTCTTTAATAGTTCTTTTATAAGGCTAGAATCGCTCTCTATACTAGTTTAACTTTATACTAGTAAGCCTAACTACTTCTTATTAAGGCTTATACCTAAAAGAGCTAGCTAGATTATAGCTACCCTATAGCGACTAAATTAGGAACCTTAGATTAGTAGGTAAGTCTTAATATCGAGTTTACCTTTTACTAATATAACCCTTAAGGTATTAGACAAATCTATTAATAGGGTTAAAAAACAAAGTATTAGATAATATAATTTTCTAATCTTTATAATTAAGGAATTAAGCTACTATATAACTTTTATTTAATAAATTATACTATCTAAAACTACTAGTATCTATCCTATAAGGGAGATTTCCCTCCTTATCTTACTAGTTAATTAAGTCTAATATATATATAATTCTTAAAACCTAATCTAGAGTTATATTAATAGGTATATTAGTCGATAGGGACCCTTATATATAGGAACTTATAGGGGAGCCCCTACTACTTTCTAGCCCTACTAGGGACAAGTACTAGCTACTTCCTCTCCTATAAGATAAATATAGAGAGCTATAGCTACCTAAGGGGGTAATCCCTTTACGCTTATAGCTACTTCTACTATTTCTAGACATTTATATATAGGTTAGCTTAGTAATCTCCTATTTGTTATATTCCCTATATATATTTCCCTATATAGTCCTACTATCTCTCTTTAAATTTAAATAATACTTTCTTTTATTAATTTATTTAAGTTAAGTAGTAATACTTAAAGAAGTAAAAATTTTAAATATATAAGGTCTTTTTATCTTTAATTTTTACTTTCTACTAATTACTCCTTTTATTACTTTTCTACCTTATATAATAAGTAGCTATTTATAGCTTAACCTTAGGGTTACTACTTACTATATAGCTAAGGGGGGATATTTAACATCTATATAAGGATACTTACTAATCTAAATCTAAATACTTAATAACCCTTCTTATTTACTTACTAGATATATATAAAATCCTTAATACCTAGTTAACTATTATACCTTTTATACTAAATACTATAACCTTAGATATATTTAAATAACTCCCTTCTTTTATATTATTAACTAGGCTACGCGTTCTTTTATTATCTTACCTCTATAGTAGTATTTAGGTTGTAAATTTAGTAGTTCCTAAGTAAATAGAATAGGAAGAATAATATATATTACTATAAGTAACTTAGGGATAATAAGTAGTTATTTAAGGGTTATATAGGTAGTAGTAGCTTCTTTCCTTTAAATAGTAAAATCATTAGAGACTTAATTAGAGCTTTATTAATTTTATATACTTTAAGTTACTTTTTACTTCCTACTTAAGACTAATACACTTACGTTTAGCTCTAAGTAGGCTATTAACTTACTTAATAAGGTAGATTATATATTAGAAGATTATAAGGGCTAGAGATATAAGTAGTACGTTAAGTATAAGGGCTACTATACGATAGTAAGTACTCTATATTAGGGGGGAATGTAAAGTAATGTACTAATAGTAGTAAATAGGTAGCGTCTAATAGTTAGAGATAGCTAAGACTTCCTTTATATTATTAGTATTTTAAAATATATATATATAGCTAGAGTTTATAGTATTAACCCTATAGATATAGACGAGATCCCTAAAGTTTTTATTAAGGAGGAGCGCAATTTTATTACTAGTATAGCTTAGTTAATAGATAAGACTTTTAAGGCTATCTAGGAGGGCTACTACTAGGACTACTAGCTAGCTAGCTCTAAGAAAGATAAATAAGTATATAAAACAAAAACAAGGTAGTTAAACTAGGTATAACTAACTAGAGTAAGAGGCTTAAAGCGCTTACAAGGCGCTAGTTAATTAAGAGAGTACTTAGCTTAGTACTAAATATCCTTACTCCTAGCGCTATAATAAGGAAACTTATAAGTAGTATTAGGCTTAAGTATTCTAGTAAGTAGATAAGGTAATGCCTTGTTTTACCCTTAGGACCTAGGCGTATATAGCTCTATTAGCTTAGTAGTAAGTAATAGACTATTAAGTATAGAAGGTAGTAGATACTATATTAGCTAAGTATACTAGCGAGCTTAATAATAACGTTTAGGTATAGATTATTAACTTGTAAGAGAATTACTAGCAGTTCTATATATATAGGGAGACTATATTATTACGCCTAAGCTCGCTAAGAGACGCTAAGGGGACGCTAACGAGCTAGGGATACTAACCTAGGGCTATCGTAGTAGTAGTAGTTATAGACACATAGGACAACCCCTACTATTAGCTTCTCGCGTCTATAGTAAGGACAATACTAATAATAATACTAGTAAAGGGCTTACCCCTAGTAGGGAGTAAGATTTAAGGCATAGCGTACTAAGACTACTTTAATAGTAAGTAGGTAGATAGGAAATAGCTAGGCGCCTAGGTCCTAGTAGTACGTAAATAAAAAGGTAGTTAAACTAGCTAGTAGTCTAACAAAGAGGTTAATAAGTAGAGTAATTATTTCTTTTAACCTTTATTATATTATACCTTTATAAATACTATATAAGTCGCTGTATATCTACTATATTCTCTTAAGAAATCTACTAGTTATACTCTAAAGGCTATCCTTTTATTCTATAAGTAAGTAAGTAATACTACTAATTTTATAGAAGTCCTTAACTTCCTAAACTTCCTATTCTCCCTTATCTTTAAAATTAAGTATAGGGAGACTTATATCTAGGTTATCTATATAGGTCCTCTAAAGTTTAAGTATAGAGATATAGAAGACGTTATAAAGCTAGGAGTATTTTTTAGGTAGAGTAAGGTAATATGCCTAGAACTAATACGTTTAAGAACTTAGAATATACTAATATATTTAGGTAGGAGTTTTTTCTTCTAGTTTTTAAACGAGATATTCTTAGTTAAGGGACTAACGAGTGTTCTAACTAAGAGGGTAAGGGCTTAGTACTTGTTATTACATACTTTCGCTTAGTACTAAATAGGTTTACGCTAGTAAGCCTTAGGTTTTTAATATAACTATTATATCTTCTTAATATAGGGGATAGTATTTAGTATAGAAGCTATAGTACTATTAATATATAGTTAAAACTTAGACTAATAGCTAAAAAGTGCTTTTACTAGAGCGAGACCTATTATAGTATAGTAGGTATTATTTACTATAAATTAGGTAATAAGTAATAACTAGGGCTAATTAGTTTCTTCTATATTTATAAAATAATAGAGGTAGTACTAGACTACCTAGTTTGTCCTCTCTACTTACTTATTTGCTTAGGGGTAAAACGCTATTAATAACTACTACTTAATCTTTAAGAGATAATAGAAATCTAACTAGAAGTTGCTTATTAAAGGGCTACTCTAGTTAGATATAATACCTTAAATACTCTAAATAGAGTTCTAACTTATAGTAAAAGAGCTCTACTAAGTCTACTACTAAGATTTATTTAATATAGGAAGTATTAGTAAACACTTTATATATTAATTTATAATAATAAATATACTATTAACCTTATTCCTAAGTTAATGTCTAACTAAAAGTTCTTTAGTAAAATTAAATAAGATCTCTATCTATAGTTACTAAAGAATTAATAAGGACTTAAGGGTACTATAAGAGTAATAGTACCTTATAATAGCCCTTTAGTAGATTTAATAGGTCTTAATGTATTTTTATATATCCTTATATATACCTTCTTAGTAGAAGTAGCGTATAATTAGCTCTTATATAAAGTAAACTCTAAAGTACCCTACTAGTAAATTATTATAGTAAAGTATAAGAAGTTCGTTTCTTAGACCTAAGTTAGTAAAGATAATAATATAGTCCTTCTATTTAATAAGGCTATCTATATCTATTAATTATAGTCTTCTTTTATTAATAGGTAAGGTTTTCCTTAGAACGTTTTCGTTAGCCTATAACTATGTCCTCTCCTTATATATACTAAAGTACTTAAGTTAGAAATTATAAAATAGTCTTATTAAGGGGGAATCTATAGCTTATATTATATAGACTTTTAGTTCTAAATACCTTCTTTACTTATAAGTAGGAGTAGTAGTTAGCTTACTTATACCTTAGTTTTTTATAGTAAGTATAGGTATTTATAGAGTAGGGCTTATCTAATTAGTCTAGATTTTATAGGGCTAAGCTAGACTTTACTAGGTTATAGGACTATAGCTACCTTTAGTAATTTAAGGGCGTTTCCTAGCCTTAGGTAGAGCGATAGAACGTATTATTAAATAATTTATAATGTTTTAAACTAAACTAGTTAGCTAAGGAAGTGCGTTTTTAAGGCTTATAATCTTAATACTTCTACGTAAGGGATATACTTTATCCTAATTTAGCTCTAAGATATTAGGAGTTATATTTATAATCTTCTATTAAAGGTCTATAGTAAGCTTAACTAGAAAGGTTATTACGTACTATTTTTCTTTAAGCGGTTAAAATTACCTTTTAATAGAGTCTAAGTATAAGTAGAAATCTATAGGAGATTAATCTAAGCGTTAGTATACTCGTATAAGGTTTAGCTTAAATATTAGCTCTTAGTTCTTAGAATCCTTTATTAAGCTTTTAATTTACTTAGTAAAGTAAGCTTAATTACTATTAATATACTAGCGTTCCTTAAGTAACTCTCTTTCCTTATAATAGGACTACTAGTAGGTCTTAAGGTCGTTTTTATAAGATCTTTAGTAAATAGAATTTTTATTACATCTTACTTAAACTTCCTTAGAGTAGTAAGGAACGTGTGCTCTAAGTCGTTAGTCTAGTTATAGAGCTTCTAAGCTATAGTAGGAGTAATAAGCTTAGATTCTTAAGTTTTATATCCTTATTATAGCTACTATTAGAGTCTAAGGAGTTATTATAGGAATAGTGTCTTAAAAAACAAGTAGATAGCGCTATACTATTAGTACTTATAGAGGGAGGTAGTACTATTACTACCTAGTTACTACGAGCTATAAGGTTTTAGATTTACTTCTAAAGAGCTACTATCTTTTTATTTAAGGTATATATTTCCTTAGTAAGCTTAGTTTTACTCTAGGGCTAGAATTATAAGCGCTAGGGTATTACTAGGGAGTTACTAGGAAGTTAATTATTATTATTTCTTCTCTAAGCGTTCTAAAAAACTTAATACTTTAGAGGGTATATTATTAAAAGAGAAATTTCTCCCTTTAATTCTAGAATTTCTTTAATATAACGGTTAGGTACTTTAGCCTATACTATAAGGTTACGAATAGGCGCTATAGTAGCCCTAGCGCGTTATTAAGTGTTTAGTACTATTTTTATTTTAAGTGTCTAAAAGAGAAGATTTAGAATTATAAAAGAGCAGTATATAAAGTCTACTTAAATAGTTAGAATAGAAGTAAGGGACAGAGAGTAAGAGAGAAATTAGATTATATTTAGATAGTAAGACTAAATCTTACTAAGTAAAGAGAGTACCTTTATACCTTACCTTTATACTTTAGTAAGGTATATAAGGCCTATATTACTAGTAGGTTACATATATAGGTTACTAGTAGTATACTTTAAGTTAGGTACCTCTAACTTAAGTACTTATAAGTTAAGTACTATAAGTTATACCTATAAGTTAAATACATAGTTATATAATCTATTATATTTATAAAGTAAGTATAAGGTACTTTCTCTATTATATAATATAGTTAACATTATTATACTAACATATAACTAGGCCTTAATTAGGGCTATTTTACTTAACTATAAAGATACATACTTTACTTATAATACTATTACTAGTATTAATAAGAAATATCTAGTCCTCTATTAATACTAGAAAGCTAAGTTAAATAATAGTAGTTATCTTAAAAAGGGAAGGTACTATAAATGCTATATAGCCTAGCTAAGACTAAATTAATAGTTAAGATTAGTAGGATTAACTTTTTAAAGGGGAATAGTAAGTTATCTTTATTATTATCTAATAACAATAGTAAGAAGGCTAAGACCCTTAATTATAGCTATAAAAACAAATAGTAAAGAATATAAGAAGGATAACTACTAGCATTTATATCTAGAGAAAATACTAGAGAGTAAAAAGTATTAGTAGTAAGTTAGACTTATTATTAAGGAGGCTAATAAAAAGTATTTATTAGGTAATGAGTATAAGAACGCTTTTATTATTAATACTAGTAGCTTTAAAAGTATAGCGATAGAAGGAGGGGCCTATAATAAACTCCTTCTTAATAGTAGTACTACTTAATACATTTTAAATAATTTAAAATAGTTTATATTATTTAATAACTATAATAACATTAAACTAGTACTCTTAGCTATAAATTAACTAAGAAAGTACTATAGTATTTATAATACTATTATTAACATTTCTAAAGGTAATAAGCTTACTCTATAAAGGGTAAGGTTTAACACTTATTGTCTAGCTAACCTTATTACTAATAGCTCTCCTTATAAGAAAGGAATTATCTAGAATTAGTACAATAAGTAATATATAGTAAAAAAGACAAAGTAGGTTATTTTAGAAATTAAAATATATAATAAGAATTATTATATTTATAGAGCCTTTATAGGAGGTAAAAAGAGGTAGCTATAACTAGTATAGTACTATAATATAAGCTAGAGTATCTAGATATAAAGGTTAACTATAGCTTACTTTATTATTGTCTTAGTTATACTATACCTTAGAAGGTTATTAAAGCTTACTAAAACGTAAATACTACTATTAATAAGGCCTTTAATATAAGGCTTTTATTATAAAGCTTATAGTTTTACTAAAGTTAATAAGATTGTTAGTTATACTATATTTCTAAAAACTATAGCCTTTCTTTACTATATCTTCTAAAACTTTATTAAGTATTTCTTTATAGGCATTTAGAGTATAAAATATAGCTTTATAGTATTAACCTTTATATAAGGTTCTCCTAATACATTATAGTATATATAAAAGGTTAGGCCTATAACTCATTTATTAGCTAGAAGAAGTAAGTTAAGAATTTCTTAGGGGGGCTTAGAGTTAGTAAAATAGTATTTAACAACGCCTAGGAATTCTAATCTTTAAAGATTAAATAGTAGGCATTTAATAATAGCTTTATTACCTACTATCTTATACCTTATACCCTAGAATAGAATAGTCTACTTAAATAGACTACTAAGACACTAATAACAATAGTATAAATAGTTTATACTAATATAAAGCTACTTAAGATCTTATAGTTATAGTATATAAAGTTAATAGTATACATAACTAATCTTTTACTAACTTTATCTATAAAGGAAGTTCCTATAGTAGCTCTTATAAATAGAAATTAGTATTAACTATAACTATAATATCTACTATTTAAAGCCTTAGAGTTATGTAGTTTATGTTATAAAGCCTAAGGAAAAGGTAGTTAGGTTAGCTAAAATACAACTATATGTTTAGAAAGGCTACCCTATAGGTATAGAAGAACTATATAAGTATATTTATAATATAAATATACTAGAGCTTAAAACATTATAAGGGTTTATACTATACGTTACTATAAGCTATATAAGAACGGTTAATTACAAGATACTAACTATAAAGCTAATCTTTAACCTAATAAAGATAATGTTAATAAGTATAATAAAGTATCTATATAGCTTTAAAGTAGTTAGATAACATTATAACTTAAGACTACCTAGAGATAAGGGGCTTAAAGACTATAACTATATAAGAGCTATTTATTATAAAGTAAGAGGCCTTAATAATAACAGACATAGAAGCTATACCCTAACTATTTAGAGCTAATATACTTATAATTAGGCTTATAATTTATTTTAAATAGTAGTAATACTACTACTATTAGAAGTAAAAGAGTTAGTTAAGACCCTTTTAAAGTACTTTTAACTAAAGTATCTATTTATAAACGAGTTATTAGTACCTAACTATAAGAGTATTATATTATAATTATTTTTATTATAAACTTTAATATTATAGATATCTTTATAAACTAGTAATGCTTTCTTAGTCTCAGTCTATTAGAGTATATAAATAGTATTATAAGAGACTAGTAAAGGTTTTATAGTCCTTAATACTACTAACTATAAAGAGGTAGATTAATTTCTTAATATACTTAAAGTATATATTTTAACAGTACTTATAGTAAGGAGCTTTACGCCTAAAACACTATAAACTTATTACTAAGCTATTAATATATCTAACTTTAAAGAGGTTTAAGTACTAGCTTTTAGAAAGAAAAGGCTAAGCTTAAAAATAAAGGTACCTAGGAGCTAGTAGAGAAGCTAGTAGATAAGAAGGTCTTAGCTAGTTAATAATTATTTATTATAGAGCCTTTTATAAGTACTAACTCTATCTATAAAGTACGTTAAGTAGTAAGTAGGGGTTGTAATCCTATTAAATAACTAGATAAAGAGATATATAGTAGTAGTATACTAGTTATTAGTATAACTTCTCGTAACTATTATAGCTATAGAAGGCCTTAAGTAAGCTAACTTTAATATAGTAAACGCTTTTATTAATACTAAGTTAGATACGAATAAGAAAGTATACGTAGTCTAACTTATTAGCTTAGCTAATAGTATAGATTATATTAAGTAACTTAAAAGGGCTCTATATAGACATTAAGTAGCTCTAAAATATTAATTTTAATAAGCTAGTTATAAGCTTAAATATAAGGACTTTAAGTAAATATATTTAGAGCTATACTTCTATTAATCTAATAATAGTATATTACTACTACTATATAAAGACATTATATAAATTATAGTACTTATAATAGTATTAATTAGTAATATAACTAGCTACTTAATAGCTTATATAAGACTAAGTACCTTAGGGAGCTAAGAAAATCCCTTAGTATAAAATTTAACTATATCTAGTATAATAATACTATTATAATTTACTAGGTACACTATATATAGTTTATTTATAAAGCTTTTAGCGCTTAATATAATAAGTATAGCTATAATATTAAAGCTATATAAAGTAACAGTTCCCTATAACTAGAAGACTTATAAGGTAGTACTATTAACGTTTAAATATACTAAGCAGAGCTAGTTACTTTAATTAGTTAGCTATAGATATATACTCTAATATTAGTTATATAGTTAGTAAGTTATTAGAAGGTAATATATATTCTATAGATAAATACCTTATAATCTTTAAGTACTTACTTTATTACTTAATAAGAATATTAAAACTATTATAAGTATAGTTTTAAAAAGTTATAACTAACTATAACTTTCTAGAAAGTTATAAAAAGTTATAATAAGAAAAGAGTTAACTTAAATTATATAGATATAGTTCTAATATAGAAGATATATAGTAACTTTTTATAGAATTTATACTAATTTACTTAATTTTATAAAAAATCTTAAATATAATTACTAAAAGGTAAATACCTTTCTCTTTAAAAGTAAAAGTATTATTAAAAAGAACTAAATTTCTTTAGTACTAGTAGTTTAGTATATACTACCTTTTAGATATATAGTTTCTCTATATATTATAAGTTTAACTACTAATTAATCTCTTTAAATAATTTTTATAAATTTTAAATAGAAAGTATATATTAAGTTAACTTCTTATTATTAGTAAGTTTTACCTTATTAAAAATATACTATAAAGTCTATTTAACTCTTATTATTTTTACTATAAATATAAGTAAGTTTACCTTTTATATGTTTTATTAAAAATAGTAAAACATAGCTTACCCTATATCTAGTAAAAATAATTTAACATTAAATATAAGAATATATATAAAGTTATAACAAAATTAAAAACATTTTCTTACTAGAAAATTAATAAGCTAAGCGTAACTTATTTTTCTTTATTTAATTATAAGTATAGTAATAGATATAGAAGTTTAAATAACTATAAACGTTTTTATTAAATCTTTTAATTTACCTCTATAATAAAGTAAGTAAGGTTTAAACATAATCTATTTATTTAGTCTAATATAAATTATAAAAAAATTAAAAAAATTCTAGTAATTCCGCTTATAGCTAATTAGTATATAATACTATTTTTAATACTTTTATTATTACATTAAAAAATTATTTAGTTTAATATAAAACTTATTATATAGTTAAATTAGATTATAATTAAGTATAATTATACTAGTTTTTTAGATTTTTATAACTACTTATACCTAATAATAAACTCTTTTACTATTTATTTTAGCTTATTAATCTTAGTCCTATATAATTAGAGCCTTATTTATATTTTACTAATAAGATCTATAATTATAAAACATTGTATATTTAGCTTTCCTATAATAGAATTTCTTTTACTTATATAAAAGATTACGTAAGCTAATTTTTTTTCTTTTTATATATTTTATATAAAGTCCTTAATTAATTATAGTAAATAAATAGTACTTTATACTTCTAAATAATACTAATATATATATCTACTTTATAAGGTTTTTTAAGACTATATTCTGTTTATAATAAAATAAATAAAAATAAAGCTAAATTTTCTTTTTAAGAAGATCTTAAGAATAATATATATAATTAATTTCAACCTAATGTACTCTATTTATAAGTTTAAATATAAAGTTAAAATGTAAAGATTTTATACTTTTACTAAGATCCCTATTAAAAGTATCTTTATAAACCTCTCTAATAAGATTCTTTCTAAAAATATCTAGAAGGTACCTAGTAAGAATAAATAAATTCTAATCTCTACTAAAGGCTTTAGGCTTAGTAATATAGCTTCTAGCTACACTCTTACATTACTATATATATCTTAAAAACTTCTTACTTTTCTAGCATTTTTCTCTTTACCTTTTACATTACTATAATTACTACATAGCTTTAAAGCTTAATTGTAACATTAAAACCCCTTTAAAAATCTAAAAGTAAATTATTAGAATGCGTAGCTTAAGAGAAATATCTATATACTAATAAAATTTTTTTACTTTAATCTCTATTCTCTATAAACAATGTTAGATAAGGACTTTCTCTTAAGCGATAGCTACACTTCTTAGCCTAAAGAGACTGTTTCTAAAAACTAAGCTACTCCTAATTTAGATAGCTCTTCTTTAGAAAAAGACGAGAATTCCTAGCTTATTAATATAAGTACTATATTAGCTACTATAGCTAACTTCCTAGATTTTAAGCTCGATTTAGATAAAGAAAGTTAAAGTTATACTTTATAATATAAGTTCTTTACTAGAGAGCTTTGTTTTATTATGTCTAATAAGGCTAGATAGCTTAAAGCTACTTATATAATATAAGTTATTAATATTTCTTCTTCTTTCTTTTTATTTTAATACTAATATTATTATTTTAGCTATTAGAAGACCTTTTTTATAAAGTATATAAGTTCTCTATATCGAACCTTACTTAATACTACTGTCTTTCCTACCCTACTATTGCTTATTCTAAAGAATCTAAAAAGAATTAAAAAGAAGTAAGTTTTTTTTAAAAAAATAGTTTTTATAGCGACTTCTTAACTAGGGCTTTAAAGTACCTAATTCCCTTTTAGAAAATGTCGAAAATATAGTACTACTTTATTTTTAAAGAAATAAGCTTATATAACTTTAACTTTAAGCTTTAAATTTAATAACAATAAAGTCTCTTCGTTAATTCTTTACTTCCTAATTTTAACTAATATCTCCTTTTATACTATTTACTTAAAGTCTTTTAACAACCTTCTAAGCTATTATAACGCGTTATTTATCTTACACTTTATATATAAATATATTAACTTTACTAATAATTACTTTTAGAAACTACTTGCCTATTTATTATATAAAGCTTTAGATAGTTATTTTAAACACTTTTAAGGATAAAATTACTTTTATAAACTCTAAGCTTACTAAACACGCTAGTACTTATAGCTTTTTAGCCTTATTACTAATGTTTAGACTTAAACTATATAAGACGTATATCTAGGACTTATAGTCTACTTTATTAACTTAGATTTTAAGTTAAAATACTACATTATTAGTATATTATATAATATAAAAGTAAAGCTTTATAAAGGTACTTATTATTTCTTTTTATCTTTACTAATACTTATATTATAGTGTTTTATAAGCTTACTAAGCGTTAAACTAGCTACTACCTCTACGATAAGCTTTTAGTAGCTCTTATACCTTATCCTTTAATAAATCTAGGAACTATTATAAGGTAAGAATAGTTAAAAAATCTACTTATTTAATTAGTAGCTAGTTAAATTCATTTAGCCTTATACATAAAAATGTAACGAAGAATCTAGCCTTTTTAAAGGCTTATTTAAAAGACTTTTCTAACCGCTTTAAAAAGCTATTTATAGGAGGGATGTAGTACTTAGCATATATAATTAATTTAATAGCCTTAGACATCCTTAAAGCTTTTCTTTTAACAATAAAGGATAAAAACAATTTACTACTTATATTACTAACCTTAAAGATAGTCTAGAGCCTTTTATAAGGGATTTTAGGACTAACTTTCTATATATTTTACCTTTATTATCTTTTAATACTATTATTTACTAATCTGTTTAGTAATATCTAATTGACTTTACTAGTGTATTGTTATTTTAAAAATAACATAGAACTAAAAGAGCTCTTTTTAGAGTGCTTAGAAAGGGTAAAAGAAATAGGGTAAATTATATAAAGTAAAAGGATAAGAATCCCTTTAGGTATATTCTTTTAAAGGTTATAAATATAGCTTTACTATTTTTTAAATAACTAGGTAACGCTACTCGATAGAATTTAACCTTCTATATACTATAATAAGGTATAGAATTTAAACTAGCTTTAGAATTTATAGTTAATAACTCTATATATAAAGAGTTTAAGAAGGTCTTTCTTAATTCCTTAGAATAAGAAGTTATAAAGAACCTTAAAGCTATTCTTAAAGGGTTTTTAAGTTATTAACTATTTTATAAGGCTAGTTTTAAATTACTTTGTCTAAAGAGTTACTTTATATCTATTAAATCTTTAAGTAGCTTAATACCTTAAAGGATACTTATAACTTATCTAATAGAGTATATTGTCTCTTTATATCTATTTAGCTCTTTACTATCTACTAGTTATAACCCCTAGACTTCTTACTATTAAATTATAGTAAACTATTTATAAGAAGGAGTAAAGAAGCTAGAAAAATACTTTCCTCGAAGGATAAGTAAAGCTAATCTCAATAGCTTAAAGCCTTACCTCTTTAGTCTTTTCTTAACCCTTAATATAAGTTATAATATTTCTAATCTAGTAGCTTTTTAAGCTATTATACTATACTAGATAAAGATTTACTTAACCTTTTAAAGAGAAATATAATAAGTAAGTTAAATTCCCTCTTATTAAGTATTATTAAGCTTATAAAGTTAGTTTTAAACACTATTAAAACTTTAAGACATAACTTAATAAGCCTATAGAGAGAGACCCTAGTCTAGCTTTAAGTATTTATTTAGATAATTAATATTTCTTAAGCTACTATAATAGAAGATAAAGAATATAATATTTATCTAACTAAGGCACTAAGCGTAAAGAAGGTACGTTTATTATATATATGTTTTTATATATTAAAATTATTAACTAACTATTTATTTACTTAGTTAAACCTATTAGACTTTTAGAAAGTAAATGTAATCCGATTTTTAATACTATTAGCGCTAGTAAGAAAGTTTCTAGCTATTCCTACTACATCTACTAGCATTAAGTCGATTTAATCTATTTATAGCAGTATATATTACTATATCTAGAAGTTAGCTATACGCTAGTATAGTAGAAGAACTAATACTATTAAAGTTATAGGATAATAACTTATAGGAGTAGTAAAAAACACTATAAGAGATAGAATAAGAGGGGGATAAAGAAAAGGAAAGTACCTAACTAAAATTACTTCTTTATACTTATTAGCTAGTTTTTTAAATAGCTTACCTAGAGGCTAGAAAGCTAGGTTTTTCTAGTTAATATATATTTTTAAAAGGCCTAGTTCCTTTAGTAATTTACTTTAAAATTAAGTATTATATATATAATTGTTTTAATTAATATAGTTATGTAGTATTTTTCTGTAAAAATATATACTTAAAATTCTATAACATATATTTTTATGTAATTTTTACTAATATTTTCGTTAAAAGTACTAAGTAGTTAGTAATTAAGTATTTATTTAGCTTATAGTATAATAATAGTTCTATAGTTCTTTTTATAGTTCTTATTTTCTTAAACTATAAATAAATAGAATTAGCTATAAATGAAATAAGAAACAAAATTATATATAACTATAAATAATATATCTAAAGTAAAACCTTTTATAATATATAGTATACTTCCTATAAGCCTTTTCTGATTTTTTCTAATATTTAATAGATTTTTCTATACTTATTATTTAAAACTAAGTTTTAAAATAGAAAGTATAGAGAAATAAAATAAGAAATATTACTAATATATTCTATAACTTTTAATAACTATATAGTTATTTTATAACTAACTAGAGTTATAGCTATAACCTTTTAAATAACTAAAGTTATTATAGTAACTAACTTTTTTAAAAAGTTATAACTTTAGTTAGTTATAACCTTTTAAAACGTTAATTATAGAATAGGACTTATAAGGTCTTACCTAGACGTAGAGAGAGACTTTCTAGGATTTCTAGTTATATAGGAGTTATAGAGGAAGGATTTCCTAGGATTTCCTAGGATGAGGAAGGGAATTCTTAGGAAGGCTAGGCGTAGTAGGAATAGGTGTCTAGAAGGGCTAAGGGAGTAATAAGGGTATTACGAGATATAAGGAGAAACGTTCTATAGAATAAACGGAAGTAAAGGAAGGGATAAGAAGAGGGAAAAGCCTTAGGAAATAAAAAGCTAGCTTAATCTAGAATACTACTTTATCTTTCTAAAAGCTTAATTACTATACTTTTATCGACACTATAGCTAGCTAGTATTATAAATAGTAGCTAGTCTAACTAGAGTTCCTTATAAGCTATATAAGTGTATATTAAAAACTAGGGGTTACTATAGGTAGTAAGGGCTATAATAGCTATAACTAGACCTTTTTAATACTTTATTTATAAACAATAAGTATACCTAGTACTTAATAGCTAGGCTTGTTGTCTTTATAGCTAGTAGGCTAATTATATAAAGGTCTTATAAGTAAACTTATATTATAATATTATTAATAGAAGTAGAAGTTATTACTCTTATACTAGTAGTTATAGTAGTTAAGTAGTAATAATAACTTATTTATAAGCTTAACTAGGAGTAGCTAAAGCTTATTATATTTATAACTAATAGTTAAAATATATAACTCGTAGTCTTAAACTAATATAATAAGGTATATATATACTATATTAACATATACTATAAATTATAGAAGGCGTTAGGTAAAGCCTAGACTAGGCCTTCGAGATAATAGTAAATCTATATGTGTGTTTAATAATATCTAAGGAAGAGAGAAGGAAAGGATATATGTAAGGGTAGGGGTTAAAAACCCCTAGCCCTATACCTATATTAGTATAGAAATATAAAAGTCCGCGGCTATACGTAAAAGCACGTATAGCCTAGACCTACCTAGGGGTAGCCCTAGACTAGTCCCTAACTAGTCCTAGGGGAGCCCTAGAGAAACCCTAGGGAAGCCCTAGAGTTCTAGAGCTATCTTACGTAATAGCTCCCCTTACCTACGCTAGTGCTAGTATATATACCGACACTCGACTCTTTTTCTAGCCTAGGCCTCTTGCCTAGTAATGCCCCCCTTTAGGCATTATTATTATTATCCTCCCCTACCTACCCTAGCTTCCTACCTCCTTATCCGCCTACCTACTCCCCTTTCTACGATCGACCTATACCTTAACGCGTACGCGTAGCTCCCTACTATCTACTAGCCTCGTTAGAGTATCGTTAGGCGTAGGCTTTATTAGGGCGTCCGTAGGATTATTACGTCTATCGATCTATTATACCTCCTCGATCTCGCGTTACTCGTATAACAATTATAGGGTAAGGAGGTTAATTATTAGCCTCTTCTCTACCGTTAACCCTATCTTTACGAGGTACTTATATAGCGAATACGAGTCTATATAGATTACGATTAGTAGTAGTAGAAGTTAAAGCTAGCGAGCGATAGTCCTAAGGATATCTACTAGGACGAATCTAGTATCGTATCCTATAACGAGACTATATATCTTAGATACGAGCACGCTCCTAGTAACCCTCTTATACTTTATAGAGCTCTAGTATAAGATATTACCTTTAAGAAGGAACGTACTATTCTTTTCCTACCCTCGTAGATACTCTTCCGTAAGAATAATAAGGAACCTAATCTAAGAGCTTAGGTCCTTATTATTTATAAACGAAGTATCTATAAAAATAAAGAGCTTAGCCCTCTTAAAGTCTATAGGTACGAAGGTTAGACTATAGTCTAGCTACTACTTTTACTAGTAGATATGCCTATTAAGGTAATTAATATCCTTATTGCTTTAGCTACTAAGCCTATACTATAACTAATAGATCGTACGTAGCCTTAGGCTAGTAAAGGCTAGCGATATACGCGCTTCGTATATACTACTAGATATATATAGTATATACTATATCCTTTCTAGTAGACTTATCAATAAGGGTAAGCTTTACCCCTTATCCCTTCTAGCCTACGTAGATCCTATCGCCTACTATAGTAATTTTATATCTATTAAAGTCCTCTATATTACTGTCTATTAGGTCCTTTTAGCCCTTTACCTTTAGCTTCGTAGCTTTAAGTCTACGAGCTTCCTTATTAAGGAAGGTATCTAATATAAGGAATATCGTATTATTAGTTTAGAGGGTATAGATCCTAAAGTTAGCGTTAGCGTTAGAGATTAGTAGGTATAGATCGAACGTTAGCGTTAGTAAAAGCTCCTTTTAAAGGTAACGTTAGTATATCTTAAACTAATATATACTTACTTTTGCGATTCTATATAAGGGCTTTACGATCCGTAGGACTATTCCCTTAGGGAATTTTGTTTTTAGCTCATATAGGAGTAGGGCGAGGATATCGCGCTAGAGCGTAGATTTAGACTATATATAAGCTTATATAATATTATAGAATATAAGCGTTATACCTTTAGAGCGAAGAGAAGGGATAAGTATAAGAAGGAGCCGCTAGCTATAACGTTAGATAGTTAGTGATTACGTAATGAGGTTAGCTTTTCTAGCGTTATTATAGCCTTATACTACTAGGCGAGACTTCTTATAGGGGCGCTCTATATTCTTTCCCTTAACCTCTTATATAAGTCTATACTTAAAGACTCGTCCGTAGAAGTCTAGCGGTATTAGGGTTAGTACTATCGTACTAGAGGCGAGGAGGGCGTCGATTTCTATAGCGTTAGAAGCTTCGAAGGGATTACTATTAGTAGTAATATAACCTTCTTTTTAGAGCCGTAGAGAGAGGGAGAGATTAGCCGTTTCTCGTAGTATAAGGTAGGTATTAGTAGTCTTACTAGTAGTATTACGTACTAGTAGTACGATAATTAACTTCCCTTTATTTATGCGAGGTTAGCCTCTTCGTCGAGGTATAGTTAGCCTTAGAATGTGTTAGGAGACGTAATAGGTCTCTAGTTAGTAGTATTATAGGAGGGTAGTGTCTTACCTATAGTCTCGTAGGTTACTATCTTATATAGCTTAACGTACGTACTATAAAAGGTTATTAGGCTATTAATAAAGTTAAGGGTTATATCGTAATCCTTAATAGAGATAATGTTAAAAGAGCCCTACTATCCTACCTTTTTATAGAACATAAGTATAAGCGAGCTAATAGAAAGGGTAGAAGGGAGTATTATTATAGTATCTCTCGATATACCCTTACGTAGTGCCTTAATAACTCGTCTCGCGCTTATAGCCTTATAAAGTTCTATTATTACTTTAGTATAGGCATAGGTACGTTATATAGCTAAGGGAGAGGGTATAGAATCTATCGTTATCTATAGGTATACCCTAAATACTAAGAGCGTTAGTACGAGGCTATCTAGGCTAGTAGTATCGTTAATAGCTTTTATAGCTATCTATAATATTATATCTAGCGATACGTCCTTAATCTCCCCTTAGAGGATCTCGTACGCGTATCGAAGGGGTATATAATACCGCTCGACCTTTCTAATACTCTAGTGCGCTTCTATAGGCACCTAATAACACGTTACACTATATAGGCGCGCCTCCGCCCGTAGCTTAGCGGCGGTAAAGTTAGTACTAGTATCGTAGGCGAGGAAATCTAGCAGACTAAGGTATGTGTTAATCTAGTATACCTTAAACATTTCCTACGTATACCTAGCTATTATATCCTATAGGAAGCATATAGCCTAGAAGGAGGTAGTAGAGTCGATAAGATAAAGGACGTAGTAGCTATTAAGGTATATTATATCCGCGATAACTTCGTAGTTAAAGTCGTAGTCGTTATAGAGTATAAATTTAAAGCGTCGTAGGGCTTTACCCTTAAGCTAGTAGTAGTAGTAGAACGTATAGATTAACTTAAAGCTCTTACTATCGATATCGTAGCTAGTATAAGTTAAGAGCTCGTATAAGCGCTATACGAAAGAATATCTAAACCGCTAATAAAGTTAGTAGAGCTTAGCCTTAGTAAGGAACATAGTAAATATAGCGTATTAGAGCTTACTAAGGGAGAACTATATATACTCCTAGTAGAACGTAACTAGGATCGTAGCTCTATCGTACGTAACTATATATCCTTAAGGGACGTTAAGGTAGTAGCTTAGACGTTATATATCCTATAGGTAAAGGAGAAAAGGTATTATAGTATCTAATACGTAGAATTCGACTACCCCTATAAGTATATCGAGCTTTATAGATCTAAGTAAAGATACTAGCGTAATGCCTCTAAAGGTAATCGTTATAGACCCTTTCGTAGATTCGTTAAGCGTTATATTAGGGCGCTTATAGTAAAGAGTAAGGAATTAGGGACAGCTAGTAGTAGAGTTCTAAGCTACGCCTATATTAGGGATAATGCCTTAGAAGACCTATATAGAGTAGCGGTTAAGGACGAAGGTATTATTTATAGAATTAGCCCTTAGCTATTCGATAGTCGTTTTTATCTCCTTACCTATAGCGAGGGTAGGTAAGCTAAGTTAATATCTCGTAGCCTCTTTATATAGGAAACTTATAGCTATATAGCTATAGGCCTCCTCCTTAGTAATATTAACGTTACCTTTGTCCTAGTCTCTACTAGACGAGGTACCTATGTCCTTATCTAAGGTATCTACGAGATTATTACCCTTATACTTAAGTAAATAGGTTAAGTATCCTTAGGTATATAGTAACTTCCTATTATATTATTACTACTAGTCGTATCGCTATTAGGCTTAGTAGCGTTTTTTATACGTATGTTTTATTAAAAAACACCTAGCCTTATTATATATATAGTAGCGCTTCTTTTATAATAGTAGCGGTTATAAGGGCTCTTCGTAGCGCTATAGGCCTAGCTACCTTCTAGACCTTAAGTAGTTGTATTTACGGTCTATAAGGAAGGTTATAGGCTATAAGGAAGCGTTTACCTTAATAGAAGTACGAAGGTCTATATAAAGCTTCTAGAACGAGATTAGTATAAGGAAGAGGGCTATATTAAATTTAGGCGTACTATAATAAGCTCTCTTAAGCGCGTAAATAAGGTCCGATTCCTATTACTATACTAGGGTAAGGGCTTATTAATATAGAAGAAGCTTATCTATTAGGATATTAAGAACCTTAACTATAGACTTTCCTTTATTTACCTAATAAAGCTATATAAAAGAATATAACAACTAGTTATTATAGTATACTTAATAGTTATACGTAGTATTAAAGTATAGCTTTATTATATTATAAATCTATATAAACGTCGTATCCTTTAGAATATACAAGAGGAAGTAGTTACGTATACAATTCTTAAGGGCTATCGCGAATACTATATAGAATTCGCTAGGGCGGATTTATAACGTATAGTAGACCTTAAGAAAGGCTTAGATCTTATCGTTAAAGATGTTATATACGCGACCTATGTAGCTAAGATCTTTATTCTAGAGCTTTATAAAGTTAATCGCTTTTATTATATCTACTAGCTCGTTTAGTGTATCGCTTAGTAGGAGTATATACGCTAATTCGTTAATAGAAGCTAGTGCTATAGTAGGCTCAATACTATAGGCTACTATACTAGCCTATGTATATTGCTAGCCTACGGTCGTTAGCTATTCTATTGTCTCTCGATACAAGCTATATACCTCGCGGCCTAAGTTATACCTAAAGGGAGGTAGATAGGCTATTAGTAATAGATATATAGTTAGTTCTATAGTGTTCTATATAGACGTTAACGTCGTTACTAGGGTACCCCTATCCTCTATCTTCGGCTATACTATAAAGGATGTTAATAGCTTAATACCCTCTAGTACTATCCTAGTTATAGCCTCCCTTACTTTTTCCTCTTTAAAGGTAGTAGGGCTACTACTAATCCTATCGATCCTATCGCGTAGCTAGGATATAGCTAACTCGTGCGTAAAGGTAGTAGTTATTAATTCTACGTAATCCTATTTAGGTATATCTTCTACCTATAGTAATATAATAAGGGACTTAATAATTAGGGCCCTTTTTTATCCTATATAGATACCCCTCTCCTATAGGACCTATTAGAGCCTACTATAGAGAGTACGGTTAAACTACTTAAACGTTACGGTCGTCTAACCCTCGAAGTCTTCCTAGAACATCGTTACGACCTAGTCGTTACTATACTTAGTCCTAAAGTACTAGTTAGTATAGGAGAAGATATACGTATTAAGTTCTATACTACTTATAGCGTTATTTAGGGAGTAGAAGTTTTAAAGGTTTCTACTAAGATACTAGTCTAAGACATTAGTGTCCTTAGTAATCTCGAACCTTAGCTTTACTATAATTTCGAGGCATCTTACTTAAGGTCCTTAGTTATCCTTAGTATACCGCGTGTTTCCTAATAGGCTAGGTCCTACTATACTAGTACTTACGGAAGCTATTGTTACTACGTGTAATATAACACTCTCTTAGGAATAAAGATTAGCGATAAGGGACTAGTCTTATTATCTAGGAGTATACCTTCGGTAGGGAAAACTCCTAACCGAAGCTATTAAAGCATAACTACGAAAACACTAGTAACAAAGGACTAGTCTTATTATCTAGGAGTATACTTTTAGCGGGGAAAACTCCTAACCGAAGCTATTAAAGCATAACTACAAAAACACTAGCGATAAAGGACTAGTTAAATTCGCGATGTCTTTTCTTCGTAGCTGTTCTGTCTCTATCGGAGCCTAGAGACTAATTAGTATAGAAGGCGTTAGGTAAAGCCTAGACTAGGCCTTTAAGATAACAGTAAATCTATATGTGTGTTTAATAATATCACTTATTGTTCTTCCTTAAAAAAAGAAGAAGAAGAAGGAAAGGATATATGTAAGGGTAGGGGTTAAAAACCCCTAGCCCTACACCTACATCGGTACGGAAATACAAAAGTCCGCGGCTACACATAAAAGCACGTATAGCCCGGACCTACCTAGGGGCGGCCCTAGACTAGTCCCTAACTAGTCCTAGGGGAGCCCTAGAGAAACCCTAGGGAAGCCCTAGAGTTCTAGAGCCGTCTTACATAACAGCTCCCCTTACCTACGCTAGTGCTAGTGTATGCACTAACAATAAATAGTTAATATAGAGGACTAAGATATGTTTCTTCTAAATTACCTAGTTCTAGTTAGACAATATAGTAGTAAATAGCCTTATAAGGATATTTACTAAAAATAAGTAAAGTACCTTTCTTTACTTAATAGTAATAACCTTAGCCTATAAGCCTATACTATAGGTTATAGCATTTATAGCTTTATAAGTAATAACTATTATAGACTAGAGAGTTAAATTATATAGTCTAACTAGCTATAGTTATAGGTAGCTATAGATAGTTAAAATACTTAAAAGGTACCTATAGAGGATTGTAATATATAGTTAGACTATCTATAGCTATAAGTAGCTATAGATAGTTATATCCTATAGTTAGAGTATATATAGCTAGAAGTAGCTATATATACTTATAATACTAAGTATAGTAACGTAGCTATAGCTACTATTAATAATAACGATAAATAGAAGGCTATATATACTAGGTTTATATTTATAGCTAGCTTAAAGAAGCTACATTATAAAGTAGCTATAGCTAGCTTAACTATTAACAATAAGAAGAAAGTACTATAAGTATAGTAAGTAATTAATAAAGGTAGCTATATAACTAGCTCTAGCCCTACTTATACTACTTTATAGACATTTATAAATAAAAGAATAAAGTATATTACTAAAGTTTTAGCTTAGCTAGTCTAGCTTATTTAGGAGGGTAAACTAGTAAGAAAGTATATAGCCTTAAGTAAGAAGCTACTAGTATTCTAGAACCCTTACTTAAAGCTAAATTACTAGGTATAGTTTATAAAGTTAAAGTTACTAGTAATAAGGGTATTTAAAGAGGGTTTCTATATAAAAGGAAAGTATAAATCTTAGAAGTCTAGGATATATAGCTAAATATATATATATATATATTAATAAATGCAATACTACTAATATATACCTATAGAATATTCCTTTATTTCTTTTCTTATACATTAAAGGTAAGCTAAGAGTAGGCTATAAGGCTATATCTATACTAAGTATAAATAACTACTTATAGTTTCTAATCTTTTATTGAGCCTATAAAGCTACTAGAGTATAGTACTTATAATATAGGTAGAATTTAGTCTAATAGATAAGGGAAGTTATTACTATAATATAGCTTCTATATAAGGGCTATATTTATAGGGTTTCTAAATTTTAGTTATAAAGCTATTTTATAGGTAGGACTATTTATAAACACATTTACTAAGATTTTTTAAAGTATCCTTTATCTTACTAGAGCTTGTAAGAGACCTACCTAGGTTATAAGCGTTTAAGGTAGATTGTAAATTTAGACACTATTTTAGACTTTTTCTTTAATTTACTATAGGATATGTTTTTATTACTAGAAAGCCTTAAGACTCTAATTCTAAATCCTACTTCCCTATTAGTACTTTTTTATAAAGGTATAGGGACCTAAAGTAATAATAAGTTTAGGTATATAAGCCTTTTTTAAATAAGCTTAGAGCTAAGTTAGGGCTATAGAAGCTACTATAGTATTATTTATATAGGGGGTTATAACTAGTTTAGGAGAACTAGTAGAGCTATTAATTAATATAAAGCTATTACTATCTTTACTTTTATAAGGGTATAAGGTTACTAATTTATTATCTAGGATTTAAAGGGGGCTAGGAGCTATATAGTAGCTATAGTAACTCCTTATATAGACTTATAAGGGCGACTTTATACTAGTAAATACCTATCTTATATATTTTTAGAACTAGCTCTTAATAAGTTATTAAAGTTCTCTATTCTTCTATATTAGCGAAACTAGACAGGTTATTAAGGTAGAGGAGTATAGGCTAAGATAATTAGTATACTAGAGGGACTTACTAAACTAGCTATATATAGGCTTACTATAGATAGTATATTATATCTACTATTAGTAGGAGTAGGCTCTATACTTGTTAGAATACTACTTATACTAGGTAGGAGAGAGTTCTTATTTAAGATAAGTAGAGAGACTTATATTAAATAAGTAGGAGATATAAACCTTTATTTAAATAATAGTAATCTAGGTTACTTTAGGGCCTTTATTTATTAAATTATAATAAGGTAAGAACTAGTAGTAAACTAAGGCTATAATTACTTAGGCTTACGTTTTAGTAGTAATAAGTTTAAACATAAAGATAGGGATAATAATAATAGTTATTATGTACCTATAACCTTAGATATTATACAAGTTACTTAGCACTTCTAGGATTTTATTTTATTATAGCTTAGCTTAGTATAAGCTTATAGGTAGTAATAAAAAGGGCTCTCTAAACTTTAGTAGAGGCTATATAGCTAGAAAAGCTAGTTTTAAACTTTTTAGCTAAGGTAATGTTAGAGAGAGGGTAGCTAATAGTACTAACTACTACCCTCTAAATAGAGAAGGAAGAGTTTAGAAGGCTAGATTATTCTCTTTAAAATAAATAGATAGGTAGTAATCTTAGTAAGTAGGGGCGTTTTAGTAGTCTTTATAAGTATATTTATAGTTAGTTATAAACTAGTAAGCTTAATAGACGCTATATAAACTATTTAAAGAAATAGGTAACGAGCTAGCTATACTCGCTTATGTTTTAGTAAGAAAATATATGTATAAGTATATAGGGTTTATTATTAATAATATAGGCGCATTAAAATATAAGGAGTTATATAGAGAACATAGATTTAGAGATTAGCTAATATAGTCTTATATAGGCTCTGTATATTTATTTTAGTAAATAGCTAGTTTAGTAGCATAACTCTATAGGAGCTAGGTAAGAGTATTTATATAAATATTAAGTACCTTATTCTAGACCTACTAGAAGGCGAGTTTTTACTAGGGGTTAAGGAGTTTATAGCTAATATAAAGACTTTAGTAGTATATATAAATAATAAAAGAACTATATTATAATATCTAGTTTATAGCCTTCTATAGATAGATAAGTAGAGTTTACTAGTGCGCTTCTATATAGATAGGGTAATAGAGACTAGCTATAGATTACTAGCTATAGTACTAAGTATAGCTATATTTATAGAATATATATTATAGCGTACTATAATGTTTACTTATAGAAATATTATTAGGAGAGTAATAATATAGTTTTTTTAATAGAAAAGGTATATATTAGTGTTTTAAGTAAGTTAGAGTAGAATCTATTAATATAAGTTATAAAAGGAAAAGTATATAAAAGTAAAGTATTATTACAATATACTATTTATAGAAATATAGGTAGAGATAGGAAAAACCTAATAAAAGGGATATAGTTACTATAAATATAGTAGGGTAAGTCTTCTTAGATAGGTATCTAGAGTTAAGCTATAAAAAGTTAGCGATCTAGTAAGGTAAGTTAGCTAAGTAAGTTAGTTATATAAGTAAGACTTAAACTTAATATAATATAGATATTTATTCTTATTATATCTTAAATGCTTTTAATAATATAAGGGCTTACGTATGTCTGGATTATAATACTGTCTAATGATATAAACTTACATAGAATATGATTTAACTTAGAATGCACTACTATGTACGAAGTCCCGCTCTTCATTAGCCCTGGCCCTTTATCTTTTCAGTCGCCAGCTTGTATTCGCACCTAAAACTTGGCTAGCCGTTACCGACTGTCGCTCGCTCCCTCGCGTTGTTACGTTTACTTGGACCGGACCTGGGATCGTTCGCTTTAGTCCATACGATCGACATCATTCTTACGTCTCTAAGAGTCTTATCAAGTCTTCGTCGTCAGAACGGAATGCGTCGCTTCCTTCATCCCGAGCGATTACCACCACACCTTGCCTCACTCCCGATCTTCTAGAATTACCCGCGTCACCAGTCAGACCTTGCATCTTGTGGACAAATTACCCATGCGATAACGCGCCGCACGTCGTACCACTTCGACCACGCGTGTTGGCCTCGGGTTACACAATAGATTAACCCCCTCCTGAGCCCTTGGAAGGGTTTCTTTCCTGCTTACCCCTTAGTCTCAACTTCTTCGCAATCCGGCCAAGCACATCCGTCACCAGCTCTGATTTCTCAGTCTGGGAGGCGGCCGTTCACACCATCAATTAGCCCCATGACAAGCTGCTCATCTGCGTCGACTGAAGACGGTGACGATTACACCCAGCCAGACGTCATCGACGACTTGAAGAAGGCCCATACTCGAAGCAACCTATCGTCCATCAGGAAACTGCAGTCGCCTTCATCCTCGAAGCATAGCAGACGTTTGGGGAGCAACGGATGGGCTCACAGCCATGTGCAAAATGATCGCGACTGGCGAGTTCCCGCACAGTCGCTCTCTGTAGCGCGACCTGCTGCCATGTCTTTTGGGAACATTGATCCTCCGCCTACCCTCCGACGGTCTAGGCAAGGCTCCAAGATTGTCAGTCCACTTGTCGTCGTTGTCACCGGTCTTGGATGGGTGCTTCTGTTTGTCATTGTCAGATCCCTCTTACGACACGGCCTTGAGCACAAAGGCTGTAAAATGTCCTACATGAGGCCCTCCTACGTACACCTTACGGATTTCGGCAACGAGCACACCCGGTTCGCGACGAAGTACTCGCTATATCTCTACCGCGAGCAGGGAATCGATGACGAGCAGGTGTGTAATGCAGAGGCTTAATTTTCCCCGTCAGCGGGGATCACAGGGCTCTATCTTATGACCTCATCGGGCAGTTGCGTGGAATTCCGGTCCTTTTCATACCCGGAAATGCTGGAAGCTACAAGCAAGTTCGACCGATAGCAGCCGAGGCTGCCAGTTATCATCATAATATCTTGCTGGACCGCCGCAACTCGATGCAGCCTGGAGTACGGAATCTCGACTTCTTCACGGTCGACTTCAACGAGGACATCACCGCTTTCCACGGCCAAACACTTCTCGACCAAGCTGAGTATCTCAACGAGGCTGTCCGCTACATTCTTTCCCTGTACTCCGATCCTCAACGAGCGGGCCGTGATGACGAGATTCCTGATCCTTCGGCTGTTGTCATACTCGGTCATTCCATGGGTGGTGTTGTGGCCCGTGCAATGTTGACGCAGCCCAATTATCAGTCCAAGTCCATCAATTCAATCATAACCATGGCTGCGCCACACGCTCGTCCGCCAGTCACATTCGATGCTCAAATTGTACATATCTATGACGAGATTAACGGGTACTGGCGACGCGCCTATGCGCAGAAATGGGCAAATGACAACCCATTGTGGCATGTCACCCTTGTGTCCATTGCTGGTGGTAGCCTCGACACTGTCGTGCCATCAGACTACGCTAGCCTCGAATCTATCGTACCCGAAACCCACGGCTTTACCGTCTTCACTTCCGGAATACCGAATGTCTGGACGAGTATGGATCACCAAGCCATTCTCTGGTGTGATCAATTTCGGAAAGTGGTTGCTCGAGCGCTTTACGATATAGTTGACGCCACTCGAGCATCTCAGACGAAGCCCAGGGCCGATAGGATGCGACTCTTGAAGCGACGATTTCTTCCAGGCATGGAAATTGACGCAGAGAAGGTAGCAACTTTTCGGCATGGTTCAATACCACTCAGCACAACTGATGACTCAAGCAAATTCGTGTTAGCTGGACCGAGGCTTTCTCTCGGCACCCAGACTGAGGAATTCACACCCACATCTTACTTAATTCCTGTCCCGCCCCCGGACCTCCTCGGCACCAAGCGCTTTACTTTCATCACTGACGCTTCATTGGATCTGAATGCTGCGAAGGCTGGCCTCCAGGTGCTCTTGTGCAGCGTTATCCCCAATGCCCTGGACTCGGACGGCGTCCGGTCCCCAAGGCATTTGGGCTTGGCGGCGGGACGCACATCGTTCGAAAGCCTTTCCTGCAAAAGCTCCGCGCCGGACGCCATCTTCTTGCCTGCGCAGTCCCGCCCTGCTGATGCTGGAGATGCACAATCACAGGCCCAGCCTTATACATATCTGCATTACGGACCTGAACACCTTACAGACCACCAGTTCATCGTGGTCAGAGTATTGTCAGAGCTATCTGCATTTGTCCTTGCCGAGTTCAGTGATGCGCAAGACTTCCAAATCAAGCACAATGCGACTCTTGCTCAGCTTCTTACTGAGGGTCTTGTCTTTGACTTACAGCCTGACCGGCCTCTCGTGGTCGACGTCAGCATAATGTCCGCTGCTTCGGCTTTGCTAGCCTTCAAGCTTGAAATCAGTAATTCACGGTGTTCTGGAAAACGGAAAATGCCTACGCTGATAAGGCAATTTTTGAACAAGCCTTATGAGTCCAAGTATTTCATCAATACTAGGCAAGTCAGTGTCAGCCTCCATGGAAAAGCTCCCTTTCTCCCGCCGCCCCTGGAAACAGCAAGAGAAGTCGGCCTCACACTTCAGATCTGGTCCGATCCGATCTGCGAGTCGCCGCTCACAGCGCGGCTGAGGCTTGATGTTTGGGCCAGCTTTGGCAAACTGTACATGCGCTATCGAACCATTATCGCTGCGTTTCCTCTGCTCGTGGAGGCTATGGTGCTCCGAAAGCAGATTCGTGTATATGATGAGGCGGGCATTTTCATGTCCTTTTCTCAAGGCCTGGACCAGTCCCTTCGGAGATCCATCCCCCTTTTACTTGCTTGCCTTACACTGCTGTCCTCCTTGTTCGGTTCATTTACGAGACAGGAGGGTGCCAGCCAGTCATTGTCTAAGGATCGCGGATTTCACCGAAACGAGCTGCTCTTGGGAACCGAGGACTTTCTCTTTTGCCTACTGATACCCCTCATCGGTATGGTCTGCGTTGGGGTGTGCACAATTCTCCATTGTATCATGGTCTGTTTCACACGAGCACTGGGCCTGTTGTTTGGCTCCATCAGCCGTGGCTCGCTGAGCAAAGCAAGGGCTATCCGGCAACCTCGACCGTTTCCAATCAGCCTTCTATTTTTCACATCGCCGAGAAGGATGCTTTTCAGCGCAGTTGTGCTCTTCCTGGTATCTACTGTTATCCCGTATCAGTTCGCCTACGTGGTGGCCTGTCTTGTTCAGATGTTCACCGTCATCTGCGCTTTTCGGACCAACACAAAGCTGGCCTCAGTCGACAGCCAGAACTTCTACCATTACGCTCACTCGATCCTCCTCCTGATGATGTGGGTTCTCCCGATCAACCTACCAATTCTCGCTGTATGGGCGCGCAATCTCGCCGTCCATTGGCTCACACCTTTTCCCTCGCATCACAACGTCTTCTGCATTATTCCTTTCATGCTCTTGGTGGAAAACCTCACAGCTGGCAGCATGGTTCCCCAGATGAGGAGCTGGCATCGCCACGTCACGAATCTTCTCCTGGTCGGGACCGCCTTCTGCGTCGCTCTTTATGGCGTATCGCACGCATATGCCTTGCACTACCTCGTCAATGCGGTGGCTGCGTGGCTCGTCTATCTCCACTCGACAAAACACGCCTGATCAATGCCCAACCCATCTTGCTGTCATGGTTGGTGCATACCATAGCATCTCGCGAAAATGGTGCAGAAATTCATCCGTGGTTCGAGGGGCATAGCACTGGCGTTGTAATCTTTGTCGTGATCCGTGGTCGCGCTATGTTGCCCATGGCGAATCTCAAGCATCACTTGACGCAGTTAGAGACTGCCAATCTTCGTGGAACATGCCGGCCAACATGAGTGTCATGCATATGTGATGCGTCACCTCATGGCTGAGCCCCTTCACCTGGGGACGAATGGAAACAGCTCGGCGAAAATAGCGTTATATCCTGTCTCGGCAATGCATACCAGAATGCTGTTCTCGTCATTGCCAAAAAGAAAATGATTGAGCAACAGGGGTGGAAACGGTGACGAGCATATCTCATTGAAACGCAACACCTGCCAGGTCAAGCCCGCAGCTGGTCTTGAGCTGCCTTTAGCCGAACTAAGGCTGGTCGCTCATGACATAAGGCGTGTATAACGAGACAAAGCCCCGTACAACAGGCTCCGAACGATATCCAGTATGCTGCGTAATAGCAGGATACGCCTTCGATGCAGTACCTTTTACCTTCGGAATCAACAATGCTATGACTGTCGTATATCTGACCGTAGAACAGATTGAATAGGCCAGATGACAAAACGGGAGCCAGCGTCATGAATCCCCAGTTTTGGCTCAGACCTCGGATGCCAAAGGCGTCGGTGACCAGAGAAGGAAAGACACCGAACAGAAGGCCGTAGCCAAAGCCAGAAAGGCCAGAGACAAAGCCCAAGAAGTTAGGGTTCTGTATGACTAAAGCAGAGACTTGCGCAGCGAGAAAAACCACGCAAGCGATGGCTAGGCACCAGATTCGACTAGCATGAAGGCGCTTGGCTAGGAAGTCGGATCCGATGCCTGTGGAGACGAATCATCGATGAGTGATTTGCACTGGTAGTGTTCTTGCACCGCGCTCCGCCCCTCCTCATGGTAGCAACGGTTAGGATATGACAAACAACTGGGGGAGTCTTACCGCTGATGAGCCGTCCAAGAAAACTACAAATGGAAATGATAGAAACATGCACTTGCTGCTTGTGGACGAGGGACGGTTTGCTGAGAGAATCATCAAAATGTTTCCATAAAGCATTAACGTCGTTGCCAATATTGCTGCGATGGAACCCGGTCGTTAGTGAGAACCGCACGGAACGAATCCATCGACTTCTAAACCAGGATCATACTTTATGGTCATAAGGCCGACGCCGGCGAGGAGGGCCATGATAGAGAACAGAAGCCAGAACGACAGCGTTCGCAAAAGTTTGCAGCCACGGATGTCTATTTGGTAGCCCCGATCCGAGTCAAGTCTGCTTGTGGTCGGCGTGGATAACGAGGACGTTTCATCGACATCGCCCTGATCTTCGTCCGGAAGAGTTCCGCCACCTGGCTCGAGATAGGATTGGGCCCTGTGTGTCGTGTCAATAATTTCACCAGAAGACGTACTAGATTCTGCAGGCCACAAGCCGAACGGTTTGCATGCACCGGTGCGCGCGCGATTTGTAGAACCGCTACTGACGGTGTCGGGTGTTGGAGGAGGGAGATCGGAACAAGCCAAAGGGCGATAGGCGGCCTGCGGCGAGGTTCGGAGGAAGAAGAAGCCGATCAATGTGCAGCAAAAAGTGCCCCAGGAAAGGAGCTTCAAGAAAGCGCTAGGGTCGCCCGGGAAGAAGAAGGAACCCAAAAATGAGAAGAAGAAGGCACCGAGGCCAAAGGCGGCGATGGGAAAAGCAGTGGCAGTGCCGCGGTGATGCGGCCAGTTGAGGGCCGACGTCTTGACAGCGGCGGCGAAGGCCATGCAGCTTCCGAGGCCGGTGACGAAGGAATAAAAGCAAAGAGCAGGCACATAGCCCGCACCGGAGTCATATGCCTGGTGTAGCGAAAAGTAGCCGGCCGCAAGTAGAGCAGACCCTAGGAGGACGAAGACCCGCGGACCGCTGCGATCAAGTATGATGCCGACGGGAACGCCTAGTGAATAGACGCCTAAATTACCGAAAGAGCCGATGAAGTTGCTCTCGGTCGATGAGAGGCCGAGTCGTTCTGCGAACTGTGGAGCCCATGCTGAGTAGACGTACTGCCGGGGGCTTCAGCTGCAGCTTTACAAGCGCAGATCAGGCAGAGAACCTACATTGGTGCCACATGCGAGGGAGATGAGCGTTGCCGCAACGCTAGCAGAAACCCTCCTACCGTTATGGGATTCACGTTGAACCATCGCAATGGGTGATCATAGGGAATCTGTAGTAAGTTACGTGCCTCCGAGGCCTGTCGAAGGGCTAGCTGTCACGAAGTTTTATTGTTATCATTAGGGCTCTTCTACGTACAGTGAGTTACTACTAATAGGAGTAGCCGGGTATTACGATACGTTACTTTTATTAACTACCTAGAATAAAGATTGTAATAATATAACTAAGAGAACTAATATAGTAATAAGAAGAATATTTCTAGGTAGCTTAAGACTACAAATTTTATTTTATGTTTTTACTTTTTAAATACTAACATTTTACTTTATAATAGTATATAGCTTATAATTTATTAAAAGACTAAATCCTTTAAGGATTTCTTTCTAATTACCTCCTTAGTCTTTAATAATAGTCTCTATAAACTATTCTTTAATATAAAAGTTATAAGGTAATACTTAAATATCTATATATTAATTACAAGTCTACTCTTTTAAGAATCTCTGTCGGTATATATACCGGCACCGGCATAGGTAAGGGGAGCTGTTACGTGAGACGGCTCTAGGACTCTGGGGCTTCCCCGGGGTCTCTCTAGGGCTCCCCTAGGACTAGTTAGGGACTAGTCCGGGGCCGCCCCTCGGTAGGTCCGGGCTACACGTGCTTTCACGTATAGCCGCGCCTGCCCCTCGGTAGGTCCGGGCTACACGTGCTTTTACGTATAGCCGCGGGTTTTTGTATTTCTGTACTAATGTAGGTATAGGGCTAGGGGTTTAAAACCCCTACCCTTACACATATCCTTTCCTTCTCTCTTCGTTAGATATTATTAAATAAACACATAGCTTTACTATTATCTCGAAAGCCTAGGCTAGGCTTTACCTAACGCCTTCTACACTAATTAGTCTCTAGGCTCCGATAGAGACAGAATAGCTACGAAGAAGAGACATCGCGAATTCTACTAGTCCTTTATTACTAGTGTTTTTTTTATAGTTATGCTTAAACAGCTTCGGTTAGGACGTTTCCCTACTAAAGGCTATACTCCTAGACAATAGGACTAGTCCCTTATCGCTAATCTTTATTCCCGAGAGAGTGTTATATCACACGTAGTAATAATAGCTTCCGTAAGCACTAGTATAGTAGGACCTAGCCTATTAGAAAACACATAGTATACTAAGGATAACTAAGGACCTTAGGTAAGATGCCTCGAAATTATAGAAAAGCTAGGATTCGAGATTACTAGGATCCCTAACGTCTTAGACTAGTATCTTAGTAGGAACCTATAGAACCTTTACTCCCTAGACGACGCTATAAGTAGTATAGAACTTAACACGTATATCCTCTCCTATACTAACCGGTACTATAGTACTAAGCGCGGTAACGATTATATTATAACAATATTCTAAGAGGACTTTAAGGGTTAGACGACTATAACGTTCGAGTAGACCGATCGCCCTCTCTATAGTTATCTCCGATAGGTCCTATAGGAGAGAGGCATCTATATAGGATAGAAAAGGGCCCTAATAATTAAGTCCCTTATTACATTACTATAGGTAGAAGATATACTAGAATAGGACTACGAGGAATTAATAGCTACTACCTTTATATACGAGTTAGCTATATCCTAGCTACGCGATAGGATCGATAGGATTAGTAGTAGCCCTACTACCTTCGAAGAGAAAAAGGTAAGGGAGGCTATAACTAGGACAGTACTAGAGGGTATTAAGCTATCGACATCCTCTACGGCATAGACGAAGATAGAGGATAGGGGTACCCTAGTAACGACGTTAACGCCTATATAGAATACTACGGAACTAACTATACGTCTATCGCTAATAGCCTATCCGCCGCCCCTTAGGTATAACCTAAGCCGCGAGGTATATAGCTTACATCAAGAGGCAATAGAACGACTAACGACCGTAGGCTAGTAATATACATAGACTAGTATAGTAGCCTATAGCATCGAGCCTACTATAGCACTAGCCTCTATTAACGAATCGGCGTATATACTCCCGCTAAGCGACACGCTAAACGAGCTAGTAGATATAATAAAAGCGATTAACTTTACGAAGCTCTAGAACAAGGATCTTAGCTATATAGGACGTATATATAATATCTTTAACGATAAGATCCGAGCTTTCCTTAAGGTCTACCGTACGTTATAAATCTACCCTAGCGAATTCTACGCGGTGTTTATAACGGCCCTTAAGGATCGTACGCGTAACTACTTCCTCTCGTATATTCTAAAGGATATAACGTTTATATAAATCTATAATATAATAAAGCTATATTTTAACACTACGTATAACTATTAAGTATACTATAATAACTAGTTATCGTATTCTTTTGTATAGCTTCGTTAGGTAAATAAAGGGAAGTCTATAATTAAGGTTCTTAATATCCTTATAGATAAGCTTCTTCTATACTAGCGAGCCCTTACCCTAGTATAGTAATAGGAATCGGACCTTATCTACGCGCTTAAGAGAGCTTATCGTAGTATACCTAAATTTAATATAGCCCTCTTTCTCGTACTAATCTCATTCTAGAAGCTTTATATAGACCTTCGTACTTCTATTAAGGCGAACGCTTCCTCGTAGCCTATAACCTTCCTTATAGACCGTAAATATAACTACTTAGGGTCTAGAAGGCGGCTAGGTCTACGTCGCTATAAAGAGCCCTTACGACCGCTACTATTATAAAAGAAGCGCTACTATATATGTAATAAGACTAGGTGTTTTTTAATAAAACATACGTATAAGGAACGCCGCTAAGCCTAATAGCGATACGACTAGTAGTAATAATATAACGGAAAGTTACTACGTACCTAAGGATACTCGACCTATCTACTAGAGTATAAGGGCAACGATCTTATAGATACCCTAGATAAGGACATAGGTACCTCGTCTAGCAAAGACTAGGATAAAGGTAATGTCGATACTAGCGAGGAGGAGGCCTATAGCTATATAGCTATAAGCTTCCTATGCGAAGAGGCTACGAGACATTAACTTAGCCTACCTACCCTTACCGTAGGCGAGGAGACAAAAACGACTATCGAATAGCTAAGGGCTAACTCTATAAATAATACCTTCGTCCTTAACCGCTACTCTATATAGGTCTTCTAAGGCATTATCCCTAATATAGGCGTAGCCTAGAACTCTACTACTAGCTATCCCTAATTCCTTACCCTTTACTATAAGCGCCCTAATGTAACGCTCGACGAATCTACGAAAGGGTCTATAACGATTACCTTCGGAGGTATTATACTAGTATCTTCGCTTAGGTCTATAAAGCTCGACACACCTATAGGGGTAGTTAAATTCTACGTATTAGATACTATAATGCCTTTCCTCCTCTATCTACGGGATATATAACGTCTAAGCTACTACCTTAACGTCCCTCGAGGATATATAGTTATATATAATAGAGCTATGATTCTAGTTATATTTTAATAGGGGTATATATAGTTCTCCCTTAGTAAGCTCTAATACGCTACGTCTACTACGTTCCTTACTAAGGCTAAGCTCTACTAACTTTATTAGCAGTTTAGACATCCTTCTATATAGCGCTTATACGAGCTCTTAACTCGTACTAGCTATAATGTCGATAGTAAGAGCCTTAAGTCGATCCGTACGTTCTACTACTACTACTAGCTTAAGGGTAAAGCCCTATAATGCTTTAAATTTATACTTAGCGATAACTACGACTTTAACTACGAAGTTATCGCAGATATAATATACCTCGATAGCTACTACGTCCTTTATCTCGTCGACTCTACTACCTCCTTTTAGGCTATACGCTTCCTACGGGACATAATAGCTAGGCATACGTAGGAAACGTTTAAGGTATACTAGATCGACACGTACCTCGGTCCGCTAGATTTCCTCGCCTACGATACTAGCACTAACTTTACTACCGCGGAACTACGGGCGGAGGCGCGCCTATATAGCGTAACGTATCGCTAGGTGCCTATAGAAGCGCACTAGAGTATCGGAAAGGTTAAGCGGTATTACGTACCTCTTTAACGCACGTACGAGATCCTCTAAGGGGAGATTAAGGACGCGTCGCTAGATATAATATTATAGATAGCTATAAAAGCTATTAACGATACTACTAGCCTAGACGGCCTTATTCCGATACTCTTAGTATTAAGGGTATACCCGCGGATAACGATAGATTCTACGCCCTTACCCTTAGCTATATAACGTACCTACGCCTATACTAAAGCGATAACAGAACTTTATAAGGTTATACTAAGGCTAAGCTCTACTAACTTTATTAGCGGTTTAGACATCCTTTTATATAGCGCTTATACGAGCTCTTAACTCGTACTAGCTATAATGTCGATAGTAAGAGCCTTAAGTTAATCTATACGTTTTACTACTACTACTAGCTTAAGGGTAAAGCCCTATAATGCTTTAAATTTATACTCTATAATAACTATAACTTTAACTATAAAGTTATCGTAGATGTAATATACCTCGATAGCTACTACGTCCTTTATCTCGTCGACTCTACTACCTCCTTCTAGGCCGTACGCTTCCTATAGGACATAATAGCTAGGCATACGTAGGAAACGTTTAAGGTATACTAGATCGACACGTACTTCGGTCCGCTAGATTTCCTCGCCTACGATACTAGTACTAACTTTACCGCTATAGAACTATAGGTAGAGGCGCGCCTATATAGCGTAACGTATTACTAGGTGCCCGTAGAAGCGCACTAGAGTATCGGAAAGGTTAAGCGGTATTACGTACCTCTTTAACGTACGTACGAGATCCTCTAAGGGGAGATTAAGGACACGTCGCTAGATATAATATTATAGATAGCTATAAAAGCTATTAATAATACTACTAGCCTAGATAGCCTTATTCCGACGCTCTTAGTATTAAGGGTATACCCGCGGATAACGATAGATTCTACGCCCTTACCCTTAGCTATATAATGTACCTATGCCTATACTAAAGCGATAACGGAACTTCGTAAGGTCGTAAGTACGAGATAAGTTACTAAAGCGCTACGTAAGGGCGTATTAAGGAATACTATAACGATACTTCCTTCTACCCTCTTTATTAGCTCGCCTATACTAGTGTTCTAGTAAAAGGTAAGATAGTAGGGCCCTTTTAATGTTATCTCTATTAAGGATTACGATATAACCCTTAACTTTATTAATAGCCTAATAACCTTTCGTAGTACGTACGTTAAGCTATATAAGATAGTAACCTACGAGACTATAGGTAAGACACTACCCTCCTATAATACTACTAATCGGAGACCTATTACGTCTCCTAACGACATTCTAAGGCTAGCCTAACGACATTCTAAGGCTAGCTATGCCTCGACGAAGAGGCTAACCTCGCGCGACTAAAGGGAAGTTAATTATCGCACTACTAGTACGTAATACTACTAGTAAGACTACTAATACCTTCCTTATACTACGAGAAATAGCTAATCTCTCCCTCTCTTTATAGCTCTAAAAAGAAAGTCGTATTACTACTAACGGTAATCCCTTTAAAGCTTCTAATACCGTAGAAATCGACGCCCTCCTTACCTCTAGTACAATAGTACTAACCCTAATACTACTAGACTTCTACGGATAAGTCTTTAAGTATAGGCTTATACGAGAGGTTAAGGGAAAGAACATAGAGCGCCCCTATAAGAAGTCTCGCCTAGTAGTATAAGGCTATAATAACGCTAGAAAAGCTAACCTCCTTATATAATTACTAACTATCTAACGTTATAGCTAGCGGCTCCTTCTTATACTTACCCCTTTTCTTCGCTCTAGAGGTATAACGCTTATGTTCTATAATATTACGTAAGCTTATATATAGTCTAAATCTACGCTCTAGTGTAATATCCTCGCCCTACTCCTACGCGAGCTAAAAACAAAATTCCCTAAGGGAATAGTCCTATAGATTATAAAGCCCTTATATAGGATCGCGGAAGTAGGCGTACATTAGTTCGAGACGTACTAACGTTACCTTTAAGAGGAGCTTTTACTAACGCTAATGTTCGATCCGTACCTACTAATCTCTAACGCTAACGCTAACTTTAGGATCTATGCCTTATAAACCGATAATACGATATTCCTCGTATTAGATACCTTTCTTAATAAGGAAGCTCGTAGGCTTAAAGCCGTAAAGCTAAAGGTAAAGGGCTAGAAGGACCTAATAGATAGCGATATAGAGGACTTTAACGGATATAGAATTACTATAGTAGGCGATAGGATCTACGTAGGCTAGAAGGGATAAGGGGTAAGGCTCGCCCTTATTAATAAGTCTACTAGAAAGGATATAGTATATACTATATATGTCTAGTAGCGTATATAAGGCGCATATATCGCTAGCCTTTACTAGCCTAAGGCTATATACGATCTATTAGTCGTAGCATAGGCTTAGTAGCTAAGCGATAAGGATATCGATCGCCTTAATAGGCGCATCTACTAGTAAAAGTAGTAGCTAGACCGTAGTCTAACCTTTATACCCGTAGACCTTAAGAGGGCTAAGCTCTTTATCTTTATAGATACTTCGTTTATAAATAATAAGGACCTAAGCTCTTAGATTAGGTTCCTTATTATTCTTATAGAAGAGTATCTACGAAGGTAGGAAAAGGATAGTACGTTTCTTCTTAAAGATAATATCTTATACTAGAGCTCTACGAAGTGTAAGAGGGTTACTAGGAGCGTGCTTATATCCGAGATATATAGTCTCGTCGTAGGATATAATGCTAGGTTTGTCCTAGTAGATATCCTTAGGACTATCGCTCGCTACCTTTACCTTCTACTACCGCTAATCGTAATCTATACGGACTCGTATTTGCTATATAAGTACCTCGTAAAGATAGGGTTAATAGTAGAGAAGAGGCTAATAATCGACCTCCTTACTCTACAATAGTTATATAAGCGACGCGAGATTAAGAAGGTGTAATAGATCGACGGACGCGATAATCCTACGGACGCCCTAACAAAGCCTACGCCTAACGATGCTCTAACGAGGCTAGTAGACAAAGGGGAGCTACGCGTACGCGTCGAGGCATAGGTTAATCGTAGGAAGGGGAGCGGGTAGGCGGATAAGGAGGTAGGAAGCTAGGGTAGGTAGGGGAGGATAATAATAATGCCTAAAGGGGGGCATTACTAGGTAGGAGGCCTAGGCTAGAAAAAGAGTTAAGTGTCGGTGTATATACTAGCACTAGCGTAGGTAAGGGGAGCTATTACGTGAGACGGCTCTAGGACTCTAGGGCTTCCCTAGGGTCTCTCTAGGGCTCCCCTAGGACTAGTTAGGGACTAGTCTAGGGCTGCCCCTCGGTAGGTCTAGGCTATACGTGCTTTTATGTATAGCCGCGCCTGCCCCTTAGTAGGTCTGGGCTATACGTACTTTTACGTATAGCCGCGCCTACCCCTTAGCAGGTCTAGGCTACACGTGCTTTTACGTATAGCCGCGGGTTTTTGTATTTCCGTACTAATGTAGGTATAGGGCTAGGGGTTTAAAACCCCTACCCTTATATATATCCTTTCCTTCTCTCTTCGTTAGATATTATTAAACAAATACATAGCTTTACTATTATCTCGAAAGCCTAGGCTAGGCTTTACCTAATGCCTTCTATAATCTCTATATATCTTCTATAGAACTAAAATTAAGTAAGTATTATAGCTAGTTTATAAATTTAACCTTAACTATTAAAGGGCTTACAATACTAATATAGTACTTATAAAGCTATAAGTCCTTAAAAAGTAATATTAACTAAACTAAAGAGCTAGTATAAAGTATATATAAGTAAGGCTTTATAGGCCCTACCCTTAAGTATAGGTAGACTAAGATCTACCTTTACTATATATACCTTACGAATATACTAGTCCTATACTAGCCTAGTATAGGCCCTACTATAAGCCTAGGCTAGCTTTATATAGTTCTAGGTACGTTACTTAGATCCTATTTAGTTCCTCTTTATTATTAATACTTATTATACTAATACTAGACTCTCTTTATACCCTTACTCCTTTTCTTTCTTAAGTATACCCTTTTCTATCTTCTTACTTCTACCCTTAATTAACTTAAGCCTCTATCTATACTTATAGATCTCCTCTACTTATAAGTTACTTTAATATGTTGTTTGTATTTACTTTATTAATATATTTATAGGGTTATCCTTTCTATTAATTTATCTTACTTTATTAATCTCTTACTACTTATATAACTAATATAGTACTATTAAGTTAATTATTAACTACTTCTTAGTATTTAAGCCTATTTTTATAAGGTACTTATATAGTATTTATAAGTCTATATAAATAATAATAAGTAAAAGTAAGAGGCTAAGGTAAGAGATAACTATAGTAAGTATATTAGTAAGAATAAACCTAGTATTAAAACTAGTAACTAGCCTATAGATCTCTTAAGTAAGTATACTATATATTACTTACTTATACTTAGTAGATCCCTATTATAGGATATTTCTAATTATCTAGGATGCTAGTTCCCCCTCTAGTCTATTACTTTACTACTCTTCTATAAAGATAATAAGGAATCTAATCTATAAACTTAAATCCTTATTATTTAGAAAAGAGGTATTAGTAAAAATAAAGACCTTTATATAGGTAAGGTCTAAAGGGATAAAGGTAAGGCTATGTATTAGGTTCGCTACTTACTACTAAATACGCTTATTAAGGTAGTTAATGTCTTCCTTTATTAGCTATTCTACTTACGCTACAATAGAGAGGTTAAAGGTAGCCTTAGGCTAGTAAAGGCTTATAATATATATACCTTAGGCGCGCTATTAAAGGTAAACTAACCTAGTATTAGGCTAGCCTACTTTAATATAAGTGAGTTTTTTACCCTAGCCTTTCTAGCTAACGTAGAGGTTATCCCCTATAGTTATAATATAGTAGCTATTAAAGTACTCTTACTAACTAGTAATAAGAATTATCTATTCCTTAGCCTTAATAGCTATATCTATAAAAGGCATTATATAAAGCCTAGCCTAGGCTTTTAAGATAGTAGTAAAGCTATATATGTATTTAATAATATCTCTTATAAAAAGAAGAAGAAGAAAAGGAAAAGAATATATATAAGGGTAGAGGCTAAATAGCCCTAGCCTATACCTATATTAGTATAGAAATATAAAAGTCCGCGGCTATATATAAGAGTATGTATAGCCTAGACCTACCTAGGAATAGCCCTAGGGTAGTTACGGACTAGCCTTAGGCTAGCTACGGACTTACCTTAGAGTAGCCCTAGGATCCTAGAGCTACCTTATGTAATAGCTCCCTCTACTATTGCTAGTACTAGTGCCTATACTAACACTTAACTCTTTTTCTAATCTAGACCTCCTACCTAGTAATGCCCTCCTTTAAGTACTATTATTATTATTATTTCTTTACCTACCTCCTCCTTATAGCTCTTACTTACCTATCTTAACTTCCTATAGCTTTTATCTACCTACCCCCTTAGACATCGTCGTTACCCTTTCCTATAGCTCTTAACTTCCTATCTACCCGCTCCCTTTCCTATAGTTAACGTAGGCCTTAATATAGTCCTACCTCTTCTACGGTTAACCTACGCCTTAATACATATATATATCCCCCTATAGTCTACTAGCCTTATTAGGGATTAGTAGGCATAGATTAAACGTTAGCGTACATAGGAGCTCCTCTTAAAGATAGCGCTAGTAGCGTACTTCCTAACGTTAGTAGCGTACTTTCTTAATCTGTATTTCTCCCTTAGGGAATTTTATTTTAGGCTAGCGTAGGAGTAGGGCGAGGATGTCTGTTATTAGGGTTAGGCTAGGGGCGAGGATATCCGCTTTAGTATTAGGGCCCTTTGTTTCTTCCCGCTTAACGTATATACTATAGGCTAATAGAGCTATAGAGAGGGGTAGTAAATAGGAGGCTATTAGTAATAGACTTATAATATAGCTATTAATCCTATTAATCCTACTACGTAGTTAGGATATAGCTAACTTATGCGTAAAGGTAGTAGCTATTAGCTCCTCGTAGTCCTATTTAGGTATATCTTCTACCTATAGAAATAAGATAAAGGTCTTAATAATTAGAGCCCTTTTTCGTCCTACGTAGAGGCCCTTCCCTCGTAGGATCTATTAGAGCATACTATAGAGAGTACGATTATACCGCTTAAACATTATAGCTATCTAACCCTTAAAGTCCTCCTAGAATATCCTAAAGATCTAATCGTTACTATACCTAGTCTTATAGTACCTATTAGTATAGAAGAGGATATAGGTATTAAGTTTTATACTACTTATAGTATCGTCTAGGGTGTAAAGGTTCCTACTAAGATACTAATTTAAGACGTTAGTATCCTTAGTAATCTTAATCTCTAGCTTCTTTATAATATTAAGGCATCTTAACTAAGGTCGTTAGTTATTCTTAGTATACTATATATTTTCTAATACTAGTCCTATACTAGTTCTTATAGAAGCTATCGTCTACTATATATAATATAATACTCTCTCTAGAATAAGGACTAGTAATAAAGGACTAGTCTTATCGTCTAAGAGTATACCTTTAGTAGGGAAAAGTCCTAACTAAAGCTATTTAAGTATATTTACGAAAATACTAGCAATAAAGAACTAGTTAAATTTACGATGTCTTTTCTTCGTAGCTATTCTATCTCTATTAGAGCTTAGAGATTAATTAGTATAGAAGGCATTATATAAAGCCTAGCCTAGGCCTTTAAGATAGTAGTAAAGCTATATATATGTTTAATAATATCTCTTATAAAAAGAAGAAGAAGAAAAGGAAAAGGATATATATAAAAGTAGGGGCTAAATAGCCCTAGCCTATACCTACATTAGTATAGAAATATAAAAGTCTATAGCTATACGTAAGAGTACGTATAGCCTAGATCTACCTAGGGATAGCCCTAGGGTAGTTATAGACTAGCCTTAGGCTAGCTATAGACTTACCCTAGAGTAATCCTAGGATCCTAGAGCTGCCTTACGTAATAACTCCCTCTACTATCGCTAGTACTAGTACCTATACTAACAATATCCTTAGTTATTATTCTATATTAAAAAATATAGTATTACTAAGGAATATAGTATTATAAGTCTATAGAGTATATATACTAAAGTTTTTATTCTTATCTATTATAAGTAACTAAGGATTAAACGTTAAAGCTAGTACTAACTTCTTATAGAAGTAGCCTTAGTATATCTTAAACTAATATATTTAATACTATATAGTAGCTTAATAATCTATAATATAATTCCCTTAAGAAACTTTATAATAAGCTTATATAAGAGCTTAGTAAGATTGTAGTACTAGAAGTATAACTTTAACTAGATATATACTTATATAATGTCTTAAAAAGTAAGTTATATCCCTAGCTAATAAAGAAATAGAGCTAATATAAGTAAGAGGTATTTTAAACTCTATTAAATTATTAGTAACTAGATAAGTAGCTTAGCCTTATTATAGTTATTATACCTTTAGATAATAAGATAAAACTTCTTATATAGTATAGCTATAGTTTACTTCTTTACCTTATATATAAGCTAGTACTTAAAGATATAGCCTAGGTAGAAAGTAAGTAAGAGAATAGGCTTAACTATATTAAACGTAACTAGGGCATTAATATTAGTAGCGTTAGACTCTTTAAAGGGCTACTTAGCTATAGTAATCTTCTCTTCTACCTAGAGGTAGATAGTAAGTTCTTAGTTAGCTATTTTATAGGCTAAGTAAAAGCTCATTTTTAAGGCTTTAGGGATATATTAAGAGGGAATCTTAATAGTAATATAGGCTAAGGTAGGGCTAGAAATAGTTAAGCTAAGAGCTAGTTTAAGTATAGTCTTAGAGTACGTTACCTTTTAATAGTATAACTTTATATATATATATTATAAAATATAGTTATACGAATATTAAGCTAGAAAGTAACGTCTAAGTCCCTTACTATAAGTATACTAAATAGCTATACTATTTTTACTTTTCCTAGTATATAAGCGCTTTAGAGCTAATAGGAAGCGTAGTAGAGAGCCTAGCTATAGTATCTTATAAGACTCCTTAATAGAGAGCCTTAGTAATATATTAGTTACTTATTATCTTTCTTAACTCTACGAGAGTTACTATAGAGGCGTAAGTATATTATATTACTATAGATAAAGGCATAGAATTAAGATTTATCTATAAGTATACCTTAAATATAAGGAGTATTAGGATAAAGCTATTAAGTATAGTAGTAGTATTAATAGCCTTAATAGCTACTTATAGTAGTATATCTAGTTAAGTTATAAGAAGCTTAGCCTTAAAGGTCTTATCTATATACTATAGTAAGGTATAGTACCTCTTAACTTTCTTAATACTTTAATATACCTTAACTAGGACTTATTAGTAGCTAACTTTATATAGATATACCTTAGAATAAAACTCTATAATAGTAAAGTTAGTCCCTATATTATTTATTATAAAGTTAGGTAAGCTAAGGTATATAACCCTATTAAGTAATATATAGCTTTATTATAAGGAAAGGATATAATTACTATATTACTATAGTACTTCTTATTAATATACTTCTTACTAGATCTATAACTACTCTTACTTATTAAAGAAATTACTACCTTCTCTTTTACTATATTATTACCCTTATATTTAAGTAAGTATAGTATAAATCTTATCTCTAGTAAGTCCTTATTATTACTATGTTATTACTAATTAAACATTTATAATACCTTATAGTAATCTTTAATTAAGTATTTTATAGAGAAGTACTTAACCTTATTATATATATAATACCTCTTTTACTATCTAGTTCCTAGTTTTACTAAGTCCCTTTCCTATAGCTAGAACTACTTTCCTCTCTACTAGTACTATTTACTACTTAAGTAGTTATACTAGCATTCTATAAGGAACGTCCTAGCTAGTAGGTAGCTAGTAGTAGTATTATTAAGGGAAGTGTATAAGTTAGTATATAACTTCTAGAACATTATAAGTATAAGGAAAAGAGCTATACTAAGCTCTAGTATACCTTTATAAGTATTTATTATTATGTAGATAAGGTCCTCCTTTATCTATTATATAAGTATAGGTATATATTAGTAAAATAGTAGTTTATTTACTAATAAGTCTAGGACCTCTATATCTATCTTATTATTACTATACTACTTAAAGGCTATAAAAGATATAGTAGCCTAGTTATTATAGTATACCCTATAGTTATACTAGGTATTAAACTTTACCTTTATTACTATATATACCTAGTTATAGATATAATACTATAAGATATATAATAAGAAGAAGTTATAAGTATAGCCTATAAGTAATAGGGAGAAGACTATATAGATATTAGATAGCTTAATACTAAGCGTTTAATATATGTTAAGAAATACCTAAACTTTATTATCTAAAATATTATAAATAGTATCTATATAGCTTATCTTTTTATTCTAGAACTTTACAAAGTTAACTACTTAGTAAAGGGTTAACTAGTTTATTATATATATATACTAAGCGTAGAATATATATAAACTTATTATTTAACTTACTAAGTAGTTATATATAATGTAGCTTAGCCTAAGTTATTATAAAGTAAGCTATACCTTATCTTAGGTTAAAGTTAAGGGTTAGCCTATAGCTAATTAGTAGTTCTCTTAGTATTAGTATTAGTAAAGGCTATGTCTTTATTAAGTTATCTACTAGTTTACTATTAATCTCTTCCTTCTTTAATTATATTAAGCTTATTATCTAAGCTAATTGTTACTAGCTACCCTCTTATAGCCTATACTTAAAATAAAAAGTATATAAGTTATTTAGTATATTTATTTATAATAACTCCTCTTTATCCTAGTCTAGCGCTTTATTTTACTATAGTAGCTTATATAAGAAGTAGATAATATAGGCCTATACCTTACTTATATAGATCTCTCTCTCTTATAGAACATTATATAGGCGTTATATAAGCTTACATAGAATTTACTAAAATATATCCTTATACTACCCCTTAAAGTTAATCTATAAGTAACTAAGTAAGGTTTAGTTATTATATAATAATATATAGTACTTATATATCCTAAGAAAGGTTTTTATACCTAGTACTTCTAGGGGTACTAATGTATTTTAATATAGGTAGTTCTCCTAAGGTAATAGTTATAGACCTTATTAAGAGGGAGGATAACCCTAAGGGTAGTAATTATCTCTTTATATATTATGCCCTTACTACTTAATCCTTTTAATAGCTAGGTTATTACTATAGTTATCTATATAATTAGACGCTTCTAATCTAATTTTTATATAATTTAGTATAATAGTAAACTTCCTTAGTTAGGTATACTTTTATATTATTTAAGTAAGACTATTTTATATAGCTATATAATATTAATACTAGACCTTCCCTTTATAGTTATATTATAGTACTTAGGTAATACTAGATAAATATAACTCTTTATTTTTCTTCTTACTAATCTATTTAACTTACCCTTTCGACTTATACTTATTAAAGGGTATCTCTATAACTAATTAGTATTAAAGGGCTTATAATATTAATATAGTACTTATAAAACTAAAGTCTTTAAAAATAGTAAAATTAACTAAACTAAAGAGCTAGTATAAAGTATATATAGGTAGGGCTTTATAGGCCTTAACCTTAAGTATAGATAGATTAAGATCTACTTCTACTATATATACTCTACTAATATACTAGTCCTATACTACTAGTACTTACTATACTAATACTAACCTTTTAAAGAAAAGGGCTTAACTAATTAAATAAGAGCTAGGCTTTATATATAAGAGGGTTATCTTTTATAAACATTAAACTAAGGTAATAATTATAACTAGTATATTATAAAGAGTATTAGGAATGAAATAGAATTTAATACTAATATAAGCTTTAGCTTTATTTCTTAGTAATATATAGAGAGAAGTATAACTATTAAAGTAATATATAACCTATAATATTATTTACTCTATTTTAACTTACTTTATAGTTATAAGTTTATTTTATAAAGTCTTATACTAGATACTTTATTAATTATATTAAAGAAAGTATTAGTATACTATATACTAGCTTTTAAAATACCTAATTTTATCTCTTCTATACTTTAACCTTTAAACGTTTTACTATAAAAGACTTAGCCTTTTTAAGTCGTAATTATTAAACTAATATAGTATTTATAAAGGGGTAGTATATAAAGTACACTTAAATAGTTAGAATAAAGGTAGTAAAGAGAGTAAGAGAGACATTAGATTATATTTAAATAGGAAAACTAAATCTTACTTAATAAAGGGAGTACCTTTATACCTATTAGTATAGTAGGTACTAGTAGTAAAGGAGAGCTAAATAGGGTCTAGTTAACGTACCTAGAACTATATAGGGCTAGTATAGGACTAGTATACTAGTAGGATATATATAGTAGGGGTAGATCTTAGTCTACCTATACTTAAGGGTAGGGCCTATAAAGCCCTACCTATATATAGCTTATACTAGCTCTTTAGTTTAGTTTTAAATATTACTATTTTTAAGAACTTATAGCTTTATAAGTACTATATTAATATTATAAGCCCTTTAATACTAATTAGTTATAGAGATACTATTTAATAAGTATAAGCTTAAAGAGTAAGTTTAATAAATTATTAACAAGACAAGATAAGGGTTATATTCTCTAGTATTACTTAAGTACTATAATATAACTATAAAGGGATTGTCTAGTATTAATATTATATAGTTATATAAAATAGTTTTACCTAAATAATAGAGAAATATACTTAATTAAGGAAGGTTACTATTATACTAGACTAGATAAGAATTAAATTAAGAGTATTTAATTATATAGATAACTATAGTAATAACCTAGCTATTAAAGGGAGTAAGTAATTAGAGAGTAATATATAAGGAAATAATTACTACTCTTAGGGTTATTCCCTCTCTTAGTAAAGTTTATAACTATTACCTTAAGGATAACTACCTATATCTAGATATATTAGTACTCCTAGAAGTACTAATTATATATACTCTTCCTAGGATATATAAGTACTATATATTATTATATAGGAACTAAACCTTACTTAGTTACTTCTAAAACGACTTTAAGAGGTAATATAAGGACATATTCTAGTAAATTCTATATAAGCTTATATAACGCTTATGTAATATTTTATAGAAAAGGGAAATCTATATAAGTAAGGTAGATACCTATTTTATCTACTCCCTATATAATCTACTATAATAAAATAAAGTACTAGACTAAGATAAGAAAGAGTTATTATAAATAAATATACTAAATAACTTATATACTTTTAAGGTTATATAAAGGCTATAAGAAGGTAGCTAGTAACTATTAGCCTAGATAAGGAGCTTAAAAAGATAAAAGGGAGAAGAGATAGATAGTAAGCTAGTAGATAACTTAATAAAGGTATATTTTATACTAATACTAATACTAAGGAGCCTACTAATTAGCTATAAGCTAACTCTTAGCTTTAACTTAGTTTAAGGTATAACTTACTTAATAGTATCTTAAGCTTAACTATATTATATATAACTACTAAGCGAATTAATTAATAAGTTTATATATATCTTACTACTAGGGTATATATATAATAAACTAATTAACCCCTATTAGATAGTTAACTTTATAAAGTTCTAGAAAAGGAAATAAGCTATACTAGTACTATTTATAATATCTTAAATTATAAGGTCTAAGCATTTCTTAATATATATTAAATACCTAGTATTAGGCTATCTAAGTTCTATATAGTCTTCTCTCTATTACTTATAAGCTATACCTATAACTTCTTCCTCTTATACATCTTATAATACTATACTTTTAACTAGATATATATAGTACTAAAGGTATAGTTTAATACCTAGTATAACTATAAAATATATTATAATAACTAAACTACTATATCTTCTATAAGCTTTAAATAGTATAATAATAATAAGATAGACGTAAAGGTCCTAGACTTATTAGTAAATAAACTATAACTTTTTAATATACACTTATACTTATATAATAAATAGAGAAAGACCTTATCTATATAATAAAGAATACTTATAAAAATATATTAAAGCTTAGTATAGCTCTTTTCCTTATACTTATAACGTTTTAGAAGCTATATACTAATATATGTACTTCCCTTTATAACGCTACTACTTACTACTTACTTATAAATACATTCCTTATAAAGCGCTAGTATAACTACTTAAGTAATAAGTAGTACTAATAGGGAAGCGAGTAGCGCTAGCTATAGAGTAGGGACTTAGTAGAACTATTAGCTAAGTAATAAAAGAGGTATTATATATATAGTAAGGTTACGTACTTCTCTATAAAATATTTAGTTAAGGATTGCTATAAGGTCTACTAATAGTTTAATTAATAACAATATAGTAATAATAAGGACTTACTTAAGGTAAAGTTTATACTATACTTAATTAAATATAAGGGTAATAACTTAATAAAAGAAGAGGGGTAAGTCTCTTTATAAATAAAAGTAGTTATAATTCTAGTAAGAAGGATACTAATAAGAAGTACTATAGAAACGTAGTAATTACGTCCTTTTTTATAATAAAACTATATGTTAGTATATATACTAGTACTAGCGTAAGTAAAGGGAGCTATTACATAGGATAGCTCTAGAACCCTAGGGCTTCTCTAGGGCTTCTCTAGGGCTCCCCTAGGACTAGTCCCTAACTAGTCTAGGGCTGCCCCTAGGTAGGTCTAGGCTATACGTACTTTTACGTATAGCTATAGAGTTTTATATTTCTATACTAATATAAGTATAGGGCTAGGAGCTTTAAACCCTTACCCTTATATATATCCTTTCCTTCTCTCTTCCTTAGATATTATTAAATATATATATAGCTTTACTATTATCTTAAAAGCCTAGGCTAGGCTTTATATAACGCCTTCTATACTAATTAGTCTCTAGGCTCTAATAGAGATAGAATAGCTATAAAGAAGAGATATCGCGAATTTAACTAGTCCTTTATCGCTAGTGTTTTCGTAGGTATGCTTAAATAGCTTTAGTTAGGACTTTTCCCTACTAAAGGTATACTTCTAGATAATAAGACTAGTCCCTTATTACTAATATTTATTCCTAAGAGAGTATTATATTATATATAGTAATAATAGCTTTTATAGGAGCTAGTATAGTAGTACTTAGCCTATTAAAAAACACGTAGTATATAGAAAATAACTAAGGACCTTAGGTAAGATACCTCGAAGTTATAGAAAAGCTAAGAATCGAGATTACTAAGGACGCTAATGTCTTAGACTAGTATCTGAGTAGGAACCTTTAGAACCTTTATTCCCTAGATAATACTATAAGTAGTATAGAACTTAATATATATATCCTCTCCTATACTAGCTAGTACTATAGGACTAAGTATAGTAACGATTAGATCGTAACGATACCCTAAGAGGACTTTAAGGGTTAGACGACTATAAGATTTAAGTAGTCTAATCGTACTCTTTATAGTAGGCTCTAACGGATCCTATAGAAGAAGGGTATTTATATAGGACTAAAAAGGGCCCTAATTATTAAGTCCCTTATTATATTACTATAGGTAGAAGATATACCTAAATAGGACTACGTAGAATTAATAACTACTACCTTTACGTATAAGTTAGCTATATCCTAACTACGTAACAAAATTAATAGGATTAGTAGTAGCCCTACTACCTTTAAAGAGGAAAAGGTAAGGGATACTATAACTAGGACAATACTAGAGGGTATTAAGCTATCGATATCCTCTATAGTATAGGCGAAAATAGAGGATAGAGGTACCTTAGTAATAACATTAATGCCTATATAGAATACTATAGAACTAATTACGCGTTTATTACTAATAACTTATCCGCTACCCCTTAAGTATAACTTAGGCCGTAAGGTATAGAACTTGTACTAATAAGTAATAGAATAGCTAACGACCGTAGGCTAGTAATATATATAGGCTAGTATAGTAGCTTATAGTATTAAGCCTACTATATTACTAGCTTCTATTAATAAATTAGTATATATCCTCCTACTAAGTAATATACTAAATAAGCTAGTAGATATAGTAAAAGTAATTAACTTTATAAAGCTCTAGAATAAGGATCTTAGTTATATAGGTTATATATATAATATCTTTAATAAGAAGATCTAAGCTTTTCTTAAGGTCTATTATATATTATAAATCTACCCTAGCGAATTCTACGTAGTATTCGCAATAGCCCTTAAGGATTATATACGCGACTACTTCCTCTTATATTTTCTAAAGGATATAACGTTTATATAAATCTATAATATAATAAAGCTATACTTTAATATTACGTATAACTATTAAGTATACTATAATAACTAGTCGTTATATACTTTTATATAGCTTTATTAAGTAAATAAAGAGAAGTCTATAGTTAAGGCTCTTAATATCCTTATAGATAAGCTTCTTCTATACTAGTAAGCCCTTACTCTAGTATAGTAATAGGAATTAGACCTTATCTACGCGCTTAAGAGAGCTTATCGTAGTATACCTAAACTTAATATAGCTCTTTTCTTATACTAATCTCGTTCTAGAAGCTTTATATAGACCTTTATACTTCTATTAAAGCGAACGCTTCCTTATAGCTTATAACCTTCCTTATAAACTATAAATATAACTACTTAGGGTCTAGAAGGTAGCTAGGTCTATAACGCTATAAAGAGCCCTTATAACTACTACTATTATAGAAAAAGTACTATTATATATACGATAAGACTAGGTATTTTTTAATAAAATATATATATAAGAAACGCTACTAAGCCTAATAGTAATATAACTAGTAGTAATAATATAATAGAAAGTTACTATATACCTAAGGATACTTAATATATTTATTTAAGTATAAGGGTAATAATCTTATAAACGCCCTAGATAAGGATATAGGTACCTTATCTAGTAGAGACTAGGATAAAGATAATATCGATACTATTAAGAAGGATACATATAGCTATATAGCTATAAGCTTCCTATACGAAAAGGCTATAAGATATTAACTTAGCTTATTTACCCTTATTATAGGTAAGGAGATAAAAAATAGTTAAATAGATAATAGCTAATTCTATTAATAATACCTTTATCCTTAACTACTATTTTATATAGGTCTTCTAAGGTATTATTCCTAATATAAGCGTAGCCTAGAACTCTATTACTAGCTATCTCTAATTCCTTACCCTTTATTATAAGTATCCTAATATAACGCTTAATAAGTCTATAAAAGGGTCTATAATAATTACCTTTAGAGGTATTATACTAGTATCTTCGCTTAGATCTATAAAGCTTAATATACTTATAGGGATAGTCGAATCCTATATATTAAATACTATAATACCTTTTCTCCTCTACTTATAGGATATATAATACCTAAGCTACTACTTTAACGTTCCTTATAGATATATAGTTACGTATAATAGAACTATAATCCTAGTTACGTTCTACTAGGAGTATATATAGTTCTTCCTTAGTAAACTCTAATATACTATATTTACTATATTCCTTACTAAGGCTAAGCTCTACTAACTTTATTAGTAGTTTAGATATCCTTTTATATAACGCTTATATAAGCTCTTAACTTATACTAGCTACGATATTAATAGTAAGAGCCTTAAATTAATCTATAAGTTTTACTATTACTACTAGCTTAAGGGTAAAGCCTTATAATGCTTTAAATTTATTCTCTATAATAACTATAACTTTAATTACGAAGTTATCGTAGATATAATATACCTAGATAGCTACTACGTCCTTTATCTCGTTAATTCTACTACCCCCTTCTAGGCTATACACTTCTTATAGGATATAATAGCTAGGTATATATAGGAAACATTTAAGGTATACTAGATCGATACGTACCTTAGTCTAGTAGATTTCCTCGCCTACGATACTAGTACTAACTTTACTACTACTAAACTATAGGCAGAAGCGCGCCTATATAGTATAACATATTACTAGGTACCTATAGAAGCGTACTAGAGTATCGGAAAGGTTAAGTAGTATTATATACCTCTTTAACGCGTATATAAGATCCTCTAAGGGGATATTAAAGACATATTACTAGATATAATATTATATATAGCTATAAAAGCTATTAGCGATACTACTAGTATTAATAGCCTTATTTTAACGCTCTTAGTATTTAGGGTATATCTATAGATAACGATAGATTCTACGCCCTTACCTTTAGCTATATAATATACTTATACCTATACTAAAGTAATAATAGAACTTTTTAAGGCTATAAGCATGAGACGAGTTACTAAGGGACTACGTAAGGGTATATTAAGGGATACTATAATAATACTCCCTTTTACTTTCTCTATTAGCTTACTTATACTTATATTTTACGAAAAGGTAGGATAGTAGGGCCCTTTTAACGTTATTTCTATTAAGGATTATACTATAACCCTTAACTTTATTAATAGCCTAATAACTTTTTATAGTACGTACGTTAAGCTATACGAGATAGAGGCCTATAATATTATAGATAAGACACTACTATCTTATAATACTACTAACTAGAGACTTATTATATGTCTTAATAATATTCTAAGGCTAGCTATACCTTAATAAAGGGGCTAACCTCATGTAAGTAAAGGGAAGTTAATTATTATACTACTAGTATATAATACTACTAGTAACACTACTAATATCTTCCTTATACTATAAGAAATAGATTATCTCTCCCTCTCTCTATAGCTCTAAAAAGAAGGTTATATTACTACTAGCGGTAATCCCTTTAAAGCTTCTAATGCTATAGAAATTAATGCCCTCCTTACCTCTAGTATAATAATACTAACCCTAATACTACTAAACTTCTATAGCTACGTCTTTAATTACTAACTTATATAGGAAGTTAAGGGGAAGAATATAGACTACTCCTATAAAAAGTCTTACCTAGTTATATAAGGCTATAATAATATTAAAAAGCTAACCTCCTTACTTTGTCGCTAACTATCTAATGTTATAGCTAATAGCTCCTTCCTATACTTACCCCTTCTCTTTACTCTAGAAGTATAATACTTACGTTCTATAATATTACGTAAGCTTATATACAGTTTAAATCTACGCTTTAACGCGATATCCTTACCCTACTCCTATATAAGCTAAAAACAAAATTCTCTAAAGGAATAGTCCTATAAATTATAAAGCCCTTATATAGGATTATAGAAGTAAGTATATATTAGTTTAAGACATACTAATACTACCTTTAAGAGGAGCTTTCGCTAATGCTAACATTCGATCTATACTTACTAATCTCTAATACTAACGCTAACTTTAGGATCTATACCTCTAAACTAATAATATAATATTCCTTATATTAGATACCTTCCTTAATAAGGAAGCTCGTAGGCTTAAAGCTACGAAGCTAAAGGTAAAGGGCTAGAAGAACCTTATAGATAGTAATATAGAGAACTTTAATAGATACTAAATTACTATAGTAAGCGATAGGATCTACATAGGCTAGAAGGGATAAGAAGTAAGGCTCGCCCTTATTAATAAGTCTACTAAAAAGAATATAGTATATACTATATACGTCTAGTAGTATATATAAGGCATATATATTACTAGCCTTTACTAGCCTAAGGCTACGTATAATCTATTAGTTATAGTATAGGCTTAGTAGCTAAGTAATAAGGATATTAATTACCTTAATAAGCGTATTTAATAGTAAAAGTAGTAGCTAGACTATAGCCTAACCTTCGTACCTATAGACCTTAAGAGGGCTAAGCTTTTTATTTTTATAGATACCTTATTTATAAATAATAAGGACCTAAGCTCTTAGATTAGGTTCCTTATTATTCTTATAGAAGAGTATCTATAAGGGTAGGAAAAGGATAGTATATTCCTTTTTAAAGGTAATATCTTATACTAGAGCTTTACGGAGTATAAGAGGGTTATTAGGAGCGTACTTATATCTAAAATATATAGTCTCGTCGTAAAATATAACGCTAGGTTCGTCCTAGTAGATATCCTTAGGACTATTACTTATTACCTTTACCTTTTACTATTACTAATTATAATCTATATAGACTCGTATTCGCTAAATAAGTACCTTATAAAGATAGGGTTAATAGTAGGGAAGAGACTAATAATTAACCTCCTTACCCTATAGTAGTTATATAAGCGATACGAGATCGAGGAGGTATAATAGATTAATAGGTATAATAATCCTATAGATACCCTTACGAAGCCTATACCTAACGATACTCTAACGAGGCTAGTAGATAGTAGGGAGCTATATATATATATTAAGGTATAGGTTAATCGTAGGAAGGGGAGCAGATAGGTAGGAAGCTAGAGTAAGTAGGAAAGGGTAATAATAGTAGTAATAATAATACCTAAAGGGGGGTATCGCTAGGTAGGAGGCCTAGGCTAGAAAAATAGTCGAGTGTTAGTATATATACTAGTACTAGCGTAGGTAAAGGGAGCTATTACATAAGATAGCTCTAGAAACCTATAGCTTCCTTAGGACTTCTCTAGGGCTCCCTAAAGACTAGTCCCTAACTAGTCTAGAGCTACCCCTAGGTAAGTCTAGGATATATATACTTTTACGTATAGCTATAGAGTTTTATATTTCTCTACTAATATAGATATAGGGCTAGGGGTTTTAAATCCTTACCCTTATATATATCCTTTCCTTCTCTCTTCCTTAGATATTATTAAACATATATATAGCTTTACTATTATCTTAAAGGCCTAGGCTAGGCTTTATATAATGCCTTCTATACTATATGTTACTTACTAGGGTTACTAATAGCTATAAGTCTAGGAAAATAATAAGGAAAGCCTATTACTAATACTAATACTAGAGTAATATAGGGCTAGGGCTAGGCTAGTAGTAAGCTATCTACTACTTTCTTACTTAATAAGTACTTTACCTAGACATTTTAAGGTATTATCCCTAATACTAGCTTTATATAGAATTTAACTAGTAAACTATAGTAACTTTATATGCTTTAATAAGAGTAAATAGATATTATACTTAATATATTAATAAAGGGCTCTATAAGTATTACCTTTAGTAGCCTTATAAAACTATTGTTAATTAAGTATACTATAGTCTGTACTCCTATAAAAACTATAGCGTTCTATATCCTTAATAAAATAATACTCTTTCTCTTATCTCTTAAAAGTATAAAGAAGCTTAACTATTATTTTTATATCTTATAAGAGGTTATAATCTATACTAATAGCTTAGAAGTACTAGTTAGTATTAATTAGGGATATTTATAGTTCTTCCTTAATAACTAAGTACTTACTATTTCTATACTATTTCTAACTAAAACTAAGATACGCTAGTTATATAAGTACTTTAGCTATCTCTCTATATAGTAACTATATAACTTACTTACCTATACTAGCTATAAAGTTAACTAGGATACTCTTAAAGCTATATAGTAATTCTATTATTACTACTAAGTAAAAGGTATAGCTCTATAGCGCTTCTAGTTTATTCTTAAAAACAACTATAACTTAAATTTTAAAGTTATTATTAATATTATATACTTTAATAGCTAGAACGTTTTATATATAATTAACTTTATTATATCCTTTTAAGCTACTTAGTTCCTATATAATATAATAGCTTACTATATATAAGAAACCCTTTAAGTATACTAGATTAATATATACTTTAGCTTACTTAACTTTATAGTATATAATGTAAGGACTAACTTTACTACTATAGAGTTATAGTTTAAAGTATATCTATATAGGGTTAGCTACTAATAAGTTCTAGTTAAGGTATACTAGAGTATTAAAAGGTTAAGAGATACTATACCCTACTATAATATATATATAATATCTTTAAAGCTAAGCTCCTATAAATTAACTAGATATACTACTATAAATAGTAGTTAAAGCTATTAATAATATTACTATACTTAATAGCCTTATCCTAATACTCTTTATATTTTAAGGTATACTTATAGATAACTCTTATTTTTATATCCTTACTTTAAATAGTATAATATATATATATCTCTTTAGTAACTATTATAGAGTTAAGGAAGATAATAAGTACCTAACGTATTATTAAGGCTCTCTACTAAGGAACCCTATAAGATATTATAGCTAGGCTTATTACTACGCTTTCTATTAACTCTAAGGCGCTTATATACTAAGAATAGTAAGGTTAGTAAGATCTTTCTAGTATACTTATAGTAGGGTATATAGATGTTACTCTCTAGCTTAATAATAGTATAGCTACATTCTATATAATATATATAAAGCTATATTATTAGGAGGTAATCTATCCTAATACTATACCTAAGCTAGCCCTTAGTTTAACTACTTTTAGCCTTACTCTATCGTATGTTACTATTAAAATTCCCTCTTAATATACCCCTAAGGCCTTAGATAGGAGCTTTTACTTAGCTTATAAAATAGCTAACTAAGAGCTTACTATCTACCTTTAAATAGAAGGAAAGATTACTATAGCTAAGTAGCCCTTTAAAGAGTCTAATACTACTAAGATTAATACTTTACTTACGATTAGTATAGTTAAGCCTATCCCCCTACTTACTTACTACTTAGGCTATATCTTTAAGTACTAGCTTATATATAAAGTAAAGGAGTAAACTATAACTATATTATATAAGAAGTTCTACTTTATTATCTAAGGATATAATAACTATAATAAGGCTAAGATACTTATCTAGTAACTAATAATTTATTAAAGGTTATAATACCTCTTACTTATTTTAGCTCTATCTCTTTATTAGCTAGGAAAATAACTTACCTTCTAGGATATTATATAGATATATATCTAGTTAAAGTTATACCTCTAGTATTACGTTCTAACTAAGCTCTTACGTAAGCTTATTATAAAGTTCTCTAAGAAGACTATATTATAAATTATTAAGCTACTATATAATATTATAGAGGTAAGTATATACTAGTTTAAGATATACTAAAGCTACCTCTATAAGAAGTTAGTACTAGATCTAACGCTTAACCCTTACTTACGTATAATAGATAAGAATATAGTCTTTAGTATATATACCCTATAAACTAACGATACTATATTCCTTAGTAATAATACATTCCTTAACATAGAATAATAATAACTTAAGGGTATACCTATTAAGGCTAAGGAATAGACGACTTTTATTACTAGTTAGTAGGAGGACTTTAATAGCTACTATATTATAGTTATAGAGGATAACTTCTACGTTAGATAGAAGGGCTAGGGGAGGAACTCGCCTATATTAAGGTAGGCTAGCCTAGTACTAGGGCGGCCTACCTCTAGTAATATACCTAAGGTATATATATCATGAGTGTTTACTAGCCTAAGGCTACTTTTAACCTTTCTATTATAGTATAAGTATAATAGCTAGTAAAGGAGGACTTTAACTACCTTAATAAGTATATCTAATAGTAAGTAACGGCTTAATATATAGCCTTACCTTTGTCCTCTAGACCTTACTTATATAAAGGTCTTTATCTTTACTAATACCTCTTTTATAAATAAGAAGGATCTAAATTTATAGATTAGATTCCTTATTATTCTAGTAGAGGAGCGATAAAGCAATAAACTAGAAGTAGAACTAGTATTCTAGCTAACTAGTAATATCCTATACTAGGGGTCTACTAAGTATAAGTAAGTAATATATAGTATACTTACTTTAAAGATCTATAGGCTAGTTACTAGGTTTAATACTAGGTTTATTCTTATAAATATACTTACTATAGTTACCTCCTACCTTAGTCTCCTATTACTTCCTATTATAGTTTATATAAACTTATATTTACTATATAAGTACTTTATAAAGTTAGGTTTAATAGTTAAGAAGTAGTTAATAATCGACTTAATAGTACTATATTAGTTATATAAGTAATAGGAGATTAATAAAGTAAGATAGATTAATAGGAAGGATATTCCTATAAATACATTAATAAAGGTAAATAGAAACAATATATTAGAGAGGCTTATAAGTAAAGGGAACCTATAAGTATAGATAGAGGCTTAGGTTAATTAAGGGTAAAAGTAAGAGAATTAAAAAGTAGAAGTACTTAAAAAGAGAAGGAATAAGAGTATAAAGAGAGTCTAGTATTAGTATAGGAAGTACTAGTAATAGAAGGGAGCTAGATAAGGTCTAGGTACGTACCTAGAACTATATAAGGCTAGTATAGGCTTATTATAGGGCCTACGCTAGGCTAGTATAGGACTAGTATACTATTAAGGTATATATAGTAGGGGTAGATCTTAGTCTACCTATACTTAAAAGTAGGGCCTATAAAGCCCTACTTAGGCATACCTTATACTAGCTCTTTAGTTTAGTTTAGTTAATATTACTATTTTAGAGGACTTATAGCTTTATAAGTACTATCTTAGTTATATAAGCCCTTTAATAATATCTTACCTTTATATTTTAGTAAGGTATATAAGGCTTATATTACTAGTAAGTTATATATATAAGGTACTAGTAATATACTTATAAGTTAGATATATAGTTTTATAATTTATTATAGCTATAGGGGGGGTATAAGGTACCTCTTTTTATTATATAATATAGTTAATAATATTTTAACTATCTCTTACCTTTTATAATATTATACCCTAATAATAATTATATATACTAGAGTAACTATAATACTATAGTAATTATAAATAGTAAGGGTTATAGAGTAAAAGTAGTTATATATAGGAGTTTATATAGATTATAGTTATTATAGGCTAGACCTAAGGGGTATCCTAACTTACGCTAGGGCTAGGACATTATAAGATAAATGTATATATAACCTAGTACTAGGCTAATATAGAACCTAGTATAGAGCTAGTACTATACCTATATAATACCTATATTACTCTTACTTAAGCCTAGTATTATAGTAGGGATAGTTATAAATAATAATAGAAACAATAGATATACTTACTCCTAATATAGGGATTTATAAACTTAAATATATTAAAAGAGGTATTCTTATTATTATAGAGATAGGAAAGAATAGACTTAGATAAGTATAAGTTTATAAAGGGTACTTAAGTAAGTACCTTTATATATATCCTATATAAGCTCCCTTAGAGGAGTTCTCTTAATTATAAATAAACACTCTTATCTTCTTTTAACTAAAATACATTAAGGTACTTAAACTATTAAAATGGTATAATATTATAGAATAAACATTATAGCTATAAGTATATATAAGTAGTACTAAAGAGAATAAGAGAATAGTAATATATTAGGTAGTCTTTAAGTTATATAACTAAGTTATATAATAGCTAGCTATAAGTATACTTAACTAGTAGGGTAGTCTTTTAACCTAGCCCTAGCCTAGCCTTCTTCCTTACTTACTATTATAAGTTACTACTCCTATGTAGCTATATTAGGCCCTTATAAGGTTATAAGCACTTTAATTAAAAGCTTCCCTTTATAATTACTATTAATATCTTTAGAATTATATTATTATACTTTTCTATATTATACTAGACCTTTATTACTAGGATTACCCTAGTTAATCTTCCTTATTAATATTTAATAAGTATATATAAAATTTTCTTCCTTACGCCCTTAACCCTATTATTATTGTTACTTTTTTCTATTATACTCTCTTATACTATAATAATTATCTTTATATTCCTTATATTATCCCTATATTATTATTTTTTATATTAGTAGCTATATGTATTAAGAAGCTAAAGGGAGTATTAAACTTTATAACTTAGAAGGTAGCGTTAAAGTATATAGTAATAGGTTATAAGCTATTAGATTACCTTAAAGTAATTTAAAGTAGCTTAGTAAAAAACTAGTATTATTAGCTTAGCTTAAGGAAGATTATAAAGTTATTAGTATTATTATAAGATCCTAATTAACTAAGGCTATTAGAAGTCTTATAAATTAGTAATAGTTTACTAAATCCTTTATAAAAGAAAAGGTAGACTTTATTAAAAAGAACTATAAGACTACTATAAAGATAGTTATTAAGTAAGTACTTAAAAGATTTTATATACTAACCTTAAAAATACTAGTACTAATAGCTAGAGAGAATTTACTAAGAACGTTAATTATTATTAAAGCCTTCTACTAGTAATTAATAGGGTACTTATAGAGTGTAACTACTAGATCGAATTAATGCGTTCTTCTAAGCTAAAGTATTTATTAAGTAAGTACTTTACTATACTCTAGCTACCCTAGTCTTACTCTAAGCTCCCTCTTAGTCTATACTAAGAATAAGACAGTACGTCTAGCTTAAGTTATTTAATAGTACTTTATAAATATATAATATATGTCTTCTATACTTCCCCTAGATTAGTAAACTAGCGAGAATACCTTAAGGACTTACTTCTAGAATAGAAAGGCCTATAGCTTATTTTTCCTAGTACGTAACTAGGTAATTATTATACTAATATACTTTAGTACCTTATTATACTTATAAAGTACTATAGGCTTATAAACTATTAGCTTAAAGTTAGAAGCATACTATTTATAGTCTTAGCTCTACTTACTATAAATTTTAGCCTTATACCTATCCTATTAACTACCTTAATTCTTAAATAACGCCTTTCTTATATCCCCTTTTATAGTTAATAGTAAGCCCTCTCTTTATATATTCCTTATTTCTCCTATAACCTCTTAAAGGGGCTTCTACATATAGGCCTATTAGCTAAGTTAGTATTTAAGTTAGTTAGCTAGTACTCTTAATACCTCTCTTAACTTAGAGCGAATATAGTTTACTAGCTTAGAGGACTTAAGCTATATAAAGCTATTTACTTTTTACTAGTTAAGGTAAAGGTTTAATAGGGGTACTTAAGCCTCTACTTTAACTTAGTAGATAAGTATAGCTCTAAATACTCTAGAAACTACTCTAAGGTACTTAGTCTACGTCTTAGTAAGGTCTTTTATTATACCTTATAGTAGTTCTCCTACTATAGTTATTATATAGAAAACTACTACTATATATAATATTAATAACTATATTATCTCACTATATACTTCCTATACTTAAGATAAGGAAGTACTTTATATAGATACTATAAGCGTATTTAGTATAGGCTTCTAGCGCTAGAGTTTCTTTATAACTTCCTATAGGTATGTCTTTTACTTAAGTTATCTCTAAACATATACCTATAATATCTAAATACTATTCTTAGCTAATATAACTATAGTATCTAGTCTTACTAGTATAGTGTCTACTTTCTTACCTTTTATAAAATAAATAAGTTTACTCTTAGCTAGTTTAAAGAACATTATATAGTCTAGTACTTAACTTTTATATATTTCCTATACTTTCTAGAGCTAGACTATTATCGTTATTACTATAGGCCCTATACTAACTAGGTTTATATTATAAGTAATCCCTACTACTTATACCCCTCTATACTCCTTAAGCTTATAATAAAGTAGTGTAATATAGAATAAGAAGAGAATTAAAAGCTAAAGTCTTATAGCTCCTCTAGAAGGACTTAATAGTTAACTATATTAAATACCCTTTATAGGTTAAGCTAGAGGAGTAACGTTACCCCTACTATACTTATACTACTTAAGCTAGTTTATATACTATAAGAAAAATAACTTTAGGAGACTTACCTTCCTATTACTTATTTACCCTTCTAGTAAGAGTCCTAGTTCCTTAGCTACTATTACTATATACTACTTTACTATTACTTCTAGAACTTTACTAAGGTAGTTAAGAAAGGCTATAAGTCTCTACTCCTTTACTATATAGTATACCTTCTATCCCTTACTAGGCTTCTATAGTATAATAGTAGTAGCTATTTTAAACTATTATAGGAAATATAATAGCTAGAGGTAAGCCTTAAAGAGAGTAGTAACCTTTTAGTTAGTAGCTTACTATAAGCTTTAAGGAATCCTACTAAGATACTATCTAGGCCTATAGCTTTCTAGCTTAACATTTTACCTATTACTTCCTTAATATTCTTAATAGTTACCCCCTAACTAACCTTAAAGGTTAGACGTTTAAGTTATAATTACCCTAGCCTTAGCTTAGCCTTAGCTTAACAATTTTAGGGAAAAACATTTATATAAGAACTACTACTTTATTTATAAAGAAATACTTTACTTAATTGTCTACTCCTTAGAGAGGTAGTAATTAAGCCTATTTTATTAAGAGCTTACTCTTTAACTATACTTATTTTTCTATCTTTTAAAACTTACTTAGGTCTACTATTACTATTTTAAGGAAGTGTCTCTACTTTATATGTTTTACCTCCTTAACTACCCCTTCTTTCCTATACTTTCTATAGCTATACTATTATCGTTTTTCCTATAGGCTAAATACTTCTAACGTTTATATTATTAGTAAACCTACTACTCTTACTCCCCTATACTTATTAAGCTTATAGTAAAGTAGGGTAATATAGAGAAGGAAGAAAATTAGGAGAGTAAGGAACTCTATAAGACTCTAACCTTAATTAGTATTAAGTCTATCTCTTTCCTATTAAAGTAGAGTATTACTATTTTCTTACTAAGATAGTAGCTTATTTATATTATAAGATATAGTAAGTAGCTAAAGTCCTATAACTTATTTAAGAGAACTTAGTAGTTAACTATATTAAATACTTCTAATAAATTAAGCTAAAGAAGCGTTACTACTTTTTACTAAGCTTATACTACTTAGGCTAGTTTATATACTATAAAAATTATAACCTCTATAAACTTACTCTTCCTATAACTTATTTACTCCTTAGGTAGAAACCCTAGTTTCTTAACTATTACTATTACTTATTATCTTACTAGAGCCTTAAAGACTTTACTAAGGTAGTTAAGTAAGGAGAAAGGCCTCTACCCTTTAGCTATATAATATACCTTCTATTCCTTACTAGGTTTCTATAGTATTATAGTAGTAGTAACCTTAAATTATAGTAGGAAGTATAATAGCTTAATGTAAGCCTTAAAGATAACTATAGCCTTATTAGTTAGTAGCCTATTATAGGCTTTAAAGAATACTACTAGGATACTTTAAAAGCCTATAGCTTTCTAGCTAGATACCCTTCTTATTATATCCTTAATATCTTCTATAGTTACTTCTTAACTAACCTTAAAGGCTAGCTATTTAGGCTATACCTACCCTAGTCTAAGCTTAATAATTTTAAGAGAGAACCTCTATATAAGTACTATAGCTTTATTAATAAATAAATACTTTACCTAACTATCTACTCCTTAAAGGGGTAGTAAGTAAGCCTATTCTATAAGGAGCTTACTTTATAACTAAGCCTACTACTCTACTTTCTAGAACCTCCTTAGGTTTACTATTACTATTTTAAGAAAGTATTATTACTTTATATACCTTACCTCCCTTACTAACCCCCTTTTACTTCTAGATAGCGTCTTATATCTCCTCCTATTTTAGATTTGTTAGGCTTACCTAATATTAATATCTTACTCTTTTAGCCTCTCTTAATACTTTAGCTACTTTTAAGGTAAATTAGTCCTAGCCCCTTAGCTAGTAAGGTTTTATAAATAGGACTATTACTATTATAAATTCTTATAATTTATAGTAAATCTTATCTTAGGTAATATTAATCTACCTATTTAATAGAATTAAGTATATAACTTAGCTAATCTATACCTATACTTATATCTTAACCTTATAGATTTCTCCTTACTACTACTATAGTTAAGCTTACTTACTCTCTAAGTCTTTACTATAGGTTATACTTACTACTTATAGGATATTTTTAGAACTAATAATGTCTATATTTAGTCTATTATAGTAAGCTCCTAATCCTAGTATAGCCTATATTAGATTAATAGTACTACTACGCTAGCTATAGTAGTACTATATTATTTCTCCTTTTAGAGTTTATAGCTAGAGGCCTAGCTATTTTACCCCTTAAATTAGTTCTTCTACCCCTTTATTATAGGCTAAGCTAGTCTAGTTACCTAAGCGATACCTAGGTACTTACAAGTACGTAACATTTTACGTACCCTAGAAACACCCCTAAAGACCCTAGGAATAGCGCTAGGATAGCCTAGCTATATCCTAGAAGTAGCGCTAACTTTACCCTAGAATTGTCTAGCTATAGATTAGTACTAATAGATATATTAACAATGTATATTAGACTATATTAGACTATATAGCTACTACCTAAGCGCTAGGAACACTATATATATAATAGTATAACCTACTATCTAAGTACTAAGATAGAAGACGATTTTATAAGTATATAGTTACCTAGAGATCTAGCTAAAAGATGTCTCTCTAGTTCTAAATAGACATTTATTAATTATCTATTTAACTAAAACACTGTCTTAGTACGATCCTTAATACCTCTACTACTTCGCTTATACTAGTCTTACGCTAGATAGTATAAGTTAAAGTTTTAATAATAACCCTTTCCTTTTCTATTTCTAGTTCCCTAGTAGTTATAAGAGACCTATTTTTACTCTATCTAGAGGTAAGTATATAAATAGTAGTTATAGTCTCTTAATAAACTCTATACTTACTTAATCTATACCTATTATTAGTATATATATACCTAAAAGATAATGTATATAAATATATACTCTTACCTTTATTTCCTTATAAACTAACCTATAAGGTACTAGTACTAGCGTAGGTAAAAGGGCTCTAGGCCTAGACACTATCTCTTATAGTATAACTATATTAAACTACTTCCTATTATTAATATCTAGCTAGGCTAGCTCCTTATGTCTCTAAAGATTCTAAGAGAGTACTCTTAATAAGATAAGTATACTAGTAAAAGCTAAAGGTTATTATCTATATTATAACTTTAGATCTCCCTACTTATTACTAAGCTATCTTATTTCCTAAGTAAGGTTATAAAATAGTTATAACTAACTAAAGTTATAACTAACTTTTAAAGGTTATAACCTTTTTAAAAAGTTAGTTACTATAATAACCTCTGTTATTAAAAAAGGTTATAGCTATAACTATTAGTATATATACTAGTACTAGCGTAAGTAAAGGGAGCTATTACGTAAGACAGCTCTAGAACCCTAGGGCTTCCCTAGGGTGTCTCTAGGGCTCCCCTAGGGCTAGTCCCTAACTAGTCTAGGGCTGTCCCTAGGTAGGTCTAAGCTATACGTACTTTTACGTGTAGTTACGGAGCTTTGTATTTCTATACCGATGTAGGTATAGGGCTAGGAGTTTAAAACCCCTACCCTTATATATATCCTTTCCTTCTCTTCCTTAGATATTATTAAACACACATATAGCTTTACTATTATCTCGAAGGCCTAGGCTAGGCTTTATATAACGCCTTCTATAATAACTTTAGCTAGTTATAACTAACTATATAGTTACTAAAAGTTATAGAATTTATTACTAATATTTTTTGTTTTAATATTTTTTATCTTTAATTTTAAAACTAAGTTTTATAATAAGTATAGAAAAATCTAACTAATCTTAAAAAAGAATAAGAAAAGGCTTATAAAATGTATATTCTAAACTATAATAAGGTTTATTCTTTAGAGGTATTATTTATAGTTATATAGAATTCTTTTAAATTCTATTTATAGCTAATTTTATTTTTAAGGTCTAAGAAAATAAGAACTATAGAAAGAACTATAATACTAGTATTATACTATACTATAAACTATAGGAATACTTAATTACTTACTATTTAGTACTATTAGGGAAAAATAATAGTTAAGATTACTTAAAAATATACATTATATAACTTTAAGTATATATTTTTATAATAAAATACTATATAGCTATAATAAAAATACCTATTATATATATAATACTTAATTTAAAAGTAAATTACTAGACAAACTAGACCTTTTAAAAATAGGTATTAACTTAGAAAACCTAGCTTGTAGCCTTTAAGGAAGTTAAGTATCTAAACTAGCTAATAAGTATAAAGAAGTAATTTTAGTTAGATACTTTCCTTTACCTTTTTCTTTCTTTTTCTATCTCTTTTAGTCTTTTCCCTACTCCTATAAGTTATTAACTTATAACTTTAATAATATTAGTTCTTCTCTTATATTAGTATATAGTAAACTTCTAGATATAGTAATAATGTTACTATAAATAGAAAAAATAATTATAAGTAGTTAATTGTTTTTATTTATTATTATTAAAATAAAAACTTTAAGAATTTCTAAGACTATTAGATTAGTAATATATACTAAGTACTATATTTCTCCTTTAAATAGCTTATTAAAGTAGTTAGAAAAGTCCTTTAAATAAGTCTTTAAAAAGGCTAGATAATTTATTACATTATTAAGTAAAAGATAAATAAATTTAATTCGCTATTAATTAAATAATGAGAATTTTCTAACTTATTTTTACTTTAAAACAGTTACTAGATTTTTTAAAGATAAAGTATAAGAGCTACTAGAATCTTATTGTAAAGGTAGCGGCTAGTATAACGCTTAGTAAGCTTATAAAACGCTATAATATATATATTAGTAAGGATAAAAATAAACTAAAAACACTTCTATAGAATCCTACTTTTATAGTAAGTAATATATCTATAATGTAGTATTTTTACTTAAAGTATAAGTTAATAAAGTAAAATATAAGTCCTAAATATATCTTCTATAGCTAGAGATTAAATAATAGTAACTAGGCTAAACTATAAGTACTAGTGTATTTAGTAAGATTAGAGTTAATAATTCTAATTTTATTCTTAGGAATGTTTAAAATAACTATATAAAGCTTAGTATAATAAATAAATAAGTAGTTTCTAAAAGTAATTATTAGTAAAGTAAATATATATATAAAAGGGTAGGATAACTTATGTATTATAATAACTTAGAAGGTTATTAAAAACTCTAAATAATTAGCATAAAAGGAGATATTAGCTAAAAATTAGAAGTAAAGAATTAACTAAGTAGCTTTATTGTTATTAAATCTAAGGCTTAAGTTTAAAGTTATATAAGCCTATTTTATAGAAATTACATTTCTAAAAGAGAAAATTAGTTACTTTAAACTCTAGTTAAGAAGATACTAAAAGTATTATTTAAAAAACTTACTTCTTTTTAATTTTTTAAATCTTTAAAATAAGTAATAAGAGGATAAAAAGATAGTAGTAATATATAAGATTTAATATAGAGAACTTATAAACTTAATAAAAATAGGTCTTTAAATAGCTAAAATAATAACATTAATATTTAAGGAAAGAAAAGAAAAGAAATATTATTAACTCTTATTATATATATAGCTTTAAGCTATCTAGCCTTATTAGGTATAATTAGACAAAGCTATCTAGTAAAGAGCCTATAGTATTAAGTATAGCTTTTACTTTCTATTATAAGCTAGGCTTAAGGAGTACTCTAACTTATACTAGGGCTAAGACATTATAGAATAAGTATATATATAACTTAGTACTAAGCTAATATATAACCTAGTATAAAGCTAGTACTATACCTATATAATACCTAGATCGCTCCTACTTAAGCCTAGTATTATAGTAAGGATAGCTACGAATAATAATAAAAATAATAGATATACCTATCCCTAATATAGGAATTTATAGACTAAGATATATTAGAAAGAGGCGCTCTTATTATTATAGAAATAGGAGATAATAAACCTAGATTAATATAGGTTTATAGAGGATTCTTAAGTTAGTACCTATATATATATCCTATATAGGCTCTCTTAGAGGCACTCTTTAGATTATAAATAAATACTCTTATCTTCTTTTAACTAAAATACCTTAGAGTACGTAGACTTATATATATTTATAATCTCCTTATAGTTTACTTTTAAATCCTCTTAGCTTACTATACCCTTATGTTTTATTTATAAACCTTCCTAATACCTTAACCCTAGAAAAATAGATCCTTTATACCTTAAATAACCTTTATATATAAATACAGGAATAGTAAGTATAGATAGTTATAGTAAAGGTAGATTTCTAGGCATAGATTAATACTCTTAAGATCTATCTTCTATTATTTCTACCTTTAACTATAAGGGGTCTTTAGTCTAAGAACTACCTCTCTCCTACCTAGTACACCTAGTACCCTAAGAATAATTAACTTATAAACCTCTACTAAAGCCTAGTAAACTTAATAGATTCTATAAAATTACCTAGCCTAAGTATACTTAAATTGAGAAAACTATACCTTAGACTAATACTTCTTTTATTTATTATAAGAGCTATTTACTACTAAAATTCATACTTTAATATAGACATATAATAGACTTCCTCTATATACTTTTAGAATAGTATATAAACTAGCTACATTTTTAATAGATTTATAAAAGACCTTAATTTAATATATCTTTACTATAACTTATACAACTAAGTAGTAGCTATATTAAGTAATATAAAGTAAGGTAATAAAGTTACTTTTACTAGCTTTATACTAAGGCTGAAATAGAAGTTAGAGGAGGCTAGGGGCTCTACTTAAGATAAATAAGAAAAGATCTTCTTCCTTAAATAAGCACTTAATAAAAGACTCCTTAAATACTTTATAGCTATTAAACTTTCTTATATTAACTTTACTAAGTTCTATATTAAGGTTATAGAAATTACTACTTAAATCGAATATATAAACTATTAGGTTTATTACTAAGTATTAAACTACTTAAACTAAGTAATATAGTATAATAAAGATAAGGAAATAATAAAGATAAACTATATTATTATAATTAATATAAAGTTAATAGTTTACTTTAAATATAATAAGGAGGGCTATATTATAATTAAGTATTAAACGAAGTTAATAGGAGAAAGTAAGAAGAGGGAAGGGAAGTAAGCTATAGGCTTTAATATATAAGTTTATTTAAAAGTAGCTATAAACTCTTAACTTAAAAAACTACTAAATAGTAACGATTCTAACTTAGAAAAGAGTAAGCTCTTATTAAAGTTCAGATAAGAGCTAAGATATAAAGGTATAAAAGGAGTAAGAGGGTATAAGAAAGTATATAATAATATTACTAGTTCTATTATAAATTAAAGTAAATAAATAAGGAATTCTTACCCTTACTAATAGTAGTTATAACTACTATAGTACTATAAGCTATAGGACTATAAGATAAGAACAATATTATATATTAACTATATATAATAACTACTTTACCTATTTTAAAATAATATACTACCTATTTAGTTATATAAGATTATTTAATTTTAAGCTAACTTTAATAACTAGACTTAAAGGATCTTTATAAATATAATTAAGAGGCTTAGCTAGGATATCTTTCTTAGTAGACCCTTAATATTATAAAATTAAGTTATATATAATACTATAAGAGAGTTTATCTAATTTAGAAAAGTAAATATTAAACTCCCTTTTAAAGTAATAAAAAATAGTAATAAGTCTAAGTAATTTAGGAATTATAGCTAATACTACTACGCTACTTTATAAAACTCTATTAAAATAAATACTAAACCTTAAACTAGATAAAAGTACTATTAAGTAAATAAAATCTCGCTCTAGGACTTAGAATATACTTTAAAAAAGAAGTAACTAGTAGACTTAAAGGATTTTATTCTCTTTAATATTTTTATTTAATACCTAGATATATTTACCCTAAAGAAAGCATAAGAGCTACTACCTTACTAGCTTAGTATTAATTACGAAATCTACTTATAACTTAATAAGATAAGAAACAAACTTACTATTCTATAGAGACCTTTATATAATATATCCTAGAAAGAGCTACTTGTTCCCTAGAAAGTACTTTATAAGCTACTTAATATAAGCCTAGTATAGGTAAGTAGCCCTCTATAACTATACTAGTACTATTTATAAGAAAAACTAATAGAAGGCTTTATATTACTATAAAAGATTACTATAGTCCTCTATAAGTAAAGGGGACCCTATAGGCCCTATTTTATATAAAGTAGTTTACAAAGTAAAATATAGTATCTACCTTCTATAAGATCTATATTACCTTAGGGTATAAATATACTATAGCTTTTTAAACTTACTTTAGACTCTTTTAATAGATAGTATATCTCTTTAGCCTTACTAATATACTTATAACGTTTTAGTAGTTTATTTTTATAGGATTAGACCTAGCTAGTTTAGTCTAAGTAAGCTAGTAGAACTAGCCCTTAGACTTTTAGGTAGTGTAAGCCTATATAGGGTATATAAATAGAATACAATTAGTCTTCTCTAGTAATATAACTTAAAGCGTACTATATAATAAGTTATAAGACCCTATATACTTTTTTTTTAATAACTAAGGTATTATAACTACGATTAGTTTTCTTATTTAAGCTTTGTTAGCTTAGTAAGTTACTATTATAAGGTATAGACGTTATTTAGTATTTTTACTATAAATTTTACTATAGGTACTACTATAAGGGAATCTTTTAAGTACCTATTTAGATAGCCTTATACTATTAAATAACTACTAAGTACTAGTAATCTACTATTATAAGACTTAAGACACTAAAGGATTATATTACCTAGCTACTTTAAGTTAAGCTAATACTTAAAGAGGCTAAGGTAAAGGCTTATATTAAGCTTATAGATAGTAGTAAGCCTATAGGGCTTACTACTACTAATAAAGCCCTTAAAGAATAGTATAAGAAGGAGATTAAGGCTAAGAAGACCCTACGTTTATATCTATATCCTAACTTCTATATAAAAATGTAGTAAGCTAGCTAGACTAGTAAAAAGATAGCTTTTAAGACATTTAAGGCTATTAAGCGCGCTACCTTAGCTCTTCTAGTAGCTACTATTAGTTTAAGTATATAGGAGTTCTTTAGCCTTAAAGCTTACGACTTTACAACACTTAAGACCTTTATCTAACGCGCGAATTCTATCTTAGATTAGATTAAGGCTATACATCCTAGGGTACTTAACTATATATTTGTTATCTCTATAGTATAAGGCCTTAAGACCTATAATTCTATCTAGTACGCCTAGTAGGATAGGTAGGATAGTAGTAGGACTAAGCTAATAAAGGAAAAGCTACTTAAGGTTCTATATAGGTAAGCTAAAGCTAATAACCTCGCTAAGGAGGGTAAGACTACCCTCTTTAGTACTATTAGGGACCTTAAGACTAAAACTAAAAACTATAAGTAGGACTCTAATAAGGTTATTAAGCTTAAGTATAATTATAAACAGCTAATGTATAAGGCTTATATAAAGGCTAACTACTAGACGCTTAACTCTAAGTATATCCTACTATATATAAAGTAATTTTCCTAGGCTAAGAAGCTATTAAATAATACTAAGGGTAGCGAGCTTATAGCATAGGGTAACGTAGCTATTATTAATACTAGTAGGACCCTTATAATAATAGCTATTATACTAACTAACGTAAGGGATATTGTTATTCTAGATAGTAGTACTAACTAGTATATTTTTAACGACCTTAAGTAGTTTACTAAGTTCGAGTATAATAATAACCTTAAGAGTATTATAAGTACTACTAGCTATATAATAAAGCTATTAAGTATAGGTAAGGTTAAGCTAACCCTTAAGAATAGCCCTTACCTCTCCTTCTTAAACATATAATATAGTCCCTTATACTTAGTAAATCTTATTTATAATAACTTTTAAAGGGTAAGGGCTTTATATATAACTAGTATATAGACTATCTTATCGTTAAGGCTACTAAAGAGAAGATTACTACCCTTAATAATATAGGTAGTAGTTAGCGTTTCCTAGTAGCCTAGGTAGGAGGCATTAATAGTATCTAGGTAGTAATTATAGCATTACCTCTTAAGGGAATTAAATTAGGCTAGAAAGTAGACTCTAGCGTAATATATCGTTGTCTAAGACACGCTAGCTCTATAAAGATTATAGTAGCCTACTAGAGGAGTAGTATTAACCTTAATAGAGCCTTTATATAAGGCTTCTTTTATAAGGTAAATTACCTAACTAAGGCTAATACTATTATAACCTATAAGACGACTATAAAGGTAAGCTACTTCCTTAGCTACGTTTTTAGGATCTAATTTAGTATACGCTAAATAGATTTAGGGGGGTTAACTATAGTCTTTATAGAATAGACCTCTTTATAAGATTCTATTAGACAATAGTAGTAACTACTAAGGACTAGGTCTAAAATCTTTTTATTAAGTAGAAGAAGTAGGTTAAAGCGTACGCTAGAGGTCTTAAAGTCTAAGTTATAGTAATAGATAACGTATAGGAATTAAAGTCTATAAAAATAAAGGATTAAGCCCTTAATAATAGCTTTATTCTTTATTACTTAGCTCTCTATACCCCTATATAGAATAGACTACCTAAACGCGCTAAACATACTCTTATAGATATAGTAAGGTCTATTTATATAGACACTAACCTCCTAGCTTTCCTTAAGCCCTTCTTTTTAACGATAGCGGTATATGTAACTAACTTACTACCTTACGCTACTACTAAGTAAATCCTAATAGAGATAGTAATGTTATAAATTAATACACTATATAACTATTCGATCTACTACCTTAAGCTATAGGGGTACTACGTTATCGTAACTAAGCTAAAAGAGAAGCTTGTCTATAGTAAAAAGATAGCCCTATAGGCTTAGAAGGGTTAGCTCGTTAGAATAGAGGGCCTTAATAGTAGGATCTACTAGGTCTAGCTTCTAAATTAGTAGCTTATCCTTTAAGTAAGAGACGTAAGATTCTATAAGACTAGCTAGCTAGGCTAATTAGGGATTGAATTCGAGATAGAGCTATAGGAAGGGTCCTAGGAGGTCTTAATTAAGGCTTTAGAACCTAGAAAGGCTAAATCTATAATAAAAAGCTAAAGCCTAACTTTACGAGATTTAGACTAGAATAACGAGAACTCTACTAGCCTTTACTAATTAGATAACGAGTAGGGCCCTAATAATAAGGGAAGCTTTTATAGTACTAATAATAACAAATACCTCTATAGAGAATCTTTAGTATTGTTAAGTCTATCTATAGTAAAATAGCGACATTAGACCTCTAATAAAGGGGGCGCTTATAGCCTAATTATACCTAATATAACTCTAGGGGTAAGTAGGGCTATCTCTACCGTATATACTACTACTATTAACTAAACTATACTCTCTAGAGTAGACCTTTTTAATAATAAAGCCCTAGCCCCCTTATAATCGATTAAGCCTATAACTATAGTAGGCCCTAATTCTACTATTTCTACTACCTCTATTACTTTAGCTACTTCTTTACATTCTTAGCTACCTACTTTAATAAGCTATACTACTAGCGAAGGTACTTATAGTACTTATTACTTAGTTAAGGATTTATATAGTATATAAGCTACCTACTAAAGCTTATAACTAGTAGCTTAAGGTAGTAGCTACCTTACTAGCCTTACTTATAATAATAACAATTACTTTATACTAACTATGCCTTTAATAATTCTATTAGCCCTTATAGCTAAAGCTTTTATAGCTACAACCCCTAATAACCTTTGTAATGCTAAGACGCTACCTAACTATGAGAGATAATAGCTAGTAGTAATAAAAAGAGGTTAATAAGCTTATTAAGAAAGATACCTAGGATTTTATTAAGTAGCTATTAGGGTAGTATATTTTATAAGGTAGATAAGTTTTTATTAATAAGCCTTATAAGGGAGCTAAGCCCTTAGCTAAAGCTTACTAGGTTACTTATAGTAATTGTAATTCTATTAACTAACTTATTAAGGACCTTTATATTATAATAGTTTACTAGTTATTAGTAAGGGTTTTCGTAACCCTTATAGCCCCCCTCGATCTTAACTAGACGAAATTTAACGTTATAAATACCTTTATTAACGCTAGGCTAGCTAATAGTAAGGAAGTCTTTATATAATAGCCTATAGGTCTTAACGATAGTATAGGACGCGTTTGTTACCTTAAAAGGGTACTATATATATACTATACTACTCTATACTAGTAATTTAAGTAAGTAAGTAAGGGCTTATAAGCTTAAGGCTTTATATAAATAGATTTTAAGCTTTGTTTTTCTATTATAAAAAAATATATTGTTATTACTATATGTTAATACTATCTTAATAGTAGTACCTACGAAGGTCTTAATTAATAGTAAAATTACCTTACTTAATAGTTTATAAAGGATAAAGTACCTTAGTAAGCTATAAGAATTTATAGGCCTTTAATTCTACTACAACTAAAGCTATATAATTATTACAATCTATTAAGCTACCTTTACTATAGAAATCTTATAGTATTATGCGCTTAATATAGTTAATAAAGTAATAACTCCTTAGCCTCTAAAAGTTACAATCCCTTATAACTAGAAAATGATAGAGGTTATTACTTACCTTTATAAGTACGTAAGCTAGACTAGAAGCCTTAATTAGCTAGCTATAGGTATAAGGCCTAACATTGTATTTATAGTAAATAAACTATTAGAGACTAATGCATATCTTATAATAGTATATTTAAAGATCTTTTACTACGTCCTATAATATATCCTTAGTACTTAATGTCTTAGTATTATACTTAGTAGCGTCTACGACTTAACTAATCTTAAGCTATAAGTTTATTTAAATACCTCCTTTATAAATAATAAGACTATACGTTATAGTATAACTAGTTTTATAGTTTTCCTTAGAGGTAGTCCTATTACTTAGAAAAGTAAGAGGTAGAGTATTGTAATAACCTTATTAATAGAAGTAGAGTGTATTACCTTAATACTAGCTTCGTTAGCTATAATATAGTAGGCCTAGCTACTCTAGGAATTAGGCTATAGGTAACCGGGACCTATTGTTATTTTTATAGATAGCTAGAACGCCCGTTGTACTTTTTTCGATAGCCTTAATAAAGCCTAGACTTATTATATCGACCTATGATTTAAATAGATTATCTAACGCATAGCTATAGGATTCTTTTAGCTCGAGTAGGTTAGTATAGGTAAGATAACTACTAATAGCTTTATAACGCTATTATAAATAACTAAGTATTAAGAATTTATTAGGTAGGTTAACATAACGATAGTAGACGAGATTAGTACTTAAAAACACTAAATAACGTACTTTTCTATTGTTTTTAGGGCTTTACAATAGCCTCTTTTTTATTTACTTAGACTAACCCTAGTTCTAAGCTAAGGGGTAGTGTTATAGGATTAGACCTAGCTAGTTTAGCCTAAGTAAGCTAGTAGGACTAGCCCTTAGGCTTTTAGGTAATATAAGCCTATATAGGGTATATAGATAGAATACAATTAGTCTTCTCTAGTAACGTAACTTAAAGCGTACTATATAATATTTATAAACTAATCTCTATAGTAATTTCTTAATAACTTTATTATATTATATTTAGATAATATTCTTATATACTCTAATAGCTTAAAGAAGGACTACTAGAATAAGGTTTTTAAGTCCTTAAATGTCTTAATAAGGTAAGCTTATATACTTAAAAAAGGCGAGTTTTATATATAATAACTAAAGTACTTTAAATTTATAATTTAAGCTAGATAGGGAGTATATTATAACCTAGAAAAGATTTAAGTAATTTAAGAGTAAGGGGTACTTATAGGTATTATAGGTATTTATAGCTTTTAAAGCTTTACTAACTACTATTTTATATTTATTTAGGATTACTCTTAACTAACGTACTCCCTTAATTAGCCTACTAAGAACATTTCCCTATTTATATAGGTATTTAAGTAATAGAAAGTATTTACTTAGCTAAAGGCTTCCTTCTATTAAGTACTAATTCTTACTAATTAAAATCTAGAATAGGAAACTTTCTTAGAAACTAACTCTTCTAAGTTTACTATAAGTAGGGTCCTAATATAGCTTAGTCTATATAGGGAACGTTATATAGTTAGCTTTTTCTCTAAATAACTTAATACTACTAAGTATAATTACTTAGTCTATAATAAGAAAATCCTTACTATTATTTAAAGCCTTAAGCTTTAGAGGCTAGAGTTACGCTAAGGGAAGACATTTATTATATTAACGAACTATATTAATTTATAGTACTTTATAACTTAAAAGCGACTAAATAAGTAATAAAGCTAATAGGTAGAAATATTTTTAGAATATAACTTCTATTTAAGGTACTAACTAGGAATATAAGCTATAGTTTCTAATATACTCTTATAATAAGAGTAGTATATACTATAAGATAGTATAAATAAGTGTAATTAAGGATAGGTTATCTAGTTAATTAACCCTACTATTATATAGAATAAACTATGTATAGTACTACTATAATACCTTAATAATATATCTATACTAAGTTAATATTACCCTACTATTAGCCCTAACTAGTATACTATAGTTATCTATACCCTTAGTAACGTATAGCTTATACTAGTAGATTTAAAGCTATAAGTATTATAAAAGTAAGTAATTAGAACTAATACTAAATACTAGATAACTATAACTATAGTATATTATAGTAAGAGAAGGCTACTACTATCTACTATTAAAATATAGTTATTAAACTATATACTTAATAATTAAAGGTAGTTAATATATTATATATAACTTTAAATTCTAAGTTAACTATAAATCTAGTTAAATCTAGATATAGAATCCCTTAATTACCTCTATCCCTAGATTTTTTAACGTATGTTTAAGTTACCTATAGTTAGAAATCTAGGACAAAATGCTCTATATAAAATTATTAGTCGCTAATTCTTTTAGCTAGGTATTTTATAAGTAGGATATTATTTTATCTAGAACTATAGCCTATATAGTTAAGGCTCTATCTAGTAAGAGGGGAAGAAAACCCTATAATAGCCTCTCCCTATCTCTAATTAACCTTTATATACCTCTTTATAGACTTTATAACGTTACTTATTTTAATAAAGGGAGAATATTATATGTTCCTTTAAGTTATTACTAACTTTATAACTAAAGCCCTAAACTTAGAAGTTATATTAATAAGAAACACACTTATATATACTTAGTAGTTCCTAGATTATTAGTTTTACTTCTATAGGATACTAAATAACATTATTCTAAAGTAGAGAAGTAACTAGACTAAGGACTCTTAGTATAAGCTATATTAGCTATCTAGAACTACCTAGAGGTTAGGTATAGCTTACTAACTAGAGATAGATAAAGTAATAGAAAGAGCTAACTAGAAAGTATAGTAGTACCTATATAATCGTTTATATATTTCTTAAAGGATAACTAAAGTAGACTTCTTTTAGTAGCGTAGCTTACTCTTAATAATTAGGTCTTATCTTTAATAGGACTTAGCCTCTTTTTAGTAGAATATAGCTACTATATATATCTAACTAAGGTAGTTTATAGGGACGTTCGTAATAGCTAGTAAGATAAGGTACTTAATATTTTATTAAGAGACTATATAAAATAATAAACTTTATATATAAAAATTATAGTAGTATAAGCTTAATAGGAAGCTTAACCGAATTGCTTCTAATAACTTACTTATAAGTTTAAAGTTTAAGAGAGGATCTAGCTTTATATAGTAAACTATAAATTAACGCGCTTAAATAAGAAGCTTAATTAATTATACTATAAGTATATTATAATAAAGTTATATAGTTCCTATAGCGTTAAACTTAATATACTTAGTAAAATCTACTTAGTCTTTTATATCTAACTTCTCTAACTTACTATAGAAGATCCTCTATATAAATAGATTATTAATAACTTATAGCCCTTAGTAGTATTAAATAAAAAGGGTAAAGAGGAGTAGTATATTAAGGAAGTCTATACTATAAGGTAGAGATAAGTAAGCTATAAGAGGCGCTATAAAGTATTATATAAGTTAGAGTATACTTACTTAAAAAAGATTGTAAAGTAAGGGAAAAGGGTATAAAGAACCTAATTAGATAGTTAAATAGAATAATTAAAGAGGAATAGAATAGCCTAATATCTGTAACGATTAGGTACGCAGTAAAGGAGTAAATAGAGGAGGAAGATAAAGAGTCTAGGATTCTACTTAACTATCTATAAACTTAGTAAGAATCGAGTAACTTTAAGTAGCCCTCTCGCTCTTAGCTAAGTATATAGAAAAGTAAGTCCTAGACTACTAAATATCGTATCTAATTCCCTATAAGACTAATATTTTTATGTCTCTCTAAAGTCTTCTAATAGCGTACTATAGTACGCTAAAGTATATACTTTTATTATATGTTTAAAGGAAGGTTTGTTAAGGCATATCTTTAAGGTTTAGTAGTACCTAAAAAGCTTATTATAATAACGTTATATTATATATGTCTTAGAAGCCTAAGAAAACATCTCCTTAATAGGGCTTATATAAACCCTAAAAAGTAAGTCTATTTATTTTTATTCATGTCTTTTCTAAAGTGTGCTTATAAGTACTTATAAAGTAGTAAGAATATACCTAAATATCCTAGGAGCTATTAGTAGAGTTCGTAGCTATAAAAGTATTAAATACTTATAAGTCTTAGTAAATTTATACACTAATATATAATAGAGATCTATAGTTTACTAAATAAGTATAGTAAGTTTACTTAGCTAGCTTAGGACGTAAGGGCTATTTCCTACCTAGCGCGGTAGACCTATAGTTTACTACTAGCTAGGTAAGAACCTTAAGTTATTTAAACGCCCTAAGCTAGCGTAATAAATAAAGAGCGTATATTATAGAAAAAATTACTTACTTAGTAAAAGACAACTATATAGTTCTCCCTTTTATAGGAAAGGGTTATCTATTACTATTAGTACTATAATACTTACCCTATAAAATGCTTATTAATATGTATATTTTAGAGGAAGAAAAAGTTTTCTATAGGTAGGGAATAATATAAGGTTTTTATACCCTACTATATATTTCTACTAGTTAACTACTTTACTACCTTCTTTATTAGCTAGTAGTATAGCTACCCTAGTACTAAATCTAGCCTACTACTAGCCTAACTCTAGCGTCGATATTAACTAAGTAATTTTAATATATAATAGGAACTATATTATATACTAGTATATATTAAGTAAGTTAATAGCTTACTTAGAGCTCAATGTAAGTATAGTAGACTTAAGTAAGAAGTATAGAGTAGCTTAAAGTAATTAAGATTAATAAAGCTCTAATTAAGTCTCTAATACTTCTACTATCTAAAGAGAAGAAGCTATATCTATCTATATAGTCCCTAATAGCTACTTATTGTTAATAAGTTACTTATAGTAATATATATTATACTTCCTATTCTATTAATATATAAACTACTAAATCTATAACTTAGATAATAGTATAGAAATAAGATAATAAAAAACATATAACCTAGTTAATAATGTAAGGAAAGGGATTTATATAAATGTATTTAAAGTTATAGCATTTAATATATAAGGTATAGTAGTTAGCTAGGTATTAAGAGAATTAATCTATATCTAGCAAGTAAGTAAGTATAGCTATTAGGTATTTAGATTTAGACTAGTAAGTATCCCTAAGTAGATGTTTAATATACCTCATAGCTCTATAGTAAGTAGCTACCCTAAGGTTAAGTTATAAATAACTACTTAATATATAAGGTATAAAAAAAGTAAAAGAAGTAATTAGTAGAAAATAAAAATTTAACATAAAAAGACTCTATATATATTAAATTTTTACTACTTTAAGTTTCGCTACTTAACTTAATTAAGGAAAAAAAGAAGTATCTAAATTTAAGAAGAGATAGTAAGATTAAGTAAAGAAATATAAGTAAGGAATATAATAAATATAAGATTTACTAAGTTAACCTATATATAGATATCTAGAAGTAGTAGAAGTAAATATAGGTATAGAAAGATTACCCTATTTAGAAGCTAGGGTTTATTATATGTATCTAGTATAGAGGTAGTAGCTAGAGCTCTTCTTTAGTAGGACTAGGAAGTAATATAAGCTCTCTTATAAGCCCTTAAGTATAAGGGTCCTAGTTAACTAATATTCCTATTAACTTAACTCTAGATAAGGTTAACTATATTATATATATTTCCGATTTAATTAACTATTAAGATAGGGAAGGGAACCTCCCTCTAGAAATAGACACTAGTAGATTTAGTTAGCGTAACCCCTAGAACTTACAATATATAATTAGTAAATTTTACGACTATAATAGCTACTTAATTAGATTATCTAATATATTATTTATTAACCCTTATATACCCTAAGTAGAGTAAAGATATTAATAAAGATATAATAGAAAGAAATAAGAGCTTTTAAAAGGGGCTCCCTTTAAAAATAACTTAATAAGGCTTAGTAAGACTATAAGTTTTATAGTTAAATAATTTATTTATAATAAGTTAAACTCTAAGTTATTAAGCCTCTTTAGTTTTAAGGGCTAATAAGTTAATATATTTAAGTCTATTAAATTATTAATATATAAATCCCTTTATATAGAGACTTCTAGAGTTATTACATTTATATAAAAATATAGTAAATCCTAAGTAAGGGATTTAGCTTAGTCCTTATATAAATTTATAGATAATCTTTTAAACTCCTTAATTATATCTATATCCTAGATTTCTATACTAATCTTATATAAGCTATTCTTCTAAAGAAAGCTAGGTATAATTAGAACCTTAAATTAAGAAACGTTACTAAGGATAGCTAGCTCGTTTTTTTCTACTCTAACTATCTATAACTAGTCTATTATAGAGTATAATACATTATATACTCTTAATAACTTAGCTTATATAGGAACTTCTCGTTAAGATTTACTACTAAATACTAGGTTCTTAATTAGTTTACTTTAGGGGGGCTATAATCTAGCTAGCCCTTTTAGACATAGACTTTAACGAAAGGTTATAGGACTTACTAGTATAAAGTTAAACTAGTTTAGTAAGAGGTTCTAGCCTTTTAAAGGACTATTAAGGATATTACTAACTACATTATCTATTAGAATAAGCATTATATTAGTACTAGTAAGGGTTATAGTAGTAGTTTTAAGTTCCTAGACTTAGTAAGTAAGATAAGGTTTAGTATTAGTAAGTAATTACCCTTTCTAGAATAAATAGGTACTTACTAGGCTTATTGTTATTTTAGTAAAGATTATATTAATATAAGTACTAATAATTTATAAAGTAATATTACTCTTTCCTAATATTTAATAATAGTTTAGGAGTATAACAAACTATTAATATATAATAATACTTTAATACTAATAAACGTTCTCTTAGTAGTATAGCTTTAAAACTATAATAAACGACTCTCTAGTTACTTAGACTACTTAGTATATATTTACTCTAGTTACTATTAAGCGTAGTAAAGTTATTAATAAGTAGGGAAGTATACTCTCTACTAAAGAGAGGGCCTATTTTCGATAGAATACATTAGAAGAGGCTTAGAGGGCCCTATATTAGCTAGCTAGGTTAATTATATTATTTAATTACTAGCTATAAGTTATTATAAGGTCCTTACTCTCTTTAAGTAAGTAAGTTACCTAGTTCTAGTAAGTAGAAGCTTAAGTAGGTTAGCTTATTACTTAGATTACTTAGTCTAGAAAAAGGAGCTTATAGATAATACCTATTATATTAGTTTAGTTTATAGATTATATAGTAGTTATTTAGTGTATTAAGGATATAATCCCTTTACTAGATAAACTTATCTTAATTAATAATAACTACTAAATCTCTTAAAGTCCTAATTATATTTTAAATATAACAAATTACTACTTTAAGGGTAGCTTTATAGGGCTATCTACTACTATCTTATTAGTAGCCTTATATAAGACTTTAAAGTACCCTTAAATATAAGCCTACCTAGCCTATATATTATATATATCTTTACACTTAAGTACTATCTTAATTCTTAGTATTTCTAAAGTAACTAGCTTAATACTCTGTTAATTATTATAGTAAATAATAGATTAAGGTATTTTAAGAGTAATAGGGTTAAGGAGTCTTAAGATAGAAATAAGTTCCTTTACTATAAATAAGAAGGTAAGAGGCTTAGCTTTAGTAGAAGAGGTTATAACTATAGTTTACTTCCTAGCTAACTATGTAATATTTCCTTTAAAGATCTTAAAAGGTAATCCTAAGATAATTTCCTAGAATCCTTATTATCTATAAATAATGTATCTAAATATATCTTAATCTTAGGATACTAATTTACCCCCTTAAATATAACTATTAGAGCTAGTATTATAGATAAAGGAGTTATAAAGAGAGTAAGTAATCTAGAATTACCTTAAAGCTATAAATACTCTAGAAGTTAACTAAGATTTATAACTTTATTTATTATTATTTTCTTAATATAATTCTTTTATTTAGCTAACGAATTACTTAGCTACTTTTAATTATTTAGGTTAGATTAGTACTTCTTTATCTTTTCTTAGTCTCTCTCTTAAGTTATAAGTTTATATACTTAGTTTTAAAAAACGTAAGCCTTTTTAGATTAAAATATATATATTAAGATAAGAAGTATTTCCTACTATATAAGTAGCCCTTTTCTAGATTTAACTTATTATTATTACTTTTCTTATTTAACTATTACTATTAAAAGGCTAGATTTTTTACCCTATTAATACGTTTCTTCCTTATAAAATTAACGCTTAAAGATTTCCTAGGTAGTAAACCTATTTAGGAGTTCTTTCTACTCTCTATCTTTATCTATCCTTTTAAGTCTTAATATAGTATAGCTAAAATCCTTTAAACTAAGGATTAATATGTACTATAGCTTTAATAAAGTCTTAAGTAGGTCTAATACCTTAGATATCTAAAAGGTTTATTATTAAGGTATTTATAAGTGCCTTTTACTACTTTATAATTTAAGTAAAGATATCCTTCTTACTTAGTGTCTTAAGGGTATTTATATACTAAAATTTAATAGTATGTTCTTTACCTTACTTAGTTAGCTTAACTTAGTTTCTTAGAAAATAAAGTTATTTATAGATATTATTCTTTCTCTTAATAGTAAAATAATAGTTCCTAATATCTTTAATAATAAATAACTAAAGAAAAGTAAGACTCTTCTATTAATTCTTATAGGTCTTATTCTAGATTTAATACTATAAAAGTTAAAGATCTTAAATCTTAAGTAATAAAGTATCTATAAGGTTAAAATAGAATTCTAGCTCACTTAGCTTAATTATAAGAGAATTAACCTCTAAATCTATCTTTAATAGGTTAATATTCTACTTAATTCCTTATTAAATAGTAAGCTTCTTAATAATACTAATCTACTTATCCTAGTACTTAGGTTCTTAAAGCTTCGTAGAGCTAAGGCTTAGAGAGATATCGATATTAGATTTAGATATAATAAATAGTAAGTCTTAAGGTAGTTATTATTCTTAATAACTTAATAACTATATTTTACGTTCTAATATAACTTATTAAGAGCTAGGATTATTATAGCTTTAATTTAAAGATAGTTAAAGTTATAAGCTCCTAGACTTATAACTATTAAGTAAGTTAATAGCCTACTTAGAGCTAAATATAAGCGTAGTAGACTTAAGTAAGAAATATAGAATAGCTTAAAGTAATTAGGATTAATAAAACTCTAATTAATTCTCTAATAATTCTACTATTTAAAGATAAGAAGCTATAGCTATCTACATAGTCCCTAATAACTACTTATTATTAATAAGTTACTTATAGTAATATATATTATCCCCCCTATTATATTTATATAGGAACTACTAGATTTATAACTTAGATAATACTATAGAAATAAGATAATAAAAGAATGTATAGCCTAGTTAATAATATAAAAAGGGAGTTAAGTAAATGTATCTAAAGTTATAGCATTTAGTATATAAGGTATAGTAGTTAGCTAAGTATTAAGGTATTTTATCTATGTCTAGTAAGTAAGTAAGTATAGCTATTAGGTATTAAATTTAAAATAGTAAGTATCTCTAAGTAGATGTTTAATAGTATAGTACCTTAATAATTTATAATTAATGTTACTAGAAAACTATATAATATTAAAGTAAGGGGGTAGTAAAGATTCTATTCTAACTAAGCTTATTTATCTACTTTTTAGCTTAATATAGTATTTAAAGCTAGCTAACAAAACTATATATTATTAAATAATAGCACTACTATCTCCTTCTCTCCCTTCTAAGTATTATACTAGGTTTTAAGGTAGTTAGCTAAGGCTTTAGCTACTAACCTTCTAAACTCTAATACCTACTAAGTATTAAGAGTAGCTATAGCTTTATAATAATCTTATATTACTTACCCCCTTCATGACTCTTTTATCTACGATACAGGCTCTAATATTTATATTTATAATAACTACTTATACTTTAAAGATCTTACCTATTTAGAAGAGGTTTATTATTTAGGAATATAATAGATCCTAGTTAAGGGATTTATCTTAGTCCTTATATAAATTTCTAGAGAATTTTTAAGCTTCTTAACTATACTTATATCTTAGATTTCTATAATAACCTTATATTAGCTATTCTTTTAAAGAAAGCTAGGTATAATTAGGACCTTAAATTAGGAAACGTTACTAAGGATAGCTAGCTCGTTTTCTATACTTTAACTATCTATAACTAGTTTATTATAGAGTATAATACCCTATATACTTCTAATAACTCTACCTTTACTACTACCTATACTATTATTATCCTAGAGGTCCCTACTATAAAGGGATTAGTTTACTAATAGTATAACTAATTTAGTTATATTAACTTAGTAGTTCTTTAAACTAAGGAGGTTTAATAACTTAGAGTTAAGCTTACTATAGATAAATTATTTAACTATAAAGCCTATAAACTCTCTAAGGCTTATTAACTAGTTTCTTAAAGAGAGCTCCTTTTAAAGGCTCTTATTTCTTTTTACTATATTTTTATTAATATTTTCTCTCTATTTATATTTATTAAGATAATAATCTAGCCTTTTAGACTAAGTATCTTTAATTTATCTTAGATAAGGGTCTTATTAATAAGCTAATAGTACTATATAGTCCTATATAGAACGGTTAGTCTAAGCGTTCTAGGGGGTAATATCTCCTAAGGTATAAATAATAAGAATATATTCTAACATTTTAGAGAACCTATAGCTAGAAATTTAGGTTATAGTAACCTTTATATTTAATAGGACTCCTTTAAAATTAGGGGGTATATAATAGGTCTTACTAGCGACTCCTCTCTATAACTAAATAAAGGATAATAATTATAGAACCTTACTAAAGTTATTATAATATCTAAACTTATTATTTCTAAAACATATAAATATAAGGCTTATCCCTTAATAATAAAGGCACTCTAATTAATAAAGAAATAGGATCTTAAGCTTAAGCTATACGTAGAAATTAGCTATCTCGTTATATATAATTCGTTTAATATCTTCTATATCTAGATTCTAGTAAAAGGGAAGTCTAGAGACTAAGAGATATTACCTTCCTAGAAGGAGATTATTTCCTAGGTTTTAACTAACTCTTAAGGATTCTAGAAGAACTAGAGATCTAATTCTTAGAGGAAGTTAAGGATAAAGAATTAGAGGATATTAGACTCCTCTCTATTAAGTATATAAGTAAAGAGACGCTTAAGGAAGTACTACTATAGTAAATATAATAGCTTCCTATACTTATATTAATAAGATAAGTATTAACACTTTTAGAACCTATAACTATTATAACCCCTAAACCGATACTTTAGGAAATAAGAATTAAGGTTTATATTATATTAAGAGTATAAGGACTAAGCTTTACTTAACTTACTAAGTAGAGTATAAGAAGATTTACTAGATTAATAGGTTTTAGAGTACTTATAAGCTAGATCCTATATATTTTATATATTTAAGTATCTATATTAATTTTAGGAAAGGGAGTATAATATAATAATTACCTTAAAACCTAATAAGTAGAGGAAGCTTTTCTATTATCTATATAGGAAGGAATTTATAGAAGTATCTTAAAAGGAGTAGAAAGCCCTTATTAATAGGGGTATATTTAAGCTAGTTTATAAGGATTAAGTTAAGGGTAATATAAATCTACCTATTACATAGAAATTTCAGTATAAGTTTAACTAATAGGGGTATTTAATTAAGTATAAAGGGTATCTCTATATTCGTAGGATATTTATAGCCCTAAAATTATAAGGAGACTTATATTACTACCCTTATAGCTTGTAACTTCTAGGTACTTATACCGATCGTAGCTAAGTATAACCTTAAAATCCACTTCCTTAATACTATTAATACCTTTATTAATACTCCTATTAATAAAGATATCTATATTTATTATCTAGATAGTTCTTAAGTTCCTAGAAAGGTTCTTAAGCTTAAGAAGGCACTCTATAAACTACGAAGCTTACCCCTCCTCTAGTAAATAGAACTTTTAAGAGTACTTATATAACTTAACCTCGTTTTCTATAATAAGGATCTATATATCTACTAATCTTAGTATCTTATAGTCCCTTTCTATATAGATAATATCGTTCTTTTATATTATAAGTAATACTAGAAAGAAGCTAATAACTTTATTACTAGACTTAAAGAGGAGTTTAATATAACTAATAATAGAAATTTAGAATAGTTTCTTTCTATCTAAGTTATATAGGATCGAAGTAGTAGCTTTACAGTACTAGTATAAGATAGCTATAGTAGGTTACTACAAGAAACGAGTAAACACTAGTTATTAATGCATAGGAATATATCTACTAACATATACCTTCTACCTTTTACCTCTCTTTTCTTTATTAATTATGTCTTAAATTAACTAGTAATTATAGTGTTCTCCTTATAAGAGGACGAGGATTATAATAATATATAAGTTAGGTACCCCTATACGCGTTATTATAGCTTCTAAGGGCATTATCTATAGAAGTATATATAGTATTATGTCGCGATATATAGAGTAGGTAAGTAGTTAAAATAAATCGCCTCCTCTATAAGCCTTAACGTTATCTAAGAGAGATAAAAGAGCTATTAATAGGTATATTAAGAGAAGCCCTTTTATCTTTTATACTTAGATTATTAAAGACACGTAAATTAAGTATAGTATATTAACTCTCTAGTAAACCCTCTGTCTTAAAGGCATTAAGCACTTCTAAGCCCTCTAACGACTATATCTTTTACTTATTTATACTAAAAACGGCTTTAATTCGCGAGACACTATATTAATCTACCCCTAAAGGCTTAGAAATGCTAGGTCGTTTCTAATAAGACGTCTATAGCGCGAGGTAAAGGGAAGAGGTAAAGATAGGTATTCTATAAGCTAGTATATAATACGCTAACGCTTCCTATAGTACGATTAATAAAGTATAGGGTACTAGACTTTATAAAAAGAACGTTTAGCTATAAGGTAAGCTAAAGAGAGAGTCTATAATATTCTAGGGCGCGTTTTACTTTAATAGGCATACTTCTCTTTATACGTTACTAGGAGACGAAGCTATAGCCTCTAGTAGCGTTACTAGGTGTATTATTCTTAAAGCCCTTTATAATACGCTTTCTACGATCCTTAAGCTAGATTATATCTTTGTATAAGATATTGTCCCTATATATAGAGCTTACCTTGTATAGAATTAGCTAAGCTCTGTTCCTTAAGAAAATAGGGTTAAATCCTTAAATTAGCTACTATATTTACTTAATCTTAATCCTATAGAAAACGTATAGAAATTACTAAAAGGAAGATTTATAGCTAATATCTAGATATTTAAGCATTACTCTATAATTTATACATAAAGAAGCGCCTAATTAAGGCTGCAATTAAAGCGTATAAGGGCAATTAAAAGAGATACTTAAAGGACTCGTTTTATTAATACCTTATAGACTATAGCCTATAATTAACGTAGAAGGTTAGTATATAAATTATTAAAAATACTAGATAAGTTCTCTAGCCTTTAAGCTACCTATTAATAGTCTTTTACTTACTATATAAGTCTATTTACGTATATTATAGCAATCTTAATTTTAGGTAGTAAATAAAAGTAATGTATAGTAATATCTTTTTACTTATTTTAGGTAGTAACCTACTATATATCGATAAGATCGCTAATTCTTTTAGTTATAATTAAGATAGTAATACCTTATAGGATTCTTTTCCCTTTCTACCCTCCCTATTATGTTAGAAATTTAAGGGATAGACTATAAAGGAGGAAATTTAACGTTATTAAAGTATTTCTAGTAGCCTTAACTATAGAGCTATATTAACTCGACTAGATATCTTAAAAGTAACTAATAAGCTCTCGGAATTTATCTAGAATCCTTTCCTAGAGTATCTCTTAATAGCTTTTTGTATTATTTACTATCTTTATTATACTAAATTTAACGCTATTGTCTATAATAGTAAGGGGGTAAGTTAGTATCTTAAGATTAAGATATACTTAGATACCTTATTTATAGATAATAAGAAATCTAGGAAGTTATCTTAGGGTTACTTTTATAAGATCTTTAGAGAATGTATTATATAGTTAGCTAGAAAGTAAGCTACTATTATAACCTCTTTTACTAAAGCTAAACTACTTACCTTCTTATTATTAAGAATCGTACTAAGACAGTGTTTTAGTTAAATAGATAATCGATAAATGTCTATTTAGAACTAGAGAGGTATCTTTTAGCTAGATTTCTAGGTAACTTATATACCTATAGAATCGTCTCTATCTTACCGCTTATAGATAGTAAGTATACTATCTTATATATAGCGTTCCTAGTGCCTAGCTAGTAGCTATATAGTCTAATATATTCTAATATGTATTAACTAATCTCTATTAATACTAATCTATAGTTAGATAATTCTAGAGCGAAGTTAGCGCTACTCCTAGAATATAGCTAGGCGATCCTAGCGTTGTTCCTAGGGTCTTTAGGGGTGTTTCTAGGGTACGTAAGATATTACGTACTTATAAGTACCTAGGCATCGCTTAGGTAACTAGACTAGCTTAGCCTATAACATTACCCCCCTCTTACCTCTTCTATTATTAGGGTAGTGTAGGGATTACCCTAGTAGAAGCCCTACCTATTAAATTAGTATTTAGCGGATTAGGCTAACGGTCCTACTTTTTACGTTTTTATAACTACTATAAAAACAACTATAACAATAAGAATAATTACAAAAGTAGTAGTAGTAGTAATAACAATAGTAACTATAACATTAGTAGTAGTAGTAGTAGTAGTAGTAGTAGTAGTAGTAGTAGTAGTAGTAGTAGTAGTAGTAGTAGTAGTAGTAGTAGTAGCAGTAATACTAGTAGTAGTAGTAGTAGTAATAATTATAGTAATAGTAATAGTAATAGTAAGAGGAATAAGGTAAGACTATAGCCTAACGTAATAGCTTAAGCGAAGCCTAATCGTCGAATAAATCTAGTATAAGTAACGTAGTAGATCTAGAGCTATTACCTATACGGGACCCCGTTACGCTATCTAAGAGGAGGGATCCTTAGCTACCCCTAGCCGCGCCTACTAAACTAGCCCCTAAGTTAGGTATATAGCGTCGTTAGCCGCCCTATATAATATACGTAGGTTAGATAGCCTAGGGTAAGGTAAATGCCTACTAGGAGTAGGCCTCTATCCGCGCCTAGGCCTATTTTAACTACGCTTACTTAGGCTTACAGTACTAGCCTATAAGTTTAACCCTTATCTATTAATGTTTACTAGAAAATAGATTACTAATAGGTTATAGATAGTATAGGTAAAGCTAGAGGGGGTAGTAGTAGCCTATACGTTAGCCGATTTTTTAGAGACCTATTATTAAGGGTTAGACAAGGTACTAGATAAGGATAACGTCTAATTCTAGCGTATTGCCTAAGAGGCGATATAGCTCTAAGGTTAAGAACTATATAAATACTACTTAGTTATTATCCTATCTTTCCTAGTTACGTAATTGTCGTAAACGTCTAAGGTAAGTATACTACTTTAGTACTAAAATAAAATAACAATCGTAGAGTCCTTAGGGCTAGTTCGTTAAGTATACTATAGATTACTATCGTACTAGTTAACTAGTCCCTACTAATGCTTATACTCTTCTAATACTTCTATATCCTTTAAGTAATCTAATAGTTCCTAGGTTAACTTAGTATACCTATCCTAGCGGACTAATACCTTATGTTAACGTCTACGTCTAACCTTCTTATAATAGGTAGCTACTACTTCCGCGATTTTATATTTAGCCTTACTATCTATATTTATAATTAGTAGTAGTTATAGGTTATTTACCCCTATCCTAAAAGTAGATTATTAGCTACTAGATAGAGGAGATTAATATAGAACATAGGATAGATATTTCCTAGATATTAAGTTTAATATTATATAGACTAATAATATATATAATACTATACTTATAATAGAGCTAATCGAGCTTTTAATTTAGTCTTAGCGAATAGTAGTTCTTTATATATAGCTAGACCTTATTACTAACCTTAAATTAATTAGTAAAGTATTAACATTAATTTACTATTTCTTCTATCCATGCCTATATAATAGTAGCTTTAGTATAAATAAAATCTATTATATCCTTAAGTTAATCTACGAAGAGCTATGCTTTCTATACTTTAATAGAGATACGTTCTCCCTTTTCTTTATAGAGTTTAATTAGGTTTATATAGTAACTATATTCTATAAAAAAGGGGCTAATACTAGTAATAGAGGACGTTTAATTATTAAGTATAAGTTATATAGTAAGTAAGAGGTACCCTAATTATCTTAGGTAAAGTAGGTATAGGCTTAGAGATATTACTATATTTCCTAGTTAGCTTATTCTATTATCCTATCTATCTCTAGATAATAGCTAGTGCTTAGCTATTACTCTATTTTAGTTAATCGATAAAGCTTATAATAAAAGTTACTTATTTAGTTTAACTCTTAGTTAGAGATAATTAATATTAGTATATTATAAAAACGAAAGTATATAGTTAGGAATCGTTATATATAAGTAATAGCGTCTATCGTTATTATAGCATTAAGGGTTAAGGCCTTTATTATATAGTTTATAATTACTTAAAAGAACTTATATTAATTACCCTTTATTAATAAGAGCGAGGTAATAAAGTCTATAGATAGATAAGTATAGGGTTAGTCTAGTACTAAGAGAGGTTATAAGAGAGTCCTCCTTACTTTATACTAGATATAGCCCTAACTATATAGTCTATAATTATATATAAAACGATAGATTACTTATATAATTCCTAGCTAGAAGAATTATTATAATATAATATTATAAGTACTATTCCTACCTAAGTATCTAATAATTAGAGACTCGTACGCTTACTAGATTTACTATATTTATAAGGTATTTAGCTAATTACCTCCCTCTATTATAAACATAGGTTTTCCTAGGACCTAAAGGTAATCTCTAAAAAGAAGCTACCTAGCTCTATTAACTATATATTCTAATAGTTATATCTTTAGGGCGTTTAGTAGAAGTTTATAATCTCTATTTTATACTACTCTAAGGATAAGTTAGTACTTAGTATTAGTTATTAATGTTTCTTCCTAAAGTTATTATAACTCTTTATTAAGCTAAATTAGGTAGCCTTCTCCTAGGATATAAATCGTTATTACCTAACCTACTAGGTTAAGTCTAAGGTCGACTTAAGCCTTTTCTAAGGTAACTCCTAAGCTATCCTAGGTACGTTCCTAAGCTACTTTAAGGTACTATAGATATATTTTAAGGTAATTAACTAGATAATATATCCTTATTCTCTCTTATCGTTAATTCCCGCTAGTATATCTTATTTCTACTTTAAAAGTATATTTAGAAATACTACTTATTCTCCTAGTTAGTATTTAAGAGAGTAATTATATCTTACTAGGTTAGTTACCTAGCGACTCTATTATTCGTTTAACTATCTACGTTATATAAAGTATTAGAGGTTATTATAGTCTATTTATATCCTAAAGGGTAGCCTATTCTATAGCTCTAGCTACTAAAAGTCTAGGTAGTAGATAATAGTAAGTATCTCCTTACTATAAATAGGATAATTATACTCTACTAGAAATAATCTCTTAAAGAAGAAGTAAATCGTATACTTATGCCCTTTAGCGTTAAGTTAGATAAGGATACCCCCTATAGTAAACCTAGAATAGTTAGTGTCTAGGATAAACTATCGTTCTAGGTCCTAGGCTACTAAAATTAAGGCTTTATAAAACGCTTCCTTAAGTTAGTAGAAGGCTATATCTTATTCCTTTCCTTAGACGAATAGTATGTTCTTTTTTATTAGAGAGTTAAGAGGTAACGTTAATCTTAAGTAATTATAGATAAAAATCTAGTAGTAGTTTACGAATCCTAAAAGCTTTTAACTCCTTTAACTATATAAGGTACTTTCTACTCCCTAATTACTTAAAGTTTTTCTAGGTTAAAATAGAGCCCCTATTTAGCCTTAACGATAAATCCTAGATACTTTACTTCTTAAGTATAGAAGGTATAATTCTTTAGGTCTAGATATAATCTAACTTTAGCTAGTTATGCTAAGACTAGCCTTACCTTTCTTATATATTTAGCCTAGAATCCTAATATATAAATTTATATATCGTTAAGATAGGCGGTTATAAAGTTATCTAGAAACTCTTAAAGGGTTATATTTATATATCGTTAAAACGTTACTAGTAACCCTATTAACCTAAATAGATAGACTAGCTATTCAAGAGGCTAAAGCGTGTCTAGAAAGCTATTTTATATTTATATCTAGCTACTATATAGATTTTATAGAACGTAGAAATAATATCTAACTTCGTAAACTACTTAGCCTATTAAAGTACTTAAAGCGTTTCTCTAATAAGTAGTAGACTATACCTATCCTTCTTTATAATAGCATTTAAAGCTTAATAGTTATAGTAGAACTAGAGTTAGCTATTAGCTTTTCTAATAAATAAGATAGGGGCTACTATAGAGGGACTACTAGCTTAGATTATCTCTTAATTAAGGAGTTTACGTAAGACCTTTCGTAGAATAAGGAGTTCCTCTCGTAATATATTATAGAGTAGCCCCTAGGGAAGGGGGGGTTACGTTCTATCCTTATTAAGTACTAAGTATATTTTGTAATCGATCCCTAGTTAAAGAGGTAAGAGTTCTATAGATTTTTCTAGTATAAAAGGTTAATTTCCTCTAATATTTCATTTAGGATATAGTTAGCTAGGTTTATTAGTTTCTTCTTTTATAAGGCTTTTTAATGTCCTATAAAGAAACTACTTAAATATCGAGTACCTTACGGCCTTATATATTAATTTCTCGTCGATATTCTACTTTAAAGACTAACCTAGAGACTAATCGAGCTTAGGGAATTTATTAGATTTATATAGAATATCCTATTAGGGAGAGAGGGACTTTAATCTTCTTAGTTCTATACTAAATTAATTCCTTAGTAGTAAAGTAAGTAACCTTATTCTTAACTATCTAAGGTCTTCCTAGGTATAGAGGTTATCTAAGATTTTTAATTATATTAGTAAGTACCTATTTTATCTATCTATTAATGTCTATTTAGAACGTTATAATCCTATATAAAAGATAGGTAGAGTATCTATTAAAAGGGAGATAGAGGTCTCTTTTCCTTATTAATATATAGTAGCTTTAACTTCCTTATAGTATATAGGTTAATTATAGCGTAGTAATTATATCCGCTATCTAAGAGGGCTAGTATCTCTTTAGTTCCTATATTAATAGTTAAGGATTTAGGTAATATTAAGTATAGTAGCCTCGCCCTTTTTTATTCTTTCTTTACTTATTTCTAATTACCCTTACTCTAACTTTAGTAAAGGTTTACTCGTTTTCTAACTTAGAGTCGTCGTCTATTAGTACCTCTTTAATCCTTCCTATAGAGGTACTTATTTTCTTAGTTAACTCGTTTCTCTTCTTTCCTTTTACTATACTTCTTCCTTCCTTAAGGTCTTTAGGTCTCGATTAATTACCCCTTACTAGGTACCCTTCCTATCTATAGTAGTAGTATGTTATAGATAATAACTACTAGTTCCTAACCTTATTAATGCTAGATATCTACATATTACCCTCTATGTCTTATCTAAATCCTTAGTTCCTTATAGCTAGGTTTAGTCCCCCTATTACTAGCTATAGGTTATAGAGGCGCTTAACCCTAGTAGCGATCTTAGCTACCTTAATATAGTACTTTACGAAGTTATTAGAGGGTAGATCTACGGCTACTAAGGCGTTCCTAATTCTATTATTTAGGATACTATCTAAGAATAAGATCTTTATAGAGGCTACTTATATACTACTACTAGCTTTTACTAATTTCTATTTAAAATAGGGAAGGTAACTAGTAAAGGGTATTCTTTCTCCTTATTTTATTAAATAGAGAGTAGTAGCTATATAGGGTTATAAGTTAACGTCTAAATAGATTAAACTAATATAGCTTATAAATTTATCTAGATCGTAATTAACGTTACTTCTATTCTAAAAATATATCGATACTATCTAATATAGCCTAGAGTCTAAGTAAGAGTAGATATAGTAAAATATCTCTTAGTTTATATTAAAGAAGTCTACGTTAATAAATATTTTCTCCCTAATTAAGTATACCTAGGAAGGGTAGTAACGTCTCTATCTATTAAACTTATCTAGCCTTAGTAGTAGCTTATAGTATATAGAGGGTTTAGCCTTTATATTATTTAATCTAAGTAGATTTAGCTATAGTGTAGGCAGTCTCTAGTTAAGTCGCTCATTTAATATTATTTTTAGCTCCTCTAGTATACTACTTAATATTTAGTTTAGTTATTGTTTTTAATCTACCTATTCCCTAGTTACCTATCGTTTAAGGGTTTAGCGAAGGAAGGGGTCTATATTAGCTAAAGGGTTAGGAGTTCTAGTTTTAGGATAGAGGTCTATTATTTTATCATTTATTAGGGTATTAATAGTAAGGGAAGTTATCTTAAGGTATAGAAGAAATATAAGGTTTAAGAAGGAGTTCTAAATATATTAAGGATCGTACTAAGATAGTATTTTAGTTAAATAGGGAATCGATAAATGTCTATTTAGAACTAGAGAGGTATCTTTTAGCTAGATCTCTAAGTTTGTATACTTATAAAATTATCTCTATCTTAGCGCTTTTAGATAGTAAGTATACTATCTTATATATAGCGTTCCTAGCGCTTAGCTAGCGGCTATGTAGTCTAATATATTGTAATATATATTTACTAATCTCTATTAATACTAATCTATAGTTAGATAATTTTAAGGCAAAGTTAGCGCTACTTCTAGGATATAGCTAAGCAATCCTAGCGTTATTCCTAGGGTCTTTAAGGGTATTTCTAGGGTATATAAGATATTACGTACTTATAAGTACCTAGGCATTACTAAGGTAACTAGACTAGCTTAGCCTATAACACTTATCTATAGTAAAGGAGCTAATTTCTATTTTAAGACTTCTTAACTCTCTTTATAGAAAGCGTTATATAAAGCCTAGCCTAGGTCTTCGAGATAATAGTAAAGCTATATATATGTTTAATAATATCTAAGAAAGAGAGAAGGAAAGGATATATATAAGGGTAGGGGTTTAAATCCCCTAGCCCTATACCTATATTAGTATAGAAATATAAAAGTCTGCGGCTATATATAAAAGTACGTATAGCCTAGACCTACCTAGGGGCAGCCCTAGACTAGTTAGGGACTAGTCCTAGGGGAGCCCTAGAGAAGCCCTAGGGAAGCCCTAAAGTTCTAGAGCTGTCTTACGTAATAGCTCCCCTTACCTATACTAGTACTAGTATATATACTAACACTTAACTCTTTTTCTAGCCTAGGCCTCCCGCCTAGCGATACCCCCTTTAGGTATTATTATTACCCTTCCCTACTTACCCTAACTTCCTACCTCCTTATCTGCCTACCCGCTCCCCTTCCTACGATTAACCTATGCCTTAACGCATATATGTAGTTCCCTACTATCTACTAGCCTTGTTAGAGTATCGTTAGGCGTAGGCTTCGTTAGGGCGTCCGTAGGATTATCGCGCTTATCGATCTATTATACCTCCTTAATCTCACGTCGCTTATATAACTATCGTAGGGTAAGGAGGTTAATTATTAGCCTCTTCTCTACTGTTAACCCTATCTTTACGAGGTACTTATATAATAAATATAAGTCTATATAGATTACGATTAGTAGTAGTAATAGGTAAAGGTAGCGAGCGATAGTCCTAAGGATATCTACTAGGACAAACCTAGTATTATACCTTATAACGAGACTATATATCTTAGATATAAGTACGCTCCTAGTAACCCTCTTATACTTTATAAAGCTCTAGTATAAGATATTACCTTTAAGAAGGAACATACTATCCTTTTCCTACCCTTATAGATACTCTTCTATAAGAATAATAAGGAACCTAATCTAAGAGCTTAAGTCCTTATTATTTACAAACGAGGTATCTATAAAAATAAAGAGCTTAGCCCTTTTAAGGTCTATAGGTATAAAGGTTAGACTATAGTCTAGCTACTACTTTTACTAGTAGATATACTTATTAAGGTAATCGATATTCTTATTACTTAGTTACTAAGCCTATACTATAACTAATAGATTATACGTAGCCTTAAGCTAGTAAAGGCTAGCGATATACGTGCCTTATATATGCTACTAGACGTATATAGTACGTACTATATCCTTTTTAGTAGACTTATTAATAAGGGTAAGCCTTACCCCTTATCCCTTCTAGCCTACGTAGATCTTATCGCCTACTATAGTAATTTAGTATCTATTAAAGTCCTCTATATCGCTATCCGTTAGGTCCTTCTAACCCTTTACCTTTAGCTTCGTAGCTTTAAGCTTATAAGCTTCTTTATTAAGGAAGGTATCTAATATAAGGAATATTATATTATTAGTTTAGAGGCATAGATCCTAAAGTTAGCGTTAGCGTTAGAGATTAGTAGGTATAAATTAAACGTTAGCGTTAGTAAAAGCTCCTCTTAAAGGTAGCGGTAGTATGTCTTAAACTAATATATACCTACTTCTGTAATCCTATATAAGGGCTTTATAATCTATAGGATCGTTCCCTTAGGGAATTTTATTTTTAGCTTATATAGGAGTAGCGTAGGGATATCGCGCTAGAGTATAGATTTAGACTATATATAAGCTTACGTAATATTATAGAACGTAAGCGCTATACCTCTAGAGTAAAAAGAAGGTATAAGTATAAAGAGGAGCCGCTAGCTATAACGTTAGATAGTTAGTAACTATATAAGGAGGTTAGCTTTTCTAGCGTTATTATAGCCTTATATAACTAGGTAAGACTTCTTATAGGGGCGCTTTATATTCTTCCCCTTAACTTCTTATATAAGTTAGTACTTAAAGACATAGCCGTTAAAGTCTAGCAGTATTAGGGTTAGTACTATTATACTAGAGGCGAGGAGGGTATCGATTTCTATAGTATTAGAAGCTTTAAAGGGATTACTATTAGTAGTAATATAACCTTCTTTTTAGAGCTATAGAGAGACAGAGAGATTAGCTATCTCTCGTAGTATAAGGAAGGTATTAGTAGTCTTACTAGTAGTATTACATACTAGTAGTATAATAATTAACTTCCCTTTACTTACGCGAGGTTATCCCCTTTATTAAGGTATAGCTAGCCTTAGAATGTTATTAGGAGACGTAATAGGTCTCTATTTAGCGGTATTATAGGAGGGTAGTGTCTTACCTATAGTCTCGTATACTTCTATCTCGTATAGCTTAACGTACGTACTATAAAAGGTTATTAGGCTATTAATAAAGTTAAGGGTTATATTGTAATCCTTAATAGAAATAACGTTAAAAGGGCCTTATTATCCTACCTTTTATAGAATATAAATATAGGCGAGCTAATAGAGAGAGTAGAAGGGAGTATCGTTATAGTGTCCCTCGATATACCCTTATATAGTGCCTTAGTAATTCGTCTCGCGCTTATAGCCTTACGAAGTTCTATTATTACTTTAGTATAGGCATAGGTATATTATATAGCTAAGGGTAAGGGTATAGAATCTATCGTTATTTATAGGTATACCCTAAATACTAAGAGCGTTAGTATAAGGCTATCTAGACTAGTAGTATTATTAACGGCTTTTATAGCTATCTATAATATTATATCTAGCGACGCGTCCTTAACCTCCCCTTAGAGGATCTTATACGCGCGTTAAAGAGGTACGTAATACCGCTTAACCTTTCTAATACTCTAGTATACTTCTATAGGCACCTAGCGATACATTATACTATATAAGCGCGCCTCTACCTATAGTTTAGCGGTAGTAAAGTTAGTACTAGTATCGTAGACGAGGAAATCTAGTAGACTAAGGTACGTATTAATCTAGTATACCTTAAATGTTTCCTACGTATACCTAGCTATTATATCCCGTAGGAAGTATATAGCTTAGAAGGAGGTAGTAGAGTCGATAAGATAAAGGATATAGTAGCTATCGACGTATATTATATCTACGATAACTTTATAGTTAAAGTTATAGTTATCGTAGAGTGTAAATTTAAAGCGTCGTAGGGCTTTACCCTTAAGCTAGTAGTAGTAGTAGAACTTATAGATTAACTTAAGGCTCTTATTATTAATGTCGTAGCTAGTACGAGTTAAGAGCTCGTATAAGCGTTATATAGAAGGATAGCTAAACCGCTAATAAAGTTAGTAGAGCTTAGCCTTAGTAAGAAACGTAGTAAACGTAGTATATTAGAGATTACTAAGGAAGAACTACGTATACCCCTAGCAGAACGTAACTAGGATCGTAGCTCTATTATACGTAACTATATATCCTTAAGGGACGTTAAGGTAGTAGCTTAGGCATTATATATCCTATAGGTAAAGGAGAAAAGGCATTATAGTATTTAATACGTAGAATTCGACTACCCTTATAGGTATATTAAGCTTTACAGATCTAAGTAAAGATACTAGCGTAATGTCTCTAAAGGTAATCGTTATAAACCCTTTTATAGACTTATTAAACGTTATATTAGGACGTTTATAGTAAAGGGTAAGGAATTAGGGATAGCTAGTAGTAGAGTTCTAAGCTATGTCTATATTAGGAATAATACCTTAGAAGACCTATATAGAGTAGTAGTTAAGGACAAAGGTATCGTTAGTAGAATTAGCCCTTAGCTATTTAACTGTCGTCTTTATCTCCTTACCTATAGTAAGGGTAGGTAGGCTAAGTCGATGTTTCGTAGCCTCTTTATATAGGAAGCTTATAGCTATATAGCTATAGGCCTCTTCCTTAGTAGTATCGACGTTACCTTTATCCTAGTCTCTACTAGACAAGGTACTTATATCCTTATCTAGGGCGTCTATAAGATTATCGCCCTTATATTCGAGTAGATATATTAAGTATCCTTAGGTATGTAGTAACTTCCTATTATATTATTACTACTAGTCGTATTACTATTAGGCTTAGCGGTATTCCTTATATATATGTTTTATTAAAAATACTTATTCTTATTATATACATATAGCTTCTTCTATATAATAGTAATTATAAGGGTTCTTTATAGCATTGTAGACCTAGCTACCTTCTAGACCCTAAGTAGTTATATTTATAGTCTATAAGGAAGGTTATAAGCTATAAGGAAGTGTTTGCCTTAATAGAAGTATAAAGGTCTATATAAAGCTTCTAAAATGAGATTAGTATAAGAAAGAGGCTATGTTAAATTTAGACATACTATAATAAGCCCTCTTAAGCGCGTAGATAAGGTCTAATTCCTATTACTATATTACGATAAGTACTTATTAATATAAAAGAAGCTTATCTATAAGGATATTAAGAACTTTAACCGTAGACTTCCCTTTATTTATCTAACGAAGCTATAAAAGAATATAATAACTAGTTATTATAATATATTTAGTAGTTATACGTAGTATTAAAGTATAGCTTTATTATGTTATAGATTAATATAAACGTTATATTCTTTAGAATATACGAGAGAAAGTAGTTACGCGTATAATCCTTAAGGGCTATCGCGAATACTACGTAGAATTCGCTAGGGCGGATTTATAACGTACGGTAGACCTTAAGAAAAGTTTAGATCTTATTTTTAAAGATATTATATACGCGACTTATATAGCTAAGATCCTTATTTTAGAGCTTCGTAAAGTTAATCGCTTTTACTATATTTACTAGCTCGTTTAGCGTATCGCTTAGTAGGAGGATATACGCTAATTTATTAATAGAAGCTAGTACTATAGTAGGCTTAATACCGTAGGCTACTATAGTAGCCTATATATATTACTAGCCTATAGTCGTTAACTATTCTATCGCCTATTAATATAAGTTATATACCTTATAGTTTAAGTTATACCTAAGGGGTAGTAGATAGGCTATTAGTAATAGACGTATAGTTAGTTTTATAGTATTCTATATAGGCGTTAATGTTATTACTAGGGTACCCCTATCCTCTATTTTCGTTTATACTATAAAGGGTATCGATAGCTTAATACCCTCTAGTACTATCCTAGTAATAGGCTCCTTTATTTTTTTCTCTTTAAAGGTAGTAGGGCTACTACTAATCCTATCGATCCTATCGCGTAGCTAGGATATAGCTAACTCGTATATAAAGGTAGTAGTTATTAATTCCACGTAATTCTATTTAAGTATATCTTCTACCTATAGTAATATAATAAAGGACTTAATAATTAGGGCCCTTTTTCGTCCTACATAGATGCCCCTCTCCTATAGGACCTGTTAGAGTCTATTATAGAGAATATAGTTAGTCCGCTTAAACGTTATAGTTGTCTAACCCTTAAAGTCTTCCTAGAATATTATTATAACTTAGTTATTACTATACTTAGTCCTATAGTAATAGTTAGTATAGGAAAGGATATATATATTAAGTTCTATACTACTTATAGTATTATCTAGGAATAAAGGTTCTAAAGGTTCCTATTAAGATACTAGTCTAAGACGTTAGCGTCCTTAGTAATCTCGAATCTTAGCTTTTCTATAATTTTAAGGTATCTTACCTAAGGTCCTTAGTTATCCTTAGTATACTACGTGTTTTCTAATAGGCTAGGTCCTACTATACTAGTACTTATAGAAGTTATTATTACTACGTATAATATAATACTCTCTTAGGAATAAAGATTAGCGATAAGAGACTAGTCTTATTATCTAGGAGTATACCTTTAGTAGGAAAAGTCCTAACCGAAGCTATTTAAGTATACCTACGAAAGCACTAGCGATAAAGGACTAGTTAAATTCGCGATATCTCTTCTTCGTAGCTATTCTATCTCTATCGGAGCCTAGAGACTAATTAGTATAGAAGGCGTTATATAAAGCCTAGCCTAGGCCTTTAAGATAATAGTAAAGCTATGTGTATATTTAATAATATCTAAGGAAGAGAGAAGAAAAGGATATATGTAAGGGTAAGGGTTTAAAACCCCTAGCCCTATACTTATATTAGTATAGAAATATAAAAGTCTGCGGCTATATATAAAAGTATATATAGCCTAGACCTACCTAGGGGTAGCCCTAAACTAGTTAGGGACTAGTCCTAGGGGAGCCCTAGAGAAGCCCTAGGGAAGCCCTAGAGTTCTAGAGCTATCTTACGTAATAGCTCCCCTTACCTACGCTAGTACTAATATATGTACTAATACTATTACTCTTATAATACCTTAACTAATTATCTATTATAATAATTATTAGACTATTAAGCTAGTTACTTTAGAAATACTAAGAATTAAGATAGTACTTAAGTATAAAGATATATATAATATATAAGCTAAGTAGGCTTATCTTTAAGAGTACTTTAAAGTCTTATATAAAGCTACTAATAAGATAGTAATAGATAGCCTTATAAAGCTACTCTTAAAGTAATAATTTAGTACATTTAGGTTATAATTAAAACTTTAAGAGATTTAGTAGTTATTATTAATTAAGTGGATTTAATTAATAAAGGGCTATATCCCTAATATACTAAACAACTACTATATAATGTACGAACTAAACTAATATAATAGGTATTAATCCTAAGCTCCTTACTTTAGACTAAATAAACTACTAAGTAATAAGCTACTATACCTAAGTCTATTCCTAGGTAAACTAAGTAATAAGCTAACCTACTTAAGCCTCTACCTACTAAAACTAGACTAACTACTTACTTAGGAGAGTAAGGACCCTATAATAACTTATAGCTAGGGATTAAATAATATAATTAACCTAGCTAGCTAATATAGGGCCCTCTAAGCCTCTTCTAACGCCTTCTAATAGTAATAGATTCTCTCCTTATTAGAGAGTACCTCTCCCTACTTATTAATAACTTTACTATAACTAACATTAACTAGCGCAGATATATAGCTAGTAGTCTAAGTAACTAGGGAGTCGTTTATTATAGTTTTAAGGTTATACTACTAGAAAAGGTCTAATAATACCTAAGTACTATATAATAGTAATTAGTCGCTCTTAAACTATTATTAATTATTAGTAAGAAATAATATTATTTTATAAGTTATTAGTACTTATATTAATATAATCTTTACTAAAATATTAATAGGCCTAGTAAGTACTTACTTAATCTAGAAAGGGTAGGTACCTATTAATACTAGACTTTATCTTACTTATTAAAGCTATAAACTTAAAGCTACTATTATAACTCTCTCTAGTACTAATATAATACTTATTTTAATAGCTAATATAGTTAGTAATCTCCTTAATAGTCCTTTTATAAATCTAGAACTACTTACTATACTAGTTTAGTTTTATACCTAAATAGACTAGCTAGGTTATAGCTACCTTATAGTAATCTAATTAGGAACCTAAAATTAGGAGGTAAATCTTAATAGTAAGTCTCTCTTTTACTAATATAACCCTTTAAGTATTATGTAAATATATTATAAGGGTTAATAAAGGAAGTATTAGATAGATAGAACAGGTAGCTATTGTAATTACGAAATTTACTAATCTCATAACTTAAGTTTTATAGGTTACGCTATCTAAATCTACTAGTATTTAACCCTAGAGAGATGTTCCCTTTCTTATTTATATAGTTAATTAAGTTAGAGACATATATAAGGTAAGTAACTTAATCTAAAGTTAAATTTATAAGTATATTAATTAATAGGGAGCCCCTTTTAAGTAACCTATAGGGGAGCTCTTACTACTTCCTAGTCTAGCTAGTAATAAACCTTAACTACTATCTCTCCTACTAGATAGATATAGAGAGCCCTAGCTACTTAAGGGGTAATTTTACTATACTTATTACTATTTCTACTAGCTCTAGATATCTATATATAAGTTAGCTTAGTAATCTCCTATTTATTACATTCCTTACTTACATTTCCTTATATAGTCTTACTATTTTTTAATGTTTAAATGCTTCTTCCTTTCTTTAATTTTAATTAAGTTAAGTAGTAATACTTAAAGTAGTAAAATTTTTACATATATAAGGTCTTTTATTTATTTCTTACTAATTACTCCTTTTACTACTTTTCTACCTTATATATTAAGTTACTACTTATAACTTAACCTTAGAGTAGCTACTTAGTATATAGCTAAGGGGTATGTTAAATATCTACTTAAGGATACTTACTAGTCTAGATCTAGATACCTAATAGCCTTAGTTACTTACTTACTAGACATAGATAAATTCTATTAAAGCCTAGTTAACTATTATACTTTTTATACTAAATGCTATAACCTTAGATATATTTATATAACTCCCTTTCTTTAGGTTATTAACTAGGCTACGTATTCTTTTATTATCTTATTACTATAGTATTGTTTAGGTTATAGATTTACTTATTCCTATATAAATAGAATAGAAAGTATAATATATATTATTATAAGTAACTTAGAGATAATAAGTAGTTATTTAAGGACTATATAAATAGTTATAGCTTCTTTTCCTTACATAGTAGAACTATTAGAGACTTAATAAGAGCTTTATTAACTTTAATTACTTTAAGTTACTCTATACTTCCTATTTAAGTCTACTATGCTTACGTTTAGCTCTAATTAAGCCCTTAACTTACTTAATAGCCTCTCTAAGCCCTATTAATCTAGCTTTATAAGTAGATAAAGTAAAAATCTTTTATTTAGTTTAAGTCTTACTAATAATATTATATATATATATAAAACAATAGCTTAAAACCTCTTTCTTTTAAGTAAGTTCGAAGTTTAACTAGTATCTAAAAACCCTTTAATATAATATGTATTAAGAGGTGTTTTACTATAGTATCTAGTAGCTTTATTAGGGAACTTATTAAGGTATTTCTATCTTTTATTAAAAGCTTATATATATAAATTATTAAGCTTAGTACTAAAATAGAGATAAGAAATTAATAAATAGAGTATATATAGTATTAAGTATAAAAGATAACTTATTTCCTTCTAGTATTATAATATAATACCTTTATTTAGCTCTATATAAGTCTTTTTATATCTTATACTAAGCTAGTATTATAGGCTAAGCCTAAGGGGTACCCTTACTTATGCTAAGGCTAGGACATTATAAGTTAAGCTATTATATAACTTTATATAGAGCTAGTACTATATCTATATAATACTTATATCGCTCCTACTTAGGCCTAGCATTATATTAGAGATAGTTATAAGTTATAATAGAAATAATAAATATACCTATAGTATATAAACTAGTTACAATTTTAATAAGTTTATAGAATACCTCGATTTAATTTATCCTAACTATAACTTATAGAGCTAAGTAGTAGCTATATTAAGTAATATAAAGTAAGGTAATAAGACTACCTTTACTAGTTTTATACTAAGATTTAAGTAGAAGTTAAAAGAAGCTAGTAGGTTTAATTAAGACAAATAATTCAAGATTATTTTCTTTAAATAAGTAATTAATAAAGGGATCCTTAAGTACCTTATATATATAGAACTTCTTTATAATAACTTTACTAAGTTCTATATTAAAGTTATAAAGATTACTACTTAGATTAAACGTATTAACTATTAGATTTACTCTTAACTAGTAAACTACTTATATTAGGTAGTATAGCTTAATAAAAACAAGGAGATAATAGGAATAAACTTTATTAGTCTAAGTAAAGTAAAGTTAATAGCTTACTTTAAATATAGTAAGGAGGGCTATATTATAATTAGAAACTAAATAAAGTTAATAAGAGAAAGTAAAAGAAAGGGTAAAGGTAATAAGAAGAAGGAAGGGGAGTAAGCTATATACCTTAATATATTAGTTCGTTTAATAGTAACTATAAACCCCTAAGTTAAGGAATTACTAAATAGTAATAATTCTAACTTAGGAAAGAGTAAGCTCTTATTAAAGTTAGAATAAGAGCTATAATATAGAGGTACGTAAGGAGTAAGAAGGCGTAAGAAAATATATAATAATATTACTAGTTACCTTATAGATTAAAGTAAATAACTAAGTAGTTCTTATCCTTACTAATAGTAGTTATAACTACTAGACTATTATAAATTATAGGACTATAAGATAGATAAAGATATTATATATTAACTATATAAAATAACTACTCTACTTATTTTTAGTTAATACTTTACCTATTTAGTTATATAGAATCGTTTAGTTTTAAGCTAACTTTAATAGTTAGACTAAAAGGATCTTTATAGATATAATTAATATACTAAGCTAAGACCTCTCCCTTAATAAGCCCTAAATAGTATGTAATTAAGTTATATATAATATTATAAAAGAGTTTATTTAGTATAGAAAAGTAAGTATTTAACTCCTCTTTAAAAGAATAAAGGAATAGTAATAAGTCTAAGTAATCTAGAAGTCTTAGCTAGTACTACTAAGCTACTTTATAAAGCTCTATTAGGATAAATACTAAGACCTAAGACTAGATAAATAGTAATACTAAGTATATAAGATCTCTCTTTAGGGCCTAGAATGCGCTTTAAAAAGAAGTAACTAGTAAACCTAAAAGACTTTATTCCCTCTAATATTCTTAAGCGATACTAGATCTATTTAGTCCTAAGAAGGTAGTATAGCTACTACCCTACTAACTTAGTATTAATTATAAGATATATTTATAATCTAATAAGATAGGGAATAAACCTACTCTCTTATAAGAAACTTTATACAATATATCCTATAAAGAGCTACTTATTATCTAGAAAGTACTTTATAAGCTAATTAATATAAGTCTTATATATATAAGTAGTTTTTCTCTAGTAGTACTAGTTTTATTTATAAGAAGGGCTAATAGAAGACTTTATTTCTATTATAACTATAGGGCCTTTAATAATATTATTATAAAGGATTAGTATAGTCCTTTTCTAGTAGTAGAGACTTAATAGGCCCTATATTAAGTAAAAAAAGTAGTATATTAAGGTAGATATAGTCTTTACCTTCTATAAGATCTATATTATACTAGGATATAAATATAGCATAGTATTTTAAACTTACTTTAAACTCTTTAAATAGATAGTATACTCCTTTAGTCTTACTAATATACCTATAACGTTTTAGTATTTTTAAACTAAACTCTATAGTAATTACTTAATAATTTTTTATACTATATTTAAATAATATCCTTATATATTCTAATAACTTAAAAGAGAACTATTAGAATAGGGTTTATTAAATGTTTAAATGTCTTAATAAGACTAGCTTACGCTTAAACTTAAAAAAAGGTAAGTTTTATATATAATAAGTAAAGTATCTTAGATTTATTATCTAAGTAAAATAGGGAGTATAATATAACCTTAAGAAGATTTAAGTAATATAAGAATTTAAGGTATTTATAAGGATTATAAGTATCTATAGCTTTCTAGGTTTTACTAAATACTATTATATATTTATCTAGGGTTACTCTTAACTAACGTAATCTATTAATTAGCTTACTAAAAGGATACCTTATTTATATAAAAGCTTAAGTAATAGGATATATTTACTTAGCTAAAGGCTACCTTCTATTAAGTACTAATCCTTACTAACTAGGATTTAAAATAGGAAACCTTCTTAGAGACTAACTACTTTAGGTTTACTATAGGTAGGGTCCTAATATAACTTAGCCTAGATAGGGAACGTTATATAGTTAGCTTCTTCTTTAAATAACTAAATGTAGCTAAGTATAATTACTTAATCTATAATAAAGAAATACTTACTATTATTTAAAGCCTTAAGTTCTAGAGACTAGAGTTATACTAGGGTAAAACGTTTATTATATTAACTAACTATACTAATTTATAGTACTTTATAACTAAGAAGTAAGTAAATAAGTAATAAAGCTAATAAGTAGAAATCCTCTTAAGATATAACTTCTATTTAAGGTACTAACTAGAAATATAGGTTATAGTTTTACTATACTCTTATAATATAAGTAAAACAGACTATATAATAGTATAAAGAAGCGTAAATAAAGGTAGGTTATTTAGTTAATCGACCCTACTATTATTTAAAATAGACTAGATATAGCTCTACTATTATACTCTAGTAATATACTTATACTAGGCTAGCATTACCCTACTATTAGCCCTAAGAAGTATATTATAGTTATCTATACCCTTAGTAATACGTAGCCTATACTAGTAAACCTAGAGCTATATATACTATAGTATTAAGTAATTAAGACTAATACTAAGTACTATACAATTATAACTATAGTATATAATAGAGAGAGGAAGCTACCTTTACTTACTATTAAAATATAATTCTTAGAATATATACCTAATAATTAAGAGTAATTAATATATTATAAGTACCTTTAAGTTCTAGGTTAACTATTTAACTAGTTAGACTTAAATATAGAAGCTTTTAATTACCCCTATACCTAAATTATCTAATGTATATATAAGTTACTTCTAGTAAAACATCCTAGACAAAACGCTATATATATAATTATAAGTTACTAATTCTTTTAGTAAAGTATCTTATAAGTAGTATATCGTTTTATTTAGAACTATAGCCTATATAGTTAAGGCTATATCTAGTAAGAGGTAAAAAGACCTTATTATAGCCTCTCCCTATCTCTAATTAACCTTATATATACTACTCTATAGACTTTATAAAATTACCTCTTTTAATAAAGAGTAATTATTATATATTTCTTAAGGTTATACTAATTATATAACTAAGACCCTAACCCTAGAAGTAATATTAATAATAGATATACTTATATATACTTAATAGTTCCTAGATTACTACTTCTACTTCTATAGAATACTAAACGATATTTTCTTAGATTAGGGAAATAACTAAACTAGGGACTTTTAGCGTAAGCTATATTAGCTATCTAGAATAACCTAGAGGTTAAGTATAGCCTACTACTTAGAGATAGATAGAATAATAGAGAGGACTAACTAGGAGGTATAGTAGTACCTATAATCGTTTATATATTTCTCTTAAGATAACTAGGTAAACTCCTCCTAGTAGCGTAGCTTACTCTTAATAGATAGGTCTTATCTTTAATAGAACTAAGCTTCTTTTTATAGAATATAGCTACTATATAAATCTAATTAAAGTAGTCTATAAAGACATTTATAATAAGCTAGTAGAATAAACTATTTTATATTTTATTAAGAGATTATATAAAATAATAGACTTTATATATATAGAAATTATAGTAGTATATATATAATAAGAACCTTAAGTAAAGTCCTCTAATAACTTACTAATAAGTTTAAAGTTAGGGATAAGGTTTAGCTCTATATAGTAAACTATAAATTAATATACTTAAATAGGAAGTTTAATTAGTTATATTATAAATATACTATAATGAAGATATATAGTTCTTCTAGTATTAAGCTTAATATACCTAGTAAAATCTACTTAGTTTTTTAAATCTAACTTCTCTAACTAATAATAAAAGACTCTTTATATAAATAAATTATTAATAACTTATAACTACTTATAGTATAGAATAAGAAGGGTAAGGAGGAGTAGTATATTAAAGAAATTTAAACTATAAAGTAGAAATAAGTAAGTTATAGGGGGCGCTATAAAGTACTTATAAAGTAGTAAGGATATACTAAAATATCTTAAGTACTATTAGTAGGGTTTATAGCTATAAAATTATTAGATACTTACGAGTCTTAATAGAGTTCTACGCTAATATATAATAGGAATCTATAGTTAGCTAATTAAGTATAGTAGGTTTATTTAGCTAGCCTATAATATAAGGAGTATTCCTTACTTAATATAGTAGACTTATAATTTACTACTAGCTAGGTAGGAACGCTAAGTTATTTAAACGTTCTAGGCTAGCGTACTAACTAAAGAGTATATACTATAAGTAATATTACTTACTTAATAAAAGAAGACTAAATAATTCTTCTTTTTATAGAGAAGGGTTATTTATTACTAGTAGTACTATAATACTTACCTTATAAAAGGTTAATTAATATATATATTTAAGAAGAAAAAGGTTTTCTATAAGTAGGAAAAGATATAAGGTTTTTTACCTTACTCTAGGTTTCTACTAATTAGCTACTCTACTACCTTCTTTATTAGCTAGTAGTATAACTAAGCTAGTACTAACTCTAGCCTACTACTAGTCTAACTCTAGCTTAAAGTTAATATTAAGGATAGCTAAGCGACCTTAATATAATACTAAAATAAAGGTATTTATAGGTATAGTACCTTAATAGCTTATAGGTAATGTTACTAAGAAACTATATAGTATTAAAGTAAAAGAGGTAGTAAAAATTCTATTTAGACTAAGCTTATTTCCCTACCTTATAGCTTTATATAGTATCCTATACTAACTAATAAAACTAGAATTTATTAGTAAATAGCGCTAATATTTCTTCCTCCCCCTTCTATATATTATACTAAGTTTTAAAGTAGTTAGCTAGGGCTTTAGCTACTAACCTTCTAGACTCTAGTATTTATTAAGTATTATATTAGCGTTTATATACCTCTTATTTATACTTTAGTTTATAGTATAGTAGTAATTTACAAGCTTATATTTTAACCCTATCTTTATATATGTAAAGTAAGTATAGGCCTATAATAAGACTTATTACTAGTAAGCTATTTTAGACCCTTACGCTATTCTACTTACGTAAACCTAGTAAGGGGGACGTAGTAATACCCTAAATTAATAAGCTTATATTAGCTAGATATTAAGGGGGGGCTAGGGCTAATGCCTTTTAAGGCGTCTAATTTACTTTATAGCTAGATAAGAGGCATAGCTCTAGTGTCCTTAGATGCTTACTAAAAAGCTACCTTTTAGCTAGTAGCTACGCTAAGGCTAAAGTAGTAGCTAGCCTCCTTAATAGTATTAGTAAGTTTAACTCGTCCTTAGAATTATTAGCTATTTAATAGTATACCTAGGAGCTAGCTAGGGAACCTATATAACTATAAGGAGTACTTAGTTATAGTAGTAAGAGTAGTAAGGGGCTAAAAGCTAGAAGTTTAGCGTTAGTAAACTTAGTAAACGCTTACTAAATAGTAAGTAATAATAGGAAAGTATAGACTTACTATCTAGTAATAAAAGTACGCTAGATCTTAGTTTATAAGGTAGGATATTAAGATATAAGAGAGAGATATATAGTAATAAGGAAAGATTTTTCTTCCCTAGATTTATAGGGTAGGGCTTAGTTTAACTAGGACTTTAAGGGCTAACTTAGCTTATTACTAACTTTAATAGGCTCTCTAATAAAGAAAGGTAAGTATTATTATAGGCTAGGCCTAAGGGGTACTCTAACTTACGCTAGGACTAGGACATTATAAAATAGGCTATTATGTAACTTAGTATAGAGCTAGTACTATACTTATATAATACTTATATTACTCCTACCTAGGCTTAGTATTATAATAGAGATAGTTATAAGTTATAATATAAATAATAGATACACTTATTTCTTATATAGGGATTTATAAACTAAGATATATTAGAAAGAGGCGCTTTTATTATTATTAAGATAGAAGATAATAGACTTAGATAGGTATAAGTTTATAGAAGATACTTAAGTAAGTACTTTTATATATATTCTATATAAGCTCTTTTAAAGAGCTCTTTAGATTATAAATAAATACTCTTATCTACTTTTAACTAAAATACATTTAAGTATTTAGACTATTATAGCTAGCTAAGTATACTAAAACTCTTATTATATTTTTATTATATTCTTTTACTTTATTAAGTATATATTATTTATAAGATATTATAAGTATTTAAAAGCTCTATTTTTATACATATTCTAAAAAGGTTTAATAAAATCCTAGAGTCTTATACTTTAAAGTTTTTATTTATATTCTATAGTATAGAACTTAATAGACCTTTATTCTAGCTAGAAACTAATAAGTTACTTATATTAGTAATAATAGCTATTCTCTTTTCTTTTATAATAAATATTCCTTTATTTATAAGAAATAAATAAAATCTATTCTTTAAAAAATAAAAGAGAAGTATTTATACTATAGTTTTAGACTTTACTTTAAGTTATTTATTACTTTTCTTAATTTTTAAGTAAAACTTCCTTTCTTATTTTTAATAGTAGAAATATTATTTTTTATAATAAAGCCCTTAAATTTAGTAGAGAATCTAATATAGATTTCTTTATCTTTATTTATATATATAAAGACATTACTTATATTCTATTATTCTTATATATAGTTATATCTTATTCTATATATAATAGCTTTCTATACTCTTAAGGTAAGTAATAGTAATAGAGGTCTTTTAATAATTAGGGTTTAATACCTAATTAAATTCTTTTATAATATATTATACCTTATAATTTATAATATTACTTTTATTGTTCTTTAAAGCTAATAAATCTACTAGCTACTTAATAGCTCTCTATTTTTATATATAGTAATTTCTTTCTAGGTTTTATTAAGTTATAAGCCCTTTTACGTTAGCTTTTATAGCTTTTTCTATTACTTACTATAAGAACTTTATAGAGCTTAAGATTAGACTTAATAAAGTTTAAAATAGAAAATATTTTAGATTTATTTAATATTATATTAATAGTATAGTACTTTTATATTCTTCTTTATATTTATTATTATTATTATTATTATTATTATTATTATTATTATTATTATTATTATTATTATTATTATTATTATTATTATTATTATTATTATTATTATTATTATTATTATTATTATTATTATTATTATTATTATTATTATTATTATTATTATTATTATTATTATTATTATTATTATTATTATTATTATTATTATTATTATTATTATTATTATTATTATTATTATTTAAAGAAGTATTACTTTTTATTTTCCTAGTAGACCTAGTTAACGGTATACTAAAAGAAGGTATAGAATTTAAGTTAAAAGGTAGCTCCTTACCTTTATTTTCTACCTTTTATTTCTTATATAAAAAGTTTTTCTAGCATTATAAAATCTCTAGAAATAACTATTCTACGTTTAAGAAAAATCCTATATCTTATACGTATTATCTAAATAGCCTATAATAACTGTCTTTTTAGCTTAAGAGTTAAGCTTTTTATCTAGATTTTTATTTTTATAGTAAATAATACTACTAAATATTTATATATAGTTTAACTCTTATAAAGTTAATTTAAGCTTATTCTTAGGCTTAATAAGTATTCTAAAATTAATAGACAAATAAGGAGTTCTAGTATATAAATAGGTAGTAGCGTAAATAGCTTTACTTTATAGGTATTAAGGTAATTTAATACTATATAAAATAGCTTATAATTTATTTAATAGCGTATAGTTAGTTTTCTCTTCTTTTCTATTAAGTTATTTTATATTCTCTAGGCTTATATTATATATAATACTAATTCTATATAATAGTTCTTTATTAAGTATATAAATTATTTAGTATTATCTAAAAATACCCTTATTAATATTAGCTTAGCTACATTATGTTCTACCTATACCTTATAGTTTTTAAAAGCTTATAATTGTTAGTCTTTTTTCTTAAAAATATAGTTTTTAGATATCTAAAATAGGTATCTAGAAACGTAATAAAGTATATATATTTATTATATGTAGAAATTGTTATAGGCCCCTATATGTCTATGTTTATTTTTTATAAGTAATTAAACTATTCTCTAGACGAAGCTTTATTTATTTTATTATTTATTTTAGCCTATATATATTTAATGTAATTCTTAACCTATTTTTTTAATTTTATAGTCTTAAATTATTTTATTTTTATATTTATTTAAAAGGCGTAATAGGGTACGTAAACTAACGTAGCTTAGCCTTCTATACTACTTAAATAGGTCTACTTTAACCTTATTTTTACCTTATTTTTATAGTTGTTTTTAAGGTTATTTATAGTATTATTTATGTTATTCTTTTATAAATTTAATATAACGTTTTGTATTCTCTATTGTTTATTATAACTATTAAAAAAGGTATATAGTAGAGCTTTTCTTTTAGTATTCCCTTCCTTAATACCTTACCTTTATAATTGTAGAGGCATAGGCTATTTTTATTTATTTATGTAGTTACTTCTTTAAAGTAGCTTTATAATAGTATATTAATTCTAACTTTAAGTTTACAAAAACGTTCTTTATTATATAAATTATAGTATTAATATAGATTTAAAAGATAAGATCTGCTTTACCTATTATAGTAATTAAGCTTACTTTTCCCTAATTAATAATAGTATTAAGTATTATATAGTTTTTTAATAGTAATGTTTTATTTACAATGTATCTTATTACTCCTATATTATAAAGGAAGGAGATAAATTTATTGTTTTTAAAGGTATGAATAAAAATTTTATTTACTCTATTTATAGTACTATGTAATTTACTTAAAGAGGTATGTCTTAGACCTTTTATTTTAGTATTTTTGTCTTTATTATTTAAGAAATAAAGGATTATATTTACCTCCTACTAAATTAAATCTTTTTCTTCTTCTTCTAAGTACTTAGTACTCTTTACCTTAAGTTTAAATAGCCCTTTAACCCTAGGCTTAAGATCTACGTCTATTACATTGTCTAAATTAGACGAATTAGAAGTAGAGAAGATAATAGAGCCTAGCATTTCTCTTCTCTTTATAGCTATAATCTTCTTCTTCTCTTTATTAAAGAGAGTAGTCTCTCTTATACTTATATAACGGAGGGACTTACTATTTTATGTCTATTAAAACTATTCTTCTAAGAGAATAACAGTTACCTTTTTAGGCTACTTCCCTTTCTTCTTTTTTACCCCCTAGCTTTATTCTTTACCTCTTAATTATCTAGGGCGGCTAGGGCTAGCCTAGCTAGAGCTAGAGCTAGATCTGCTCTTGTCTAGTAGATTCTACTACTAATAGGCCTTTTCTAGGCCTAAAAAACTAATAGGAGTTAGCTTTATATCTATTTCTTTTATAATAATTGTAGATAATCTATTTTTTCTGTTTTTTATAGGCCCTTTTACCTTTATAGGTAGCGAAGACCTTCTTATCTATAGCTTTATTAGCTTTATTCCCTTTTTCGTCTATTAGTAACGACAATAAAGACTTAAATCTATAGGTATTCTATTTCTAGGTATAAAAACTAATAGGAGTTAGCTTTATACTTATTTCTTTTATAAGAACTATAGATAATCTATTCTTTCTGTTTTAATGGGCTCTTTTACCTTTATAGGTAGTAAAGACCTTCTTATCTATAGCTTTATTAGCTTTATTTCTTTTCTCTTTATCTATTAGTAATAAGAATAAAGACTTAACTATATATGTATTCTTTTCTACTCTTAGGCTTTATATAATAGAATTAATAAAGCCTAAGTATTCTTCCCTTAGCTTATTATGCGTTAAGCTAATAAAAACGATTTCTAAGATTTTTATATCCCTAGATAATAGCTTGTTGTAATTATTTTAAAGCTTATAAAGATAAACCTCTGTTTTCTCTTCTTTATACTTAATAGAGAAAGGTTCCTAAAAGAAGAAAAATCTAGGTAAAAGAAGACAGTTTATATAATTTCCTAAGTTTTTCTAAATTTAGTACAGGTCTTCTAAGTACTTTATTTAAGTTAATAGACTATCCGAAATAAAGAGATAAATAAGGGCCTTAGCCTCTTCTACCTTTACGTACTCTTCTTACTTTATAGTAGGGTAGAGCTTCTTATAAATAAGAGTATATTCTATTAAAAGACCTTATAAGGGGTAGTCCTTTAAGCTGTCTAGAAAGCTAGGTAAGGTTAAAACGAACTTTTACTATTATATAGCTAATAGGTCTTTATTCTATTATATTAGATTAAATAGAGGGACTAGGGATTAGCTTAAGATTTATTAGGTTTAAAAGTACTAGGGTAGTTATTTTTAGTTAAATAATTCGAAGAATAGGATTATTATATTGTTAGTATAATTACTACTATATAAGTATATGTAACTAGATAGTACTTAGGGAGGCTATTAGAGGGAAAGCTATATTAGGAAGGATATAATTACAATAAAAAGAATCTAATAAGATAAGTAGATCTATAAAGATAAGGGGGGTATAAGAGTATCTAAATAGTTTTTATAGAATTTAAGGTAATAGAGAAAATAGGAAGAGAAGTTATATATTAAATTATCTAACTATTTACTAAACAATAAGGGATACTCTGTCTTTATCCTACAATTACCTAGTAACTACAATACCTTTTAGGAACGTTAAGGAGTTATAGTATATACTAAAAGACTACCTATTTAAGTATTAAAACTAGAGTCTAAAAAGTTAAGCGATAGTAGTATAATAGTATTATAAAGAATTTATATTAATTAGTAATTTATATTGTATTTAATATACTAGACTTACTTTTATAGTATATATTAGATTAATTTAGAGACTTATTTATTTTATAATAGTATTATTCTATTTACTATTTAAAAGCCTAGAAAATTCCCTTTATAATTATAGTATTTTTAATAGGGAACAAGTAAGTCTGTTTATTTAAATTAAGATGTTTCTTTATAAGAATATCCTTGAGCTTATCGCTCTTATTATAGCTTAAAAGCTTTAGGACTAGACTAATAATTTAAAGGACGCGTTCCTTACTACTTTAAAGAAGTTTAAGTAAGATGTAATAAAAATTCTATTTACTAAGGATCTAATAGAAAATAATCTTAAGATATACTAATAGTCCTATTATAAGGAAAGAAAGTAAACGCTAGCGTATTAATAGTAATTGAGCTTAGTTTACTAAGTAGACTAAAAGCCTAATAAAGGACGTTTAGAACTAGGAGCTAAAATTTAAACTAAACCTAGTATAAGTATAATAATGCTTAGATTAATCTCCTATAGATTTCTACCTATATCTAGACTCTATTAAAAGGTATTTTTTACTTCTTAAAGAACAATAGCCTACTATAACTTTTTTAGTTAAGCTTACTATAGCTCTTTAATAGAAGATTATAAATACTACTTTTAATATTATAGAGCTAAATTAGAACAAAGTTATCTCTCTTATATAAAAGTATTAAAATAATAAACTTTAAAAACGTACTTTTTTAACTAACTAGTTTAGTTTAAAATATCTTAAAGTATATAATAATATGTTTTATTAATTTACCTAAGATCGTAAAATGCTATTAAATTACTAGTAGCTAGCGTAGATATAGAACCTAGCTAAGCCTTTATTAGCTTTATAAAATCTAAACTAACTAGATAAGCCTTACTCTACTAATGCGTATAACTACTATAGAAAACTAATATATAAGTAAGCTAGCTACTAATCTTACTTATAAGTTAAGAAAGTATTTAGGGCTACTACTAATTTACTAGTAAAAAATAATAAGAAGTTAGGGTAAACGTCTCTCCTTTAACTTAAATAGTATAAATTAAAGATACTTTCTCTACTACTAGTACTCTATATATAGGATAGATAGGTTTTCTAATAACTATAAACTTAAATACTTTTAGTTAAATTAGCTTTATATTAGTTATCTTTCTATAGTAATATTAGCTCTAATAAACCCCTAGTAATTATATAAGAGATATCTTTAGTATAATAGGCTATAATACTACTATTAATAGTATATAAAAAGTAACGCTCTACCTTTATAATAGTTATAGTTATAAACGTACGTTTTCTTATAAGTATATTAGTATAGTATTATTATCTAATAATAATCTATAACTAATTACCCTTAGGATACTAGCTTTAAAAGTTCTTACTATATATCTTATATAAGTATCTATATTGTAGTAGTTTAACCTAAACTATTAATAGGTAGAGATCGTCTTAGTTAAGGAATTTATTTATCTTACTAAATAAATAGTCTATATATACTAGGTAATAATTAACTCTATACTATTATTGTTTTATAATAAGGATTACCTAGATTCTATACTAAAATAGGTACCTAAAATACTTATTAAACTTTAAGACTTTACTAACATTTTTTTTAAACCTTAGTAGAAAAACTCTTTAATTACTTAGACGTAGTCTATACTATTAATTTTACTAATAACTTAGTACTACCTTAAGGCCTAATCTACCCCTTCTTCCCTATAGAACTTAAAGTCCTTTATAAATACATATTTAAGACTCTATAAAAGGTATAGATATAGGAATCTAATAGCTTTAGTAACGTACTATTCTTTATACCTAAGAAAGATAGTATATTATAACTCTATATTAACTACTATAGCCTTAATAAGGTAATAAGGAATAATATTACCTTCTTCTAGTAGTTTTAGAGATTGTAAACTATGTTATAAGTTCTATAATTTTCTTAAATTAACCTTTACTATATTACTACTATATCTGTACTAAACCTAGGAATAAATAGAAGACTATGTTCTAAGACTAATATAGCTACTTTAAATACCTTATTATACCTTTTAGTCTAATAAATACTTAAGCTACTTTTTAGTACTATATTTATAAGGCGCTTAGTAATTTTATTAATATTATTTATAATATTTACCTTAATAATATTAAAATTTACCCTTAGGATAAGGAAATATATATATAATACTTTTAAGTTATTTTTAAAAGCCTTTAGTAGGCTAACCTTTTACTAACTTAGTAAAGTACTATTTCTACTATTCCTTAGTTAAATTCCTTAAATATATTATCTTTTGTTTAGAGTTACTTAAGACATATAGTAGGCTTATATAATTACTAATTATAAAGATCTATCGTCCCTCTATAATATATAGGTCTTCCTTAAGTTCTAAAACTACTATAAACGATTTATCTAAAACTACTCTAAGCTTATAACCCTATTATCTAATCTCCTTAAAGGGAGTAAAAATAGCTATAAACCTAGCTCTTACCTCCTTAGCTCTAGTAAAAAGGTAGTATTTTAGGAGTATAAAAACACTTTTTAATAAGCGCCTCTCTTTACTTACTTAAACTTAATAAAGTAAACATATATTAAGATATATATGTTTAATTTTATAATAGTAGGAATCTTATCCTAGCTAGATACTAAGGGCTAATTATATATTATAACTTACTAGTCTTATAAGTTCTAAGGAATAGAATTAAATTATATAATAGCTAAAAAGAAGATCTATACTATAGTTAAGTTATTTAAATACTAACAATACTATATAAAAGAATTAGTATTAGTAAAAGAGTTCTCTAATTATTCTAACATCTAAAGTATTCTATAGTAATCTTCTCCTAACTAATAATAATAGGGGTAAGTTAAATATCTCTCGCTATATAATTTCTATATTTTTAATAGACTTAGAAATATAAACTTAGTAAATGTCTTATTATATAAACTATAATATATAGATAATCCCCTAATAACTCACTAGAGTCTACTAGAGTTAGATTAATAGCTCTAGCTATTAACTAGTCTTACGCTCTATATTAAGGTTATATAATTATTCTTAACGCTTAGCGAGATTTCTTTAAGTATAAAGACTATACTATACTAGTAATTATTATAGAGAATTTAGATCTGAATTACTCCTATTTATATTACTAAGTAAAAGAGATCTTAGGCTATTAATAGCTAATTACCTATAATAAAGTCTATATAGTATAAGCCTTAGATTATTCTTTTAATAAGACTATTTTATAATCTTTTATTAAAGTACTTTAGCGTATATAAGGAAAGAACATAGTAATATATTAATAAAAACATTTTAAAAAGAACCTTACTTATTATAGTAAAGAAGTTATTTAGTCTTTAGAAATAAATAGCCTTATTTAGTAAAAGAACTATATTATTATCTCTACTAACTTAGCTCTAAGAAGTAAACTTCCTATACTCTATTATAATAATCTACTAGTAAGTTATTTTAGAGTTAACTATATATAATATTTAACTGTATACTTCTTCTATTAAAATGTATTTCTAAGAACGTATAAGAATATATTAAAACCTATTAGATCTACTAAGGGGTTATTATAAGGCGCTATTATACTTATAGTACTCTTAAGTCTATACTAATCCCTTAGTAATTATAGGGTAAGATTTCCTTTTATTTTATAGAAGGACTTTTAGATAGATAGTAGTTTTAGAACAAGGTTAACAGTATATTTACTATTATTAATTAATATATAAAGTATTTACTTATACTTCTAGTATTATATATAATCTTAGTAGTAGACTTAGTAGAGCTCTTTTACTATAAGGTAAAACTCTACTTTAAAGCGCTTAAAGGTATTATATTTAATAGGAGTAGCCTTTTATAAGTATCTTCTAGTTAGACTTCTATTATCTTTTAAAAACTAATTAGTAGTTATTAATAGCATTTTACCCCTAAACTAATAGATAGATAGAGAAGATAAACTAAGTTATCTAGTATTACCTCTATTATTTATTAACTATAGAATAGACTACTTAGCTTTAGTTACTACTAATTACTTAATTTGTAGCTAATAATACTTATTATTCCACTATAGGCTATACGCTAGTATAAGTACTCTTTAGCTTTTAGCCTAAGTTTTAACTATATATTTATAGTACTTAGCTATGCCTTTAAACGTTATAGCTTATATTAAGAAAATATAGTAGTTATGTTATAAATTGAGAGATTACTAGTAAAGAGCTATTAAATATTAGGCGAAAGTATTTAATAATTATAACTAAGCCCTTACTCTCTTAGTTAGAATACTTATTAGTCTTTAAACTAAGATTATTTCGTTTAAAAGCTAGAAGAAGAAACTCTTACTAAAGTATATTAGCTCTTTCTAGGGTTTTAAACGTATTAGTAAGGAAGTATATTACCTTACCCTCCTAAGAAATACTTTTAGCTTTATAATATCTCTTATATCTTAGTACTTAAACCTTAGAGAACTTATATTAGTAACCTAAAAATAAGCCTCCCTATATTTAATCTTAAAGATAAGGGTAAATAGGAAGTATAGGAAGTTAAGGACTTTTTTATAAATAATAGTCTTACTTACTTTCTTATAAAATAGAAGGGCTAGCCCTTAGAGTATAATTAGTAGATCTCCTAGGGAGATATAGTAAATATATAGTAACTTATTATAGTATTTAGAGTATTACTATTTACTATACCTCCCTTTATCTATTTACTATACCTTCCTTCTTTAAAAAGCGGTATAAATATAATGTTATTAGGTCTTAAAAAGCGCCCTATCTTAAGTACACTCTTTAAAAATATCTACTTCTAAGTATACGTTAATTTTATAAATTATAATACTTAAAAGACATTAACTAATAGCTTCTATAAAGAGAAAAGATAGTTAAATTAAGATATTAGATTTTTACTTTAGAAAATTATAAGGCATATAAAATAGACAAAGCTTTATATATTAGATAGGCCCTTTACTAGATTAAGGGCAAGTATAGTAAATAGATAAAGAGAGATATAGTAAATAGTAATACTTAGTATTTATAAGGGTATAATATAATAAAGGTTAAAAGAAATAATTACTCTTTTAACTATTAACCTCCTTATTAAACTACTCGCTAGTTTAATTACCTTTTATTATATACTACTAAGACTTAAGCGCTTAGCTACTGCCTTTTATTTACTTACTATTATAGTAGTCTATACTTACTATACCTTATTACTTACTTACTACTAGGGGTATACCCCTTACTTTTATTGTTATTAGTATTGTCTTTACTATAAACTTAAGAAGCTATTAAAGTTAATTGTTCCCTATACTTATAACTACTATTATAAGAGTACTAAGTTAGTGTCTCCTACTTATTAGCATCTCTATAGCGTCTCTTAGCTAGCTTAAGTGTAATAATCTAGTCTCCTCTATATATATAGTACTACTAGTACTCCTTCTATAAGTTATTAATTTAAGAATAAATAGCTTTATTATATACTTACTTATATAATACTATATTAACTACTTTATAGGTATAATAGTTTATTATATATTACTAGGTAAATAAAGCTTTATATACCTATGTTTTAGGTATAAGACGAGGTATAACCTCGTTTACTTATTATAAAATATAAGTCTAGTAACGCTTATAAGTCTTACTCTTAGTACATTAAGGATAAAGGTATCTAGCTATTAGCTAAGCGCTTTTCTAGTTTACTAACGCCTTATAAGCGTTATAGTTATCCTACTCTAGTTAGCTATACCTAGTTAAGTCTATCCTACTTCTTATATACTTAATTATCCCTTTTAGACCTAGCTAGCTAGTAGTTATAGTAGTAACCCTCCTATACTACCTTAAACGTTACCTCTAGCTACTATACTATACTAGCGATAGTGTAGTACTCCTCTTTATTAAAATCTTAGACAGATTATTAACTTCTAATAAGTTAAGCCTATATACCTTAGCCTAGTATATATATTATATCCCGCTAATACTAAAAAACTGAGTTATTATTAGCTATTAGACGTATAACCTATCTATTATTTTTAGCTTATTGCTTTATATTTACCTATAAAATAGAATAATTATTATTATATAATAGTTCTTATATTTAACTTAGTACTTATACCTTGTCCTTTTATAGTTCTCTAATATATAGTTTACTTTAAAAATAGTAAGCAGTTTATTATACTAAGTAGCGAAGCTATTAATACTTATATTTAGATAATGTATATAGTATATACGCTACTTAGCTAGTTAAATTAACCTCTAGCTAGGTAAAATTTTTACCCTAAGCTACCTAAGCTTAATAGAGCGTATAGTTACCCCTTAGCTTATTATTACTATAGTCTTAGCTTATATTATTATTATTATTATTATTCCTTCTAGGGTTATTTCTATCTCTATTAGCTATAATACGAACTCTCTATAGCTATTTACCCTAGACTCGCTCGCTTATGTAAGGGTAGGCACTCTCTTCCTTAATATTAATAGGGTACTAAGGCCCCCTAGTCTCGCTAGCTCGTTACTAGCTATCCTCTTTATTATAGGTAGTCTTAAAGAACTATGTTATAGTCCTATTAGGCTATATCTTATTATTAATAAAATCGTTATTACTTTAAGTATAGGGTCGCTTCTAGCGCCTTTATATATAATACTACTTAAAGCTAAGTACTACTAGCTTACCCTTATTGTCTATCTTTCTTTTAACTACTATATCTATAGTAAATAGTTAGTAATACTCTCTTTAATTTTCGTTTACTTTAGTCTTTTACTTATATTCTTATTAAATTTAGCCTCTCTCTTTACTTAATAATAAATACATAAGTCTAATAGTTACTAGTAATCCTGTAATATATTAGCTAACTTATTAATAAAGATAGGTATACTTATATTAGCTCCCTTTATAACTCTAGTTTCTATTTATTAAGTTAGCTACGTCTCTTCTCTTAACTGTAAGTAACTTACCCTATTCTATAATAAGTCTATATACCTCTACTTCTAGTAAAGCTAATATTATAATATCCTAGTACTACTGTTCTAAAACTTTAGCCTATAGCCTAGTAATAGTAGTAGCCCTATCTAGTATAGTAGTAGTAATATATAGTAGCTAATCCCTTAATAAGCTAGGTTTACTATTATATAGCTCTAAATCTTTTACGATAGATAAGATAATAAAAGTAAAATCAATATAGTTAGTAATAGTTAAAGTTAGAGTTAATATACTAGGTATTTCTTCTATAAAAAAGAATAAAAAATTAAACTAGAACAAAAATATATAGCTACCTAAGGGCTCTACCCCTTATTACCTAGCTCCTTACTATAGTAACTAGAAACTATAAACATATAACTAATCTATTATTTTCCTTAAACGCTACTTATATATACTTATAGCTATAATATTTACTCTATAATACTATACTATAAACTAGATATACTCTTATATATAACTACTTATACTATATAACGTCTATTATTTAGAATTGCTATAGATTCGTAAATACTATAGTATACGTAACTATTATAAAGGTATAATATTATTAAAAAGAAGGAAATTATTATAATAACATTAAGTATATTATATAATAGAAGAGATATATTATATTTACCTTATAGATATAATAGATCCCGTAACTATATATTTAACTTATAGGTACGACTTATAGTACTTAATTTATAGGTACCTAACTATTAGGTATTTAACTTAAAGGTATATCGCTAGTAACCTACGTACCTATATAATTTACTAGTAGTATAGGTTTTATATACTATACTATAATATAAAGATAAAATATAAAGACACTCCTTTTACTTAGATAGATTTAGTCTTACTATCTAAATATAATTTAATCTCTCTCTACTACCTCTATTTTATATACTATAATTTTATATAGCGTAATAGTATTATAAAGAATTCAAATTAAGTAGTGTTTTATAATAAATTAGATATACTAGATCTGCTTATATAGTTTATATTAGATTAATTTATAGGCTTAAATATTACTTAATAGTATAATTTTACATACTATATAGGAGCCTAGAAAAGTCCGTTTCTAATAATAGCATTTAAGATAGAAAATAAGTAGGTCTATATATTTAAATTAAAACATTCCCTTATAATAAGTTAAGTTACTTAGCTAATAATGTAGTATATGTAATTAAGGACAAATATTAGTAGTAGTACCCTAGTACTTATCCTTAGTAATGTTATTCTAGTAATAATATTAAGCTATAAGAAGTTATTAGGTAAGAGGTTAGTATATAAAAGATAAGCTCTATTACTGTTACTTATTACTAGACTTTAGATGTTATAGTAAGTTACTAGGAGGGTAAAAGCTATAATAGAAAAGAAGAAGGAGCCTACCTCTAGTAGAAAATCTACTATTGTCTCTTAGTTTTATATTACATCTTATACTCTTATAGGAGCTATTAACTAATACTATTTATGTTCCTATTACTTAGTTAGCTATAAAGCCTAATATAGTTACTACCTTCTTCTATATAAGTTTAAAGAGGAACCTTTCTACTAATATAGTTCTAGAGCGTATTACTATTAATCTATAGCGCCTTAAAGTTTAGTTAGTAGATATAGTCTTTAAGTAGTAGCTAGTAATACTAACTTTAGCACCTTAAGCTAGTTTTTTATCTATCTATAATACTATTTAAAAGACATTACTTAAAAAGTAATAAGGGGTTAATATAGTTACTATTTGTAGTTAAGGGTAGCTAATTTACAATATACTATGTTTATATATTGTTAAGAGTTTATTACAATCTTACTAGTTTATATATATTTAAGAAGATTTTAGTAGAATTTATAGTTTAATTTATTAAGTAATAAAAGAAAGTTAGTAGAGTAAAAATTATATACTATATACTATAGACCTAGAGCTACTCTTTAATGTTTATCTAATCTCTAACCTACCTTTAGTATGTTTTTATATTTTAATTAACCTTTAAAGATACAATATTAGTTTTTTAAAAAATCATTTTTATAAGTATAAGAAGTGCGTTAAGTTTTTTAGAACTATAGAAAACTAAATAAGCTTATAACTAGATAAATATAGTAAGTAAGTAGCTAGATTATGTAAGCTAATATTTAAGTATATAAATGTAAGCTTACTTTTTTTATTCCCCTTCTTATCTTATCTTTTAATATATTATTTCTTTATTACTTAATTATACTCTTATATAATGTTCTTATAACTATATTTTCTATTAAAAATACTCTTTATTACTAAATATTTGTCTCTTAAGTATAAACCCTATCTAATTAGCTACTTTAGACCTTAATTAACTAAAGATTTAAAATAGTATCCCTATTATAGACTACTTAATTAAGTATAAACCTTCCTATTCTAGTCTATTAAGTAATTTAAAATAAGTAAAGCCTTATATTAGGTAACTTACTATTATAGAGCTATATAATAAGTATTATTATATAGTATATTTCTATAACTAATTATTACTGTTTATTTAACTATTCTCTTACTATACTAAATAATATATATTAATTATACTTATATATCTCTATTTTTTATCTTTTAACTAAGCTATGTTTTATTTCTTTATATTATTTTATTATATTATTAAAACTTTAAACTTATTTCTTACTAAATTTCTAGGAAATAATAAATAAATCTAGTACTTTTAATTAGCTACTAATAACTTATAGTTATTTAAGGACTATATAGAAATAGATAAAGTCTTGTTTCTTTAGTTAATAAAATTATTATAATTACTTAACTTAATTTACTTTAAGTTAATCTATACTTCTTACATTAATTTACTATATATATATAGCTATATATAAGTTATAAACTTACTTAATTATAACTATTATACTTTTTACTTTTATATATAACTAACTTTTACTTTTTTAGTTTTTAATTAAAGGACTAGTAATAATTTAGTTTGTTAGATTAGTAATAGAGATAGAAGCAATGTACGTCTAAATGTTCTAGAGAAAATGCCTAATAAGTGTTGAAATTGCTATATACTCTTTTTATAACATAGCTTAGCGCGACCTAGGTACCTCCGGGCAGGTACCTCCTGGCCCGGGCACCCCCCCCCCCCTGTTCTGACTAGGTAAGACCTGCCGAAGTGTCTTTCTATCGCGTCTGCTTCTTTTGTTAACGACAGTATGGTTGCGGTTTTGCCAGGAGAGCCACAAAACAGGCTCCAAGGGCTTACGACCGGGGTCTGGAATGACCACCGTTACTACGTGAGGATAATGATTAGCTACACGCCCGAGGTCAGCTTGTTGGAAACCCTAATGAGGAAGCATGTAGGCATACATAAGCGGACAGACCTTCACCATTCTCGAAGGGGCCCATACTCTTATTCAGACGATATACGACGACAATGAGAGACATCGGTTGGATGCCATAGCTCTTGATGAAACCTGCGGGAAAATTGCCACGTGCACAGCATACGAGGTCCGGCTGTATCAACCGTTTGAGAGGGGTGGAAATTCCGTCGAGGTTGCACTCCTCTTTTACGCCTTTCGCGACTTCACGAAGCTCATTTGTTAGCATCGCAGTGGTCTTTGCAAGCTCGCTTCGACATATCAAATGCAAGTCACGAAGTGGCATGTTTGTCCTGGGGTTGCACTGAAGAGTTGCTGGTCGCATCAGACTCGCTTTCGCTCTTTGACACAAAAACGCAGCCCAAATGCTTCTGGGAAGCGAAGCTCCCTAACTCGGCTAGATCGGCCTTTATATCACACGATTCGGCTTACATCGTCTGTATCGGTCACTTCGATCAGCTGCCCAAAGTGTGGCGCCGACTGACTTATGGCCATGACGAGATCCGCTTCGACGTTACATATCTTGAACACCCCGATATTGTTACATCGGCCAGATGGCGCAGGCCTTACCTTTCTGGCGACACGAGTACAGAGAGCGTGCTATACACTCTCTGCCTCGACAATTTTATCCGCATCTGGATCCCTACAGACACGAACGATGGTCGTCACTGGCAGGTTTGGGGCAGTATTAGTCTGAATTCATCCGGTTTGACGAAGTCAATGCTGGGCGCCTCGCAATTAATTTGCTTCATTGACGCCTGCAAAGTCGTTACCTCTGAAAACAGTGGCACATTGCCTCGAGTATCAGATAACGAAACCCTCGACAGCGACTGTCTGAGTCACTTTGTCTGTGTTCCTCATCAAAGCTCCTCCGATGTCTGCCTTATATTCGACCTTCGGGGTTCTCTGTCGGTGTGGGCTCTTGAAAACCTTGGCTGCAGCTACAGCGGCTCTCGGAGGGTATCGAAGATTGCTCAGATCAGTTGTCAAGGACTGACAAACCTTGAGAATTTTATTCAGACGGGAAGCTTTCCGCATATAGAGACTCGATGTTTTTATGACGCAGGCGAAGCAACTTTGCACCTCATACTACATGTCTTTGATGGAAGCATAGGAATCTTCAAGGGCAGAATCGCCGGTCTCTTGAGCCCAGGCAATGATAGCAGTTGCCTTGCTCTACAAGCCGCCTGGAATGGGCACTCGGGCCCTATCAGAAAGATCGTCCGCAATTATAGTGGCTGTGCCATTATGTCGCGGACCAACAATGGAGAATGCATTGTCTGGCAGCATTCATCGCGTTCATGTAACGCTGCGGATTTGCCCCTGAGTCGTCAAAGCTTCATGTTTCAGCGGCCACATGTCCTCTTCGTCTGCATTCTGTATCAAGGCCGCTTCGCCGCATTTCTTTGCGAAGATACCGTTACCCTTTGGGACTGTCGTCCGGAGACTGCCTTGCGTCTGGCAGAGCTTCCTCTACAGGTCGGCGGCAAGTTCCTTTGTCTGATCAAGTTGCCACGTTCCGAAGATGAAGAAGGTCGAGCTGCACATATCGCCACCATAACGTCGGACGGGCAGGGCATTGTTTGGACAGTCAAACCTCCGCGCCCGCGGGAGAATCCTGCGCAACCTTGCAGTGCAGTTATCAACGAGTTTGGTCGTTTTGATCTAGAGATAAAAGACCGCCTGAAGCATGTCCTTCCTGTTGACCCAGCCGGTTCTCGTCCGATACTGTCCAGTTTTCTGGACATATTTGCTCGCGATGTCGCCATCTCTTACACGCATGCTGGCAGGGTTGACTTCTGGACTGCCCGGGTGGACCTGGCGCGCCAGGGCGTTGACTGGCTGTCGACTTGCTCCACAGATACCGGTATCTTTGACCCTGCTTTAGCCAGCGGCAGCGTGCTGAAGAAGGCCGCGTTGGTGAACTCGACGAGGTCCCAAATAACAATCTGGGACGTCGGAGGTTCGCGTCTAGAGTTCCAGGAGGAATATGATGGAGATGCCATCCAAGACCTTGATTGGACTTCGACGCCTGACAGTCAGTCCATTCTCGCCGTTGGATTTCAACATCGCGTTGTGTTGCTGGCTCAGATGCGCTTCGATTACCTGAATAAGGGTCCTGCCTGGGCACCAATTCGTGAAATAAGTATACGTCAGCTGACACCTCATGCCATTGGAGATTCTACATGGCTTGGCGATGGCCACCTTGTCATCGGTGCCGGCAATCAGTTATTTGTCTACGATAGACGCGCGGGAAGCGGCGAGTCTCTAATGGCGAACGTTCGTCTCGCCCATCGCCAAGATGGCACCTGGGACCTCTTCGAGGCGGTACGAAAGTTCAACGGACCGCTTCCGGTATTTCATCCGCAGTTTCTCAGCCAGTGCATCTTGGCTGGAAAAACCAGACTCGTACGACATGTCCTTGCTGCATTGAACAAGACTCTCAAGTACTTGGTTCCTGGTGAACCTGTGGACGACTATCTAAGTCTAGATATGCGAAAGTTTTACACAACTTGTGTAAGCGCAGCTCCCACGACCACCATATTGGTCCACTTACATCTACGCAGGCTTCGCTCAGCCGCACCTCGGAAGCAGCTACGAATCAGCTACGAGTAGATCCTGACGGTGAGAAGGATGATGCGGAGTTTTCGGAGCACACAGCGAGCTCCATCAACGAAAAGCTCGTCGAAATCGGCATCTCCCAGCTATCGGGCCACGAACAGATTCAACTTGCGGACATGGTTGAGTGCGTGGCATTAGTGGAGAGACATCGACGCTCTTTGGATGAGAATGGGGCTCGGTTCATGCTTTTTTACCGCCAAAATGCGCTGCGAAAAAGGCGAACCAGTCAGATGCAGCTTTCGTGGAGAGAAATCAATTGGGCCTTTCATTCGAACAGTCAGGACATGCTCGTTGACTTCGTCTCTCGCCAATCTCATGGCAAATTGCTATGGGAGCATGCCCGAGAAAGTGGCATGTTCATGTGGCTTTCGGACTTGAATGCAGTGGTAGGCGTTCAGCATGCATGAAGTGGGTGCAACAAGATTGACCGAGATTGTCACAGAAATTGCAGTTCGAAGTTATCGCCAGAAACATTTATATCGAGTCCGATGTGAAAGACCCTGTGGGCTGCAGTCTCTTTTACCTGGCTCTCCGGAAAAAGGGCGTCTTGCAGGGCCTGTGGCGAACAGCCAGTTGGAACAAGGAGCAAGCGGCAACCCAAAGACTTCTGGCCAACAACTTTGAAGATGCGAGGTGGCGGACGGCGGCCTTGAAAAATGCATATGCATTGCTCAGCAAACGGCGCTTTGGTAAGGCTCTCGGGAGCGATGGAAGGCTACTGCTGCTAACGCCTACGAGAGTACGCTGCCGCCTTCTTCCTTTTGGCGGACCACTTGGAGGATGCCGCAGAAATCTGCGTTGCACAGCTGCGGGATATACAGTTGGCAATCGCCGTCATTCGAGTTTACGAGGGAGACGGCGGGCCCGTACTGCGCAAGGTCCTGCAGGAAGAAGTCTTGCCGGAGGCGGCTCAACAAGGCAACCGTTGGCTCGCATCATGGGCCTTCTGGATGCTGGGTCACAAAGACATGGCTGTCAGGGCTCTCATTGTGAGTGAGGAGCCGAGTGGCTGAACTCAAGTGTGATGATGCTGAGAAGGAGGCTTGCAGATGCCGGTGTACGCGATCCTGGGAACGCCCTGCTCACCGGACTTGCGGTCTCGATTTTTTCTGGCTGACGACCCTGCTCTCGTCGTTCTCTACTCTCAGCTACGACACCAGACGTTGCAGACGCTTCGAGGAGCATCCAAGGTGACGCCCACGCTGGAATGGGAATTCGTGCTTCACAGCGCCAAGTTGTACGATCGGATGGGCTGCGATCTCCTTGGGCTCGACCTAGGTGCGTCATGAGTCAAAGCCACGACACGGGTCATGAGCTCAGAAGCTGACGTCTTTCTTTTTACAGTGCGCAATTGGGAGTTTCAGCAGCATACAGCAGCCGGCTTTGGTGGCGATGTGAATCCGCTCAAGATTTTGCGGAGGAGAAGTTCCTTGATCGTGGACGACATGCCATCAACGAGTTGGAAGGTGGAGGCACAGCCAGGGGAGAAGGGGAAGAAAGCGAGGATGTCACCTGCGTTTGAGGAACCCGATGCAGCGGCATTGCTGGATTCCTTTGGGCTATAAGAAGTGAAAGTTGTAACTTTGTCAGATGTGTACGAAGTATTCGTATTTGTATCCGTAGGTGCGTCTCCGATGTATAACTAATTAGTAAAGAGTATCACTGAGTATTACTATTTGCTACACCCCCCTTAAGCTATGCGCTGCACTTGCTCTTGATCCGGCGAACGGCCTATCTAAGGTACAAGGCTCCGTCTCTTTCACGCGCTTTACTATCTTCTATTATAAACAATCTTACATTTTAATTTAACTATCTTTTATATTTCTTTATAAAATCTACTGTGGAAGGTTTTTTATTATTATAAGTAGTAAGATAGACATATAATTAAAAGTAAAATTATTTAAAGAATATACTTAAAATAAGGAGTTTTTTTAGAATCTAGTAATATTGTCTTTATACTACTTTCTATAGTAGAAAGTACAGTAAATAGATTAAAGGAGGGTATAGTAAATAGTAATACTTATTAGTATTTACTTGTTTAACTAATATTTAGAATATTACATACTATTTACTAATCTAACTAATATTTATCTACTAATCTACTTACTAGAATTAAGTAAGACTAGCTATACTAGTCTAAACTACCTCTTTATAGTATATAGTCTTAATAAGTTAAGTAGTTACTTATAAAAGACATAGTATATTATAATTACTACTTATAGCTAGCTATAATGCTTACTATTTAACTACTAGCTAGGAGTAAGTACTTATAAAAGGAGTAAGTAAAAGAAGTAATATTATAAGTATAATAAGGTATTATTATAAAGATATTACTTTAATATAATCTCTTTATAAGAGTTAGAGTAGGCTTAATTAGAGAGAGGATTACAAGGTAAGTAAAAAAATGTATAAAAGAGCTAGTTAGATAGTTAGATAGAGCGATTAGGGAGGAATGGAATAGTGTAAGGTATGTAATAATTAAAAAAGCGATAGAGGAGTAAATAGAGGAGGAAGATAAAGAGTCTAGGATTCTACTTAACTATCTATAAACTTAGTAGGAATTAAGTAACTTTAGGTTATCTTTTTACTCCTAGTTAAGTGTATAAAAAAGTAGGTCCTAGACTACTAAATAGCGTGTCTAGTTCCCTATAAGATTAATATTTTTATGTCTCTATAAAGTCTCCTAATAGCGTATTATAGTGCGCTAAAGTATATGCTTTTATTATGCGTTTAAAGGAAGGTTTATTAAGGTATAGCTTTAAAGTTTAGTAGTACCTATAAAGCTTATTATAATAACGTTATATTATAAATGTCTTAGAAGCCTAAGAAAAACATTACTCTAATAGAGTCTATATTAACCCTAAAAAGTAGGTTTATTTACATTTATTTATGTCTTTTCTAACATATAACTATAGCCTCCCTTAATAATATAACTGTTATACTATAGCTTTAACTGTTTATTTTAAACGCTTATTACTAGTAAAAAACTATTACGTAATAGGGAAAACACTAGTTATTATATATATATATATATATATATATACTTATTATATTTATTGTTTATTATGTTTCTCTAAAACAACTAAGTTAGAAAAATAGACAAGTTAATTGTATTATTAGAGGAAAACTTAAAAAGCTTAAGAGAGTAAAAAATCTCTTTTATTAGAGTATATAGTAATATTATTTTAAGTTATATAGACCTATTCGATTTATTATAGTATAAAGGAGTAGTTTATAAGCTCTTTTATAAACATATTTACATTATTGTCTTCTAATTTTATATATAAAATTATTATCTTCATTTATCTAAAATTAGAGCATAAATAGAAGTAAGCTAAGTCTATATCCTTAGCCCTTTTTTAGATTTCTAGATTTTCTACTAATTTAATAGTAGCTATATTGTCTTTTAATAACATAGGTATTTTATTTATACTTTTTATTTATAGATTGTTATTAAATAATATAAATAGCCTTTTTAGATATAAGGCCTCCTTATTAGCCTCCCTTAGGCCTATAAACTTAGCCTAATATTTAGAAAGAGTTATGCTTTTTATTTAGTATAAGCCTAGTTAATAATATTATTATATATATATAAACAATAGCCTAAAAGGGATTTCTTTCTTCTAGATTACTAGCCTAGCTAGCGTCTAAAAAGCCTTTTATACTATATATATTTAAAGGTATCCTTACTTTATAGATTAAGCCTTTATTTATATATTTATTTAAGTATTTCTAGATATTATCTAGAGTAGTTTAATGTAATTTATTTAGATTAGAGCTAAAATAAGTATAACTTATAACTAAATAGAGTATATCTAGCCTAGTATATAAGGCTAAATAGAGTAAAGAGCCTATTTCTTTTTAATACTATAAAATACTAGTTTTATTAGTTATTATTTTTATTATTTTTATTTAATTTAACGCTAGCTTAGCTAGATATATCTAAAGTGCCTTTATTCTCTTTATTATTCTCTTTTAGTTTATTCTTTATGTATTTTTTCTAGGTTATTTATAGAGTGTTTTTATCTCTAATAAAATACATACCTAGAAAGTCTTCTAGTAACCCTTAGTAATAGACCTTTAAGTTTTTAATTTTTTACTCTAGTACTTCTATTATTATATTTATAGTTCTGCCTATAACTAGTAGATTATCTATATAGATAGCTATAGTAATTTTTAATTGTTTATTTATAAAGACCCCTTTATCTATTATTAAGGGTTTAAAGGTTAATATTTTAATATAGAGAATAAGTAATTATACTAAAGCTTTAGACTTTAATTTAGACTATATAATGATTTTCTAAGCTTTAATATAAGCTTATTATACTTAAAAGGGTATTTAATTGTTTAAAGAAGCTCTTCTTGTTTTGTTTTTTATAATCTTCTATTATATAGCTCTCGAACTTAGCTAGCAATTTTATATAGATTTCTTTATCTATTTCTATCGATATAAATGCATTTTTTATGTTATATTATAGTATAGGCTAATTATTATTAACTACTATTAATAATAGCATTCTTATACTTTCTAGCCTAGCTATAGTATTAAAGGTCTCTAAATAATCTAGGTTTAATACTTAATTAAAGCCTTATATAATGTATTTTACTTTATACTTTATTGTATTGTTATGTTTGTCCTTTTTAGCTAATAAACCTAGTAGCCTCCTAGAGGTTCCTAATCCTTAGACACCTCTATTATATCCTATGTTCTTTATACTATAAGCTTGTCTATTTCTAGCTTTATAGCATTTTTCTATTTATTATACTTAGGGCTTTATAGAGCTTAATTTAAATTTTTAGGCTCTAGAGGGTTAGCTTCTAGGAGGCTTAGTATAGCTTCTCTTCTTAGGGTTTTAAGTATAGTAAATATAAAGGGGTATTGTTTATAGTTATTTATATCCCCTATAGGCTTTCTAGGTAGTATTCCCTCTATTAAACATCTATATCGGGATGCTTACTAGTCTAGATCTAGATGCCTAATAGCATTACTTACTTACTTACTAGACATAGATAAATTTCTTAATACCTAGTTAACTACTACGCCTTCTATACTAAATACTATAGCCTTAGATGCATTTATATAACTCCCTTTCTTTATATTATTAACTAGGCTATACGTTCTTTTATTATCTTATCTCTATAGTATTATTTAGGTTATAGATTTAGTTATTTCTAAGTAAATAGAATAGGAAGGATAATATATATTACTATAAGTAATTTAGGGATAATGAGTAGTTGTTTAAGGACTATATAAATAGCTATAGCCTTTTCTCTTTAAATAGTAGAATTATTAGAGAGACTTAATTAAAGCTTTATCTATTTTAATTTATCCTAAGTTACTCTATACTTCTTACTAAAATATACTATACTTACATTTAGCTCTAATTAGGCTATTAACTTACTTAATAGTTATAAGCCTAGAAGCCTCTAACTTTAACTATTTTAAAATTAAAGTTATAATAATCCTAGCTCTTAAGAAGCTATATTAAAATATAGAATATAGTTATTAAGTTATTAAGAATAATAAATACCTTAAGACTTATTATTTATTATGTCTAAATCTAATATTAATATCTCCTTAAGCCTTAGCTTTATAAAGCTATAGGGCCCTAAGGACTAGGATAAGTAGATTAGTATTATTAAGAAGTTTACTATTTAATAAGGAATTTAGTAGAACATTAACCTATTAAAAATAGATTTAGAAGTTAATCTTCTTATAATTAAACTAATTAAACTAGAATTTAATTTTAACCTTATAAATACTTTATTACTTAAGATTTAAGATCTTTAGCTTAAGTAATATTAAATCGAGAATAAAACTTATAAGAATTAATAGAAGAGTCTTACTTTTATCTAGTTATTTATTATTAAAAATATTAGTAACTACTATTCTACTATTAGGAGAGAAGATAATATTTATAAGTAACTTTATCTCCTAAGAAACTAAGTTAAGCTAACTAAGTAAGGTAAGGAGTATACTATTAAATTATAGTATAGGAACTCTATTAAGATACTAAGTAAATAAGATCTCCCTACCTAGATTATAAAGTAATAAAAGGTATTTATAGATACCTTTATAATTAACCTTCTAAATATCTAGGGTATTAGACCTACTTAAGACCTTATTAAAGTAGTTATACTTATTAATTCTTAGTTTAAAGAATTTTAGCTTAACTATATTAAGACTTAAGAAAGAATAGGTAAAGATAGATAATAGGAAGAACTCTTAGATAGATTTACTATCTTAGAAATCTTTAAGTATTAATTTAATAGGGAGGAAACTTACTATTAGAATTAAAAATCTAGCCTCTTAACGTTTTATAGGTAAGAGTTAGAATCTAATAATAAGTAATAGTCTTAATAGTAATAGTTAAATGGGAATAAAAGTAATAATTAGTTAAATCTAGAAAAGACTACTTATATAGTAAGAAGTACTTCTTATCTTAATATATTTACCTTAATCTAGAAAGGCTTATACTTCTTAAAACTAAGTATCTAGACTTTTAACTTAGAAGAGAAACTTAAACTAAGATAAGAAAGTAGTTATCTAACCTAAATAATTAGAAGTAGCTAGGTAACTCGTTAGCTAAATAAAAGAAGTATATTAATAAGAAAAATAGTAAATAGGGTAATAGATCTTAGTTAATTTATAGGATAGCTATAGCTTTAAGGTAATCTTATACTACTTACTCTCTTTATAACTCCTTTATTTATAATATAGGCTCTAATAGTTATATTTATAATAACTACTTATACTTTAAAGATTTTACTTAGAAGAGGTCCTTTATATAAGAATATAATAGATCCTAATTAAGGAATTTAGTTCTATTCTTATCTATATTTCTAGAGAATTTTTTAAAACTCTTAACTATACCTATATCTTAGATTTCTATACTAATATTATATCTACTATTCTTCTTAAGAAAGCTAGGTATAATTAGAACCTTAACTTAGAAAACGTTACTATTAAAGGGCTTACAATATTAATATAGTACTTATAAAGCTATAAGGTCTTAAAAATAGTAATATTAACTAAACTAAAGAGCTTATATAAGGTATATATAAGTAGGGCTATATAAGCCCTACTCTTAAGTATAGGTAAACTAAGATCTACCCCTACTATATATACTTTACTAATATGTTAGCCCTTTACTAGCCTATTATAGGCGCTATAGTAAGCCTATACTAGTCCTATATAGTTCTAAGTACAAAACTCGTACTCTATCTAGCTCCCCTCTAGCGCTAGTACTTACTATACTAATACTAGACTCTCTTTATACCCTTACTCTTTTTCCTTCTTAAATATACTCTCTCTCCTATCCTCCTTTCTTTACCCTCGATTAACCTAAGCCTCTATTTATTTTTATAGGTTTCCTCTACTTACTAGTCTCTCTAACTTATTGTTTACGTTCGCTTTTATTAGTATATATATAAGGTTATCCCTTTTATTAATCTATCTTACCTTATTAATCTCCTAGTACTTATATAACTAATATAGTACTATTAAGTTAATTATTAACTACTTCTTAGTAGTTAAACCTATCTTTATAAAGTACTTATATAATAAGTATAAGTCTATATAAATATCGATAGGAAGTAGTAGAAGACTAAGATAGAAGACGACTATAGTAAGTATATTAGCGAGAAAGAACCTAGTATTAAATCTAGTAACTAACCTATAGATCTCTAAAGTAAGTATATTATGCATTATTTACTTATACTTAGTAAATCCCTAATATAGGATATTACTAGTTATCTAGAATACTAGTCCCCCTTCTAGCCTATTACTATCCTACTCCTTTACTAAGATAATAAGGAATCTAATCTATAAACTTAGATCCTTATTATTTATAAAAGAGGTATTAGTAAAGATAAAGACCTTTATATAGGTAAGGTCTAGAGGGACAAAGGTAAGGCTACGCATTAGGTTCGTTACTTACTACTAAATATATCTATTAAAGTATTTAATATCTTCCTTTACTAGCTACTATACTTATACTATAATAGAAAGGTTAAAGGTAGCCTTAGGCTAGTAGAGACTTATAATATATACGCCCTAGGTACGCTACTAGAGGTAGGCTACCCTAGTACTAGGCTAGCCTATCTTAATATAAGTAAATTTCTTCCCCTAGCCCTTCTAGCTAATATAGGGGTTGTTCCCTATAGCTATAATATAGTAACTATTAAAGTCCTTCTACTAACTAATAATAAGGATCGTTCGTTCCTTAGCCTTAATAGCTATATTCTTAAGTTATTATTATTTTATATTAAGAAACGCGTTATTACTAAGGAATATAGTATTATTAGTCTATAGAGTATATATACTAAAGTCTATATTCTTATCTATTATAAGTAAGTAAGGGTTAAACGTTAGAGCTAGCGCTAACTTCTTATAGAGGTAGCCCTAGTATGTCTTAAACTAGTATATTCTTACCTTTATAATACTATATAGTAGCTTAATAATCTATAGCGTAGTCCCCTTAGGGAACTTTATAATAAGCTTATATAAGAGCTTAGTAGAAACGTAGTACTAGAGGTATAACTTTAACTAGATATATACCTAATAGTATCCTAGAAAGTAAGTTATATTCCTAGCTAATATTAGGATAGAGCTAATATAAGTAGGAAGTATTAGAAACTCTATTAAATTATTAGTAACTAGGTAAGTAGCTTAGCCTTATTATAGTTATTATACTTTTAAGTAATAAGGTATTACTTCTTATATAGTATAGTTATAGTTTACCCCTTAACTTTATATATAAGCTAGTACTTAAAGATATAGCCTAAGTAGTAAATAAGTAGGGGATAGGCTTAACTATATTAAATGTAAGTAAGGTATTAATCTTAGTAATGTTAGACTCCTTAAAGAGCTACCTAGCTATAGTAATCTTCCCCTTAACTTAGAGGTAGATAGTAAGCTCTTAGTTAACCGTTTTATAAGCTAAGTAAAAGCTCCTATTTAAGGCTTTAAGGATATATTAAGAGGAAATCTTAATAGTAATATAGGCTAAGGTAGGGCTAGAAATAGTTAGGCTAAGAGCTAGTTTAAGTATAGTCTTATAGTATGTTACCTCTTAATAATATAGCTTTATATATATATTATAAAATATAGCTTTACTATTATTAAGCTAGAGGTAACGTTATTGTCCCCTACTATAATTATACTAAATAAGTCTTACTATCCTTACCCTTTCTAGTATATAAGCGCTATAGAACTAATAAGAAGTATAATAAGGAGCCTAGCTACGATATCCTATAGGACCCCTTAATAGAGAGCCTTAGTAATATATTAAGTACTTATTATCTTCCTTAACTCTATAAGAGCTATTATAAAGGTATAAGCGTATTCTACTATAATAGGTAAGGATATAGAATTAAGAGTTATCTATAAGTATACCCTAAATATAAGGAATATTAAGATAAGGCTATTTAGCTTAGTAATATTATAAATAGCCTTAATAGCTATTTATAGTAATATATTTAGTTAAGTTATAAGGAGCTTTACCTTAAAGATCTTATATATATATATTATAATAGGTTATAGTACCTCTTAACCTTTCTAATACTCTAGTATACCTTAACTATAACTTATTAGTAGCTAACCCTATAAAGACGCGCCTTAGACTAGAACTCTATAGTAGTAAAGATTATCCTTATATTATATACTATAAAGTTAAGTAAGCTAAGGTAAATATTAATCTAGTACGCTTAAAGGGTTTCCTATATATAGTAAGCTATTATATTACGTAGAAACTAGGTAGCCTAAAAGGATATAGTAGAGTTAATAATATATAAGACGTTCTAGCTATTAAGGTATATAAAGTTAATAATAACCTTAAAGTTAAAGTTATAGTTATCCTTAAGCGTAAACTAGAAGCATTATAGAGCTATACTCTTTACCTAGTAGTAGTAATAGAATTCCTATATAGCTTTAAGAGTATACTAGTTAACGTTATAGCTAGCGTAGGTAAGTAAGTTATATAGTTACTATGTAAAGGGATAGCTAAAGCGCTTATATAACTAGTGTATTTTAGTCTTAGTTAGAAATAGTGTAGAGATAGTAAGTATTTAATTATTAATAAAGAACTAAGAGTATCCCTAATAAAAAATAACTAGTACTTCTAAGCTATTAGTATAGATTATAACCTCCTATAAGATATAAAGATTACACTTAAGCCTCTTTATATCCTTAAAGGATAAAAGGAAAGGTATTACTATATTAAGAATATAGAACGTTATAGTCTTAATAGGAGTATAGACTATAGTAGACTTAATTAATAATAGTCTTATAAGGCTACTAAAGGCGATACTTATAGAGCCCTTTATTAATATATTAAGTATAATATCTAGTCGCTCTTATTAAAGTACGTAAAGTTACTATAATTCTCTAGTTAAATTCTACGTAAAGCTAGTATTAAGAATAATGCTTTAGAAAGTCTAAGTAGAGTATTTATTAAGTATAAAGGTAGTATATAGCTTATTACTAGCCTAGATCTAGTCCTATATCCCCCTAGTATTAGTATCTATTACCCTAGTATTAATATTATTTATAGGCTTTCCTTACTTACCTCTTAGACTTATAGCTATTAGTAACCCTAATAAGTAATATATAGCCTTATTATAAGGAAGAGCGTAATTACTATATTACTATAGTACTTTTTATTAATGTCTTTCTTACTAGAATTATAACTACCTTTATCTATAAAAGAACTTACCTCTCTTCTTTTATTAAGTTATTGCCCTTATACTTAAGTAAGTATAATATAAACCTTACCCCTAGTAAGTCTTTATTATTACTATATTATTACTAATTAAACTACTAGTAGGCCTTATAGCAATTCTTAATTAAGTATTTAATAGAGAAGTACTTAACTTTATTATATATATAATACCTTTTCTACTACTTAGCTATTAGTTCTATTAAGTCCTTACTCTATAGCTAGTACTACTTACCTCCCTATTAATATTACCTACTACTTAAGTAGTTATACTAGCGCTCTATAAGGAATGTATTAGTTAATAAGTAGCTAGTAGTAGCTTTATTAAGGAAAGCGCGTAGATTAGTATATAGCTTCTAGAACATTATAAGTATAAGGAAAAGAGCTATACTAAACTCTAATATATCCCTATAAGTATTCCTTATTATATAGATCTAGTACTCTTCTATCTATTATATAAGTATAAGAACGTATTAGTAAAGTAGTAGTTTATTATCTAATAAGTCTAGGACCTCTATGTCTATCTTATCTTTATTACGCTACTTAAGGGCTATAAAAGATATAATAGTCTAGTTATTATAGTATACCTTATAGTTATAGTAAGTATTAAACTACGCTTTTAGTACTACATATATCTAGTTAAGGTAAAGTACTATAGAATATATAATGAGAAAAGTTATAGGTATAGCTTATAAGTAATAAAGAAAAGACAATATAGAACTTAGATAGCTTAATACTAAGTATTTAATATATGTTAAGAAACGCTTAAACCTTATTATCTAAGATATTATAGATAGCGCTAGTATAGCTTATCTTCTTATTCTAGAACTTTATAAAGTTAATAGCCTAGTAGGAGTTAATTAGTTTATTATATATATACCCTAGGGGTAGGATATATATAAACTTATTTATTAACTTACTTAGTAGTTATATTTAGCATAGCTTAGTCTAGGGTATTATTAAGCGAGCTATACCTTATACTAGGTTAAAGCTAAGAGTTAGCCTATAGCTAATTAGTAGTCCCTTTATTATTAACATTAGTATAGGATATGTCTCTATTAAGTTATTTACTAGCTTACTATCTACCTCTTTCTCCCTCTATCCTATTAAGCTTATTATCTAAGCTAATAGTTACTAGCTACTCTCTTATAGCCTTTATTTAATCTTAAAGGTATATAAGTCGTTTAGGATATTTATCTATAATAACTCCTCCTTATCTTAGTCTAGTACTTTGTTTTACTATAATAACTTATATAGGGAGTAGATAATATAAGCTTATACCTTACCTATATAGATCTACCTCTCTTATAAAACGTTATATAAGCATTATATAAGCTTACGTAGAATCTACTAGGATACGTCCTTATACTACCCCTTAAAATCGTTTTAGAAGTACCTAAGTAAGGTTTAATTACTATATAATAATATATAGTACTTATATATCGTAAGGAGGGCATATATACTTAGTACTTTTAAGGGTTCTAACATATTTAGATATAAGTAGTCCTCCCTAAAGTAATAGTTATAGACCTTACTAAGGGGAAGATAACTCTAAGGGTAGTAATTATCTCCTATATATTATACCCCTATTACTTTTCCCCTCTAATAGCTAGGTTATTACTATAGTTATTTATATAATTAGACGCTCCTAATCCGATTTATATCTAATGTAGTATAATAGCGACCTTTCTTAGTTAAATATACTTATATGTTATTTAGGTAAGACTATTCTATAATTAATTAGTATTAAAGGGCTTACAATACTAATATAGTACTTATAAAGCTATAAGTTCTTAAAAATAGTAATATTAACTAAACTAAAGAGCTAGTATAAGGTATATATAAGTAAGGCTATATAGGCCCTACCCTTAAGTATAGGTAAACTAAGATCTACCCTTACTATATATGTCTTACTAATATACTAGCCCTATACTAGCCTAGCGTAAGCTCTATAGTAAGCCTATACTAGTCCTATATAATTCTAAGTACATTACTTATACCCTATTTAGATTCCCTCTAGCGCTAGTACTTACTATACTAATAGTTACTAAGAATAGCTAGCTTGTTTTCTATATTCTAACTATCTATAACTAGTTTATTATAGAGTATAATCCACATGTACTCTTAATAACTCTACCTTTACTACTATATATAATATAATAATCCTAGAAGTCCTAACTATAAAGGGATTAGCTTATAAATAGTATAACTAGCTTAGTTATATTAACTTAGTAGTTCTTAAAACTAAGGAGGTTTAATAACTTAGAGTTAACCTTATAATAGATAAATTGTTCTACTATAAAGCTTATAGACTCTTAAAGGCTTATTAACTAGTTTCTTAAAGAGAGCCCCTTTTAAAGGTTCTTATTCTTTTTACTATATATTTATTAATATCTTCTCTTTACCTAGGGTATATAATAGTATATTACTAGCTCTTCTTAACAAAAATAACTTTACTAAGCTTATCTTCTTTTATCTATTATATAATACTATAGTAATATTTATTCTTACTTATCTTTAAAGCTTATTTTAATTTATTAAAAAATTATATAGTTTCTAGGTTTTAGTTATTTATTAAGATAACGATCTAGCCTTATAGACTAAGTATCTTTAATTTATCTTAGATAAGGGTCTTATTAATAAACTAATAGCTCTATATACTTCTATATAGAACGTTTAGGCTAAAAGTTCTAGGGAGTAATATCTACTAAGGTATATATAATAAGGATCTATTCTAACCTTCTAAAGAACCTATAGCTAGAAATTTAGGCTATAGTAACCTTTATCTATAATAAGACTCTTTTAAGATTAGGAAGAAATAATAAGTCTTACTAGTAACTACTATTTATAACTAGATAAAGGATAATAATTAAGGAACCCTATTAAAGTTACTATAGTATCTAAACTTATTATTTTAAAAAGACTATAAATATAAGAACTATCCTATAATAATAAAGCACTTTAATTAATAAAGAAATAGGATCTTAAGCTTAAGCTATAAGTAGAAATTAGCTACCTTATTAGATATAATTTCTCTAATATCTTCTATATCTAGATTCTAGTAAGAAAGGAAGTCTAAAGACTAAAAAATATTACCTTATTAGAAGGAGATTATTTCTAAGGTTTCGGTTAACTCTTAAGGATTCTAGAAAACCTAGAGTTTTAATTACTAGAGGAGGTTAAAAATAAAGAATTAGAAGATATTAAACCCCTCTCTATTAAGTATATAAGTAAAGAGGCGCTTAAGGAAGTACTACTCTAGGAAATATAATAGCTTCCTATATATATATTAATAATATAAGTGTTAATACTTTTAGAAACTATAACTATTATAACTCTTAAACTAATACCTTATAAAATAAGAATTAAGGTATACATCCTATTAAGACTATAAGGACTAAGCTTTACTTAACTTACTTAATAGAGTATAAGAAGATCTACTAGGTCTAATAGGTTTTAAGGGACTTATAAGCTAAGTCCTATATACTTTATATTATTAAGCTTCTATATTAATTTAAGGAAAAGAGAGTATAATATAATAATTATCCTAGAACTTAATACGTAGAGGAAGCTTCTCTATTATCTATATAGGAAGTAGTTTATAAAAGTAGCTTAAAAGGAGTAGAAAACTTTTATTACTAGGGGTATATTTAAGCTAGCTTATAAGGATTAAGTTAAAGGTAACGTAATCCTATTTATTGCTTAGAAATTTAAGTATAAGTTTAATTAATAAAGCTACCTAATTAAGTTTAAGAGATAACTCTATGTTTATAGAGATTTATAACCCTATAATTATAAGAAGACTTATATTACTACTCTTATAGCTTATAACTTTTAAGTACTTATAGTAATTATAGCTAAGTACTACCTTAAAATCCGCTTCCTTAATACTATTAATATCTTTATTAATACTCTTATTAATAAAGACGTTTATATTTACTATCTAGATAATTTTTAAGTTCTTAGAAAAGTTTTAAGCTTAAGAGGGTATTATATAGCCTATAATGCTTACCCTTTCTTTAGTAAAGGGAACTTTTAAGAGTACTTATATAACTTAACCTCGTTCCCTATAATAAGGATTTATATATATACTAATCTTAGTATCTTATAGTCCTTTTCTATATAAATAATATCGTTTTCTATATTATAAGTAATATTAAAAGGAAGCTAATAACTTTATTACTAGACTTAAAGGAGAGTTTAATATAACTAATAATAGGGATTTAAAATAGTTCCTTTCTATCTAGGTTATATATAATTAAAGTAGTAGCTCTGTTTTATTAGTATAAGATAGCTATATTAATAAGATTACTAATTCTTTTAGTTAGGGTTAGGATATTAATACCTTTTATAGTTCTTTTCTCTTCCTACCTTCCCTATTATATTAGAAATTTAAGGGATAGGCTATAAAGGAGGAAATTTATTATTATTAAAGTATTATTAGTAGCCTTAACTACGTAGCTATATTAACTTAACTAGATATTACGAAAGTAACTAATAAGCTCGTAGAATTTATAAAAAACCCTTCTCTAAAGTATCTCTTAATAGCTCTTTATATTATCCGCTATCTTTATTATACTAGATTTAACGCTATTACCTATAGTAGTAAGGGGGTAAATTAGTATCCTAAGATTACGATATACTTAAATACCTTATTTATAGATAATAAGGAATTTAGGAAGTTATTTTAGGGTTATTTTTTAAAATCTTTAAAGGGTATATTATATAGTTAGCTAAGAAGTAAGCTTTAGTTATAACCTCTTTTACTAAAGCTAAGCTACTTACTTCCTTATTTATAGTAAAGGAGCTTATTTCTATTTTAAGACTATTTAACTCTATTACTCTTATAATATATTAACCTATTATCTAATACAATAATTAATAGACTATTAGGCTAGTTACTTTAGGAATACTAAGAAGTAAGATTGTACTTAAGTATATAAATATATATAATACTAAAGCTAGATAAATCTACCTTTAAAAACACTTTAAAGTCTTATATAAAGCTACTAATAATATAGTAGTAGATAGCCTTATAAAGCTACTTTTAAAGTACTAATTTAGTATATTTAGACTATAATTAAGGCATTAAGAAATTTAGTAGTTATTGTTAACTAAGACGAATCTATTTAATAAAGGGGCTATATCCCTAATATATTAAATAACTACTATAGAATTTATAAACTAAACTAATATAATAAGTATATCTCTAAAGCTCCTTTTTCTAGATTAAATAAACTAGGTAATAGGCTACCTTACCTAAGTCTCTACTTACTAGAACTAGGTAACTTACTTACTTAGAGAGAGTAAGGACCCTATAATAGCTTATAGCTAGGGATCGGATAACATAATTAACCTAGCTAGCTAATAAAGGGTACTCTAGGCCTCCTCTAATACCGCCTAGGGGCGACGAGCCCTCTCTTTAGTAGAAAGTATCTCTCTCTACTTATTAATAACCTTACTATAACTAATAGTAACTAGGGCTAATATATAACTAGTAGTATAAGTAACTAGGTAGTTATTTATAATAATTTTAGAGCTATACTACTAAGAAAAGGTCTAATAGTATTTAAGAACTACTATATACTAATAATTAGTTAGGCTTTTAAACTATTATTAATTATTAGTAAGGAATAATATTACTTTATAAGTTATTAGTATTTATATTAATATAACTTTCTTTAAAGTACTAATAGGCCTAGTAAGTACTTACCTAATCTAGAGAGGGTAGGTATCTACTAATACTAGACCTTATCTTACTAGCTAAAGCTAGAAATTTAAATCTACTACTATAGCCCTTACTAGTACTAATATAGTACTTATTCTAGTAGCTAACGTAGTTAGTAATCTCTTTAATAGTTCTTTTATAAGGCTACATCCGCTTACTATACTAGTTTAATTTTATACTAGTTAAACTAATTACTCCTTATTAAGGGCTATGTCTAAATAGGCTAGCTAAGTTATAGCCCCCTTATAGGGACCTAATTAGGAACCTAGTATTAAGTAGTAAATTTAAATAATAAGTTACCCCTTTACTAGTATAACCTTCTAAGTATTATATAAAACTATTATAAGGATTAATAAGGAAGTATTAGATAGATAAATTAAGTAGCTATTATAGTCTCGAAATTTACTAATCTTATAACTAAAATTATATAGGTTACGCTATTTAAAACTACTAGGATCTATCTTAAAAGGGAGGTTTCCTTTCTTATCTTCTTATATAATTCTATTAGATATATATATAATGTAATTAACCTATTTTAGAGTTAAATTAATAAGTATATTAGTTAATAGGGAGCCTCTTCTAAGAGAACCTATAGGGGAACCCTTACTACTTCCTAGTCTAGCTAGTAATAAGCCTTAACTACTACCTTAGCTACTAGATAAATGTAGGGACCCTTAGCTACTTAAGGGGGTAATTCTCCTATGTCTATAGCTACTTCTACTTCTTTTAGACATCTATATATAAGTTAGCTTAGTATATTTCCTATTTATTACATTCTCTACTTATATTTCTTTATATAGTTTTACTATTCTTTTAATCTTTAAATACTTCTTTCTTTCTCTAATTTAATTAGATTAAGTAGTAATACTTAAAGGAGTAAAAATTTTATATATATAAGGTCTTTTTATTTTAAATTTTTATTTTTTACTAATTACTCCTTTTACTACTTTTCTACCTTATATATTAGGTAGCTATTTATAACTTAACCTTAGGTTAGCTACTTATTATATAGCTAAGGGAATATATTAAACATTTATATAAGGATACTTACTAGTCTAGATCTAGATACCTAATAGCCTTACTTACTTACTTACTAGATATATATAAATTCCTTAATACTTAGTTAACTACTATACCTTCTATATTAAATGCTATAACTTTAAATACAGTTATATAACTTCCTTTCTTTATATTATTAACTAGGCTACATATTCTTTTATTATCTTATCTCTATAGTATTATTTAGGTTATAGATTTAGTTATTCCTAGGTAAATAAGATAGGAAGGATAATGTATATTATTATAAGTAACTTAGGGATAATAAGTAGTTATTTAAGGACTATATAGATAGCTATAGCTTCTTCTCTTTAAATAGTAGAATTATTAAAAGGACTTAATTAAAGCTTTATCTATCTTAATTTACCTTAAGTTACTCTATACTTTCTACTTAAATTTACTATACTTATATTTAGCTATAAGTAAGCTATTATCTTACTTAATAATCTCTATAAGGGCCCTTACCTCTACCTAAATTATATTTTTTTTAAATCTAGCTCCTAAACTTATACTTTAAGTAAGGGGCTTTCTCGATTAGGAAGTACATTAAACTTTAAACTATTATCTAATTTATTATTATTTTCCTATAAAATTTATTTATAAGTATTATAAAGTTATAAAGTACTACTACTCTCTTATAGGAAAAATCCTAGATTTTATATGTATTCTTACTATAGCCTATTATAACTCACTTATTAGTCTAAGGGTCTAATTTAGTCTCTATATTTTTAATTTTATAATATATTATACTAATAAATATTTTTATTCTGTCTAGCTCTTCTAGAGTAGTTTCTTTATTATCTTTTAACTATAAAGGTATTTTATAGCCTAAAGAGCTATATAGTATTCTATTATATATATAGATTGTAGCTAGAATAGCTTTACCTTAGAGGTAGTATAGTATTTTTACTATATAAATTATAGTCTATACTTTATTAAGTAGTATTCTATTTATTCTTTTTATATACCTATTAGGGTCTTTTATATACTTAGAATTATAGTAGTAGGGAAGACTATATAAAGCCTTAAAGTTATAAAATAGTTTACTTTATAGTAGCCTAAAGGTATTATAGGCTTACTACCCTATATAGGTACTTAACGATATTTAGTAATAATAAGCGTATTTACCTTTACTATAAATCTCCTATAGATCTCGAGATAGATAGACTTAAATATAAAGGTTACTACCTAGTAGCTTATAATATTATACCTTATGTTAATCTTAGCTATTTAATATACTTAGAAGTGTTTAAATCTTATAATAGTACTTATTAAGTCTCCTATTAAGGACTAAAGAAAGACCTTTATCTATAAGTAAGTAATCTTAACAATTAAGGTTATATAATACTTAAAATAATAATACTAATTAACTTAGTACCTTATAATATACTACTTTTAGTAATTAAGCTATGTATTTACGTAATAGTTAATAGCTTATAGAGGGAAGCGCTTAAGCTACTTAAATTTAGTAAGTTAATAACAGTAAGCTCCTTTCTTTCCTAACTCTATAATACCCTTAAACTTTTATAAAAATACTATAAAGTTAGTCTTACAAATAGTTCTTATACTTAACTTCCTAGCTAGAGGAAAGAAGCGCTTATACTTAGCTAGTACGTTAGTTTTAATATATTACTAGTAGAGTATTAAAATAAACCCCTAAGAGATTACTTCCTATACTATTAATAAGGGTAAGGTTATAGTCTACAACAATAATCTATAACTTTATAATACTACGCTTAAGAAGAGTCTAAAGAAGGATATTAAGAGCTTATAAGAATTAATATTTAGTCTTATTACTTATAAAGACTACTATAATATAGAATATCTTTCCTTCTACTATTAAGTAATAAAGGTTAAAAAGAGGTATACTAAACCTATTAGTTATATAAATATAGTTTAATAGAAGAATCGAAAGATACTAGTAAAGAAAATTAAAGCTTATAGATAGAGTAATAAGAGGGCTATAAGGTAGCCTTTATAATTATAATTATTATAAAATATATATTCTTTAAAGGCCTTATAAAGAGTATTATAACAGAACTATAAAGGTTTATAGCTAGCTAATTCCTTTATATAATAGTAGGTAAGGGTATTATAAATAAGCTTTATATTAATACTAGTAAGACTAGTATTAGAGCTATTATTATAAAGCTAGCTTATAATATTACTAGGCTTTAGACTATTATTATAAAGATAGACAATAACCTCCTTATACCTCTATATTATTTCTATATAGTATTTATAATAGGTTATTATAGATGTAGTTATTATATAATTATAATTACTACTAGTAGACCTAATAGTCTAGAGACTATAATCTTTATTAAGGAGGAGGGCTACGTAGAAGGGGTACTAGGTTATTTATATATTAGTCTTTCTATACTTATTAGTAGGGGTAATAGTAACTAATTTCTTTACTATATAAGTATACCTTTTAAATAATATAGAAAGATATAAGTATAGTTATCTTTATTAGATTTTTTAAGGTAAATAGTAAGGGTATAGCTAGTTTTCTTTATAATAGTATTATAAGCGATTTTAAAAGCTTTCTAAGAGATAAATATATAGCGTAAGAGAGTATATATAATAATAGTAATAATATTAGTAATATTAGTAATACTAAAAATACTAAAAATACTAAAAATACTAAAAATACTAAAAATACTAAAAATACTAAAAATACTAAAAATACTAAAAATACTAAAAATACTAAAAATACTAAAAATACTAAAAATACTAAAAATACTAAAAATACTAAAAATACTAAAAATACTAAAAATACTAAAAATACTAAAAATACTAAAAATACTAAAAATACTAAAAATAACAATAACAATAATAATACTAATAATACTAATAATAACAATAATAATAATAACAATAATATAAATAATAATAATAATAATAATAACAATAACAATAATAACAATAATAATAATAATAATAATAATAATAATAATAATATAAATAATAATAATAATAACAATAATATAAATAATAATAATAATAATAACAATAACAATAATAACAATAATAACAATAATAATAATAATAATAATAATAATAATAATAATAATAATAATAATAATAATAATAATAATAATAATAATAATAATAATAATAATAATAAGTTACCTTTAAAAAGTATCTACGTTTTAGCTTATAGTATTTAAAAATTATAAAAAACATTCTCCTAGTATCTAACAATATATAGTAAAGTATAACTTAAGTCTTAGTATAGCTAAATCGCCTATATAAGTAGCTTATACTATATATATATAGTTATATTAAATGTATAGTAAGTTAATATAATTATATATAGTATAAGTATTAGTATATATACTAGTACTAGCGTAGATAAAGGGAGCTATTACGTAAGATAGCTCTAGAACTCTAGGGCTTCCCTAGGGTCTCTCTAGGGCTCCCCTAGGACTAATCCCTAACTAGTCTAGGGCTGTCCCTAGGTAGGTCTAGGCTATACATACTTTTACGTATAGCCGTAGAGCTTTATATTTCTATACTAATGTAGGTATATAGCTAGGGGTTTAAAACTCCTACTCTTATATATATCCTTTCCTTCTCTCTTTCTTAGATATTATTAAACACATATATAGCTTTACTGTTATCTTAAAGGCCTAGTCTAGGCTTTATATAATGCCTTCTATAATAAGCTATATATGTAAGCGATTTAGCTATACTAAGACTTAAGCTCTACTTTACTATGTCTTACTAGATACTAGAAGAATTTTTTACTATAGATTTTAAATACTATAAGCTAAAGCGTAAATGCCTTTTAAAACTAGCTTAATAATAATATATATAAGTAAGATTAAGAGTAAAAGGAGGAGTAAAAGTAAGAGTATATATATATATATAATTATAATTATAAAGAAAGAAGTTAAAGGTAAGAAGGTAAGTATATATAGGAAGACCTTAGGGTATAGGTATTAGTAGGGTATATATAACAATAGAATACTAAGTGTATTATATAAGAATATAAGGGACTTAGTAGAGGGAATATAGTATATATAAATTTAGTAAGGTAAGTAACCCTAGGTAAGTACTCTATATTAAGCTATAATTAGTTAACTACCTTTTTAAATAGGTTAGTAGTATAAAAAAGCCTTTAATCTATCTACCTAAAAGCTTAGGTATTAAGCCCTCTACTAGTATTATTATAAAGGCTACTATTACTCCTACTATAGTAGCTAAGTTAATACTAGCTCTTCTTATAGTAAATTACTATAAGAAACGAGTAAATACTAGTTATTAACATATAGAAATATATCTACTAATATATACCTTTTCCTTTAACCTCCCTTTTCTTTATTAATAATGTCTTAAATTAACTAGTAATTATAGTATTATCCTTATAAGAGTATAAGAATTATAATAATATATAACTTAAGTACCCCTATATGCGTAAATTATAGCTTCTAAGGGTATCTCCTATAAAAGTATATATAGTATTATATTGCAATATATAGAGTAGATAAGTAGTTAAAATAAATCGCCTCTTCTATAAGCCTTAATACTATCTAGGAGGGATAAAAGAGCTATTACTATATATATTAAGAAAAGCTCTTTTATCTTATATACTTAGATTATTAAAACATATAAATTAAGTATAGTATATTAACTCTCTAGTAAACCTTCTATCTTAAAGGCATTAAGTACTTCTAAGCCCTCTAATAACTATAACTTTTACCTCTTTATGCTAAAAAATAGCTTTAATTCGTAAGACACTATATTAATTTACCTCTAGAGGCTTAGAAAGGCTAGGTCTTTTCTAATAAAATGTCTATATTATAAGGTATAGGGAAGAGGTAAAAATAAGTATTCTATAAGCTAGTATATAATATGCTAACGCTTTCTATAGTATAAACAATAAAGTATAGGACATAAGACTTTATAAAACAAACGTTTAGCTATAAGGAAAGCTAAAGAGGGAGTCTATAATATTCTAAGGCGCGTTTTACTTTAATAGGTATACTTTTCTCTACGTATTACTAGGATATAAAGCTATAGCTTATAGTAGTATTACTAAGCGCGTTATTTTTAGAACCCTATATAATACGCTTCCTATAATTTTTAAGCTAGATTATACTTTTATATAAGATAACGCTCCTATATATAGGGCCTAGCTTATATAGAATTAGCTAAGCCCTTTCCTTTAAGAGAATAGGGTTAAATCTATAAATTAGCTACTATACTTACCTAATCTTAATTTTATAGAAAATGTATAGAAATTACTAAAGGAGAGGATTTATAGCTAATACTTAGATATTTAAGCTTTACTCTATAATTTCTATATAAAAGAGCGTCTAATAGAGGCTACGATTAAAGCATAGGAAGGTATTAAAGAAGAGATACTTAAAGGACTTATTTTATTAATATCCTATAGACTATAGGCTATTATTAACATAGAAGATTAGTATATAAAATAGTAAAAATACTAGATAAATTCTCTAGCCTCTAAGCTATCTAGAAATAGTCTTTTATTACTATATAAGTCTATTTAGTTATGTTATAGCGATCTTAAGTTTAGGTAGTAAATAAAAGTAACGTATTATAATATCCGTTTACTCGTTTTAGGTAGTAACCTACTATATGTAGGCGCGGGCGTAACCCGAGTAACTACCTAACCTAGTAGGACTTTGTACCGCAGATAGGTAGCTCGGGCTAGCGGGGCTAGACTTACTCGATCTAGCGGATAGTATAGCAAATAGATGTCGGGTAGATTAGCAAATAGTAATACTCTTGTTTACTCGCCTATCCGTAGAATTGGCATGCAAGGGGTCGAAGGTATTGTATGCATGTAGGTAGGGCGGTTTCATCAAAGCTTCTATTGTCAAGCGAGCATCCTGAGTTAGACTCTGCAGCCGCATTGCTCGGCTCCACGTGACACTGCCTACATAGAGGAACGTGACAGGATGAGACCCCCCTCCACCACGGTATAGTATAGTCCGGCTGGACGGTCCCCAAGAGTCACATTCAACCTCATCCTCACGTGCTCTTGTCCGCCTTCCATTCGCGGTTTACGCAGCTGCAGAGGAGTGCCGGTTCCTGACGTCAAAAAATGCACTTTGATTTCTCCGGCTGATGGTTTCAGCCAGCCAAATGGCGCCACCGGACAACAAGTCGAAATAGGCAAGCGAGAAACTGACGATAAACATTGTTTCTTTGGCCCTTGATAACATCATACTGTGACATGTGACAGTTGGCAACGTTTCCAGACTAATGAATCATGGCCTTTCTGACCAATTTAAAAGGCGAACGAAGCTGGTGACCGACGCCCGAGTTAGCATCTTTCCGCCAGCCCAGTCATGATACCTCTGGCCTGGAGTGCACCTGAGATGTGAGAAGAGGCGGACCAGGATTCATCATATGGTCGGAAAACCATGCACTCCATCCCACCCTTGCCACACGCCAAACGTTGCCGCATGCTTGAGAAATATCCAACAATGGCTGGACCGTCAAGTGACAAGGCCTCGTTTTTACGAGAATGCACAGCCGGAGACGCTGACAGAAATCTCATAAAACCAGCCGGCGCCGCGAGGCCAAGCTGCTTCGTTTGGGACATACCAGCCATCTCAATCCGCTGATCCTGCGCTGTTCCTTGAGTCATCTCCTTTCGCCCTTGAACTTGGTTTCGAAGAGCTTTATTTACGATGCCATGTGCTCTATCCAAACTTTTGACGCTACTTGCTCTTGCAGGTTCGACGCAATGCCGGACATTGCAGTCCGTACATACGTCATTGGTCAAGAAATCCGCTGGAAATCCGCTGGGAGCAGTGGGCCTTGTCAACTCGGTCTATTTCACAAACTGGTTCGCCTACGACCACGCTTTGTTCTTGCCTCTCGAAACCTTCTTCTTGATTCTCTGACATCTTGCAGGGGTATTTATGGTCGAAACTATCAGCCCGCGGATTTGCCAGTCTCACAAATTTCTCATATTCTTTACTCGTTCATGAATCTCCGGGCAGATGGCACAGTGTAAGTCAGCACGTCAGAAAATCGCCTACGCCTTGCTGACCGGGAATCAAGTTACTCTGGTGATACGTACGCTGATGTCGAAAAGCATTATCCCGGTGACTGTCCGTGTCCCTTGCCACTGGGTACTCTGCTCGGCCGTCACAGTAGCTGCTAACGATGTTATCTAGCATGGAACGACATTGGAAACAACGCATACGGTTGCGTCAAGCAGCTTTATCTACTTAAAAAGGCCAACAGGAATTTGAAGGTTATGCTCTCCATCGGCGGCTGGACGTGGTCCACCAACTTTCCCGCAGCCGCTTCAAACGCTGCTAGTCGCTCCAACTTCGCCAAGTCGGCTGTTTCGTTCGTTAGAGACTGGGGCTTTGACGGCATTGATGTTGACTGGGAATACCCTGCCGATGGTGTTCAAGCCGGAAACATGATCTTGCTCCTGCAGGCGGTCAGAAACGAGCTTGATGCTTTGGCCGCCAGGTCTGCCCCTGGCCATCACTTTGAACTTTCCATCGCCGCCCCGGCCGGTCCCGATAACTACGGAAAGTTGCGCAAGGACATGGCCGACCTCGGCAGGTTGCTTGATCACGTTAATCTAATGGCTTACGATTTTGCCGGCTCTTGGAGTAACTACAGCGGACACAATGCCAACTTGTATGCCGACAAAGAGAGTCCCAACGCCACGCCTTTTAACACGGATGACGCCGTCGAGGCCTACGTCAAGGGCGGCGTGCCCGCCGAGAAGATTGTGCTGGGCATGCCTATCTACGGCAGGTCGTTTCAGTCTACTGGGGGAATCGGAAAGCCGTTCACGGGCGTCGGCAGTGGCACCTGGGAGAATGGAGTGTGGGATTACAAGGCTTTGCCAAAAGCCGGGGCGACTGTCTTGCATGACGACACTGCCAAGGCCTTCTACAGCTACGATCAGAGCACCAAGGAGCTCATCTCCTTTGACACGCCCGAGATGATCAAGACCAAGGTCTTGTATCTCAAGGATAAGGGCATGGGCGGCAGTATGTTTTGGGAGGCGTCTGCCGACCGCAAAGACGGAGGTTCCCTCATTTCCACCAGCTTTCACGCCTTGGGAGGCATTCAGTCCTCGCAAAACTGGCTCAGCTACCCTGACTCCAAGTACGATAATATCAGGAAAGGGATGAGCGCCCGAAGATAAGAACGTAAACGATCTCAATGAAGGGTGTGTCGCTTTGCTGCTGACGACGGGATATGCTGAAGGGGGTTGTGTTCTTCTTGTGCAGAGTACTTATCGTAGGTGCCTACCTACCTAACTACCTAGGTAGGTACCTAGGTAGGATATTAGAACTATGTACGGTAGCAGTCATTACGGTAGCAGTAGTTGTCAAGGCTTATTCATAATGAGTATCAAGGGGGGTGCAGCAGATGGTAATTCATACTCTTCATAATTCCCTTCTTCCTTGCTAGACCCACTCTTTCGGATTTTTCAGCACGTCTACCAACCGCTGCTCCCTGCTTCTAGGCTCCGGTTCGTGCATGTACTTCCAAGTCGCGGTAAGCGGCAGACTCATCAGTATGCTCTCGACGCGCGACCCCGGTGTATTGAGGCCAAACGCTGTACCGCGATCGTGCACAAGGTTAAACTCGACGTATTTGCCGCGACGAATCTGCTGCCACTCTTTTTCCTCAGCCGAAAAGGCCATGTCTTTTCTTTTCTCAAGTATGGGGATGTACGACGGCAAAAAGGACTTGAGGCAATCCCTGATGAAGGCAAACGTGTTCTCCTGATCACGCTCCGACTCATCAAGGTCGTCAAAGAAGATGCCGCCGACGCCTCGACTCTCGCCGCGGTGCTTGTTGTAGAAGTACTGGTCGCACCATTTTTTGAAGCGGGGGAAGTAACTCTTGTCGTGGGCATCGCAAGCCTCCTTGAGCGTCCTGTGGAAGTGAATGGCGTCTTCATCGAACAGATAGGCGGGGGTGAGATCGCTCCCTCCCCCGAACCACCAAGCCTGGGAGGATCCGTCGGGCTTGGCCGTCTCGAAGAAACGATAGTTGAGGTGAACGGTTGGAGCCATCGGGTTCTTGGGATGAAGCACCAAGCTCAGGCCGGCAGCGAAGAAGTCGAGTGACTCGACGTCCGGGCTGAGCGTCTTGTGATCGGCTCTCATTTTCTGGATAGCAGGCTTCGGCAGCGAACCGTAAACGACACTGACGCCGACGCCGGCCTTTTCGAAAACGTTACCGTCCTGAAGAACGCAGGTGATGCCGCCGCCGCCATCTTTACGCGTCCATTCGTCCTTGCGGAACTTGGTTCCGTCGATCTGTTGGAGTACTGTGACGATGTGTCGTTGCTGCTCCTTGATGAACTTCTCCATTCGCAATCGCATCGGCAGCTGGCTGCCGTCGCCGGTCATTCGCTTCGCCTGAGCATCCTTATCCGCTAGCGAGGCGGTATCGCACTTGAAGGGTTCGGCGCCAGCCTGCGAAGATGGGTCAGTAAGCGTTGACGATGATGCAAGGCTTGGCCGAGCGTGCCAGTTGCCAGATCAGCCCAGCAGTTGATGCCAAGGCGACAGCACAACAGAACAGCCAGGGCGAGGGCCCGCAGGGGGTCTGACGGCTCGCAGACGTCCAAGACGGTCGCCGTGGCCTTGCCGAGATGCTGCTGGTGAGTGGCGGCGATTTCAGACAAGAAGCGAGCCGGGCCACGAGACATTGAGCTCCTCGCCTAGAGAAAGCAGTCATGGCTGTTGTTAGCGACTCGTAGATCCAATGCTGAACGTTGACAAATCGAAGATGCGAGCATTATGTTTCATGATCTGATATGATGCCGTCGTGACCGAGGTACGAATATGTAGTACAATCAATGTTGTTCATTTGTAGATATGTACAGTGGGTTACCACTCAATTCGAGCTTATCTTAACGAAGTTTCTCACTGTAGGGCAGTGATGGTGTTAAGATTTGCTCGTTTTGAGTGGCAGCCCACTATACCTACCTACCTTATGTACTGCCATGTAGGGACTCTGCGATATTTGCATAATATCTACCTACATATGTATGTACGAAGTATACTGCCTTCCTACGTCCGGGGGGTCTCCCTTTTGTCAATAGTGTAGGTGGCACGACAGTATGTACGAAGTATGTATCATGTATGTCAGCTTGCTGCTCTATGTACGAATGAACATGCGGAATTGCGGATACATATGTATTGTATACATGGCCGAACAGCAATGTCAGACGATGACGTGAGGCACTAATAACACATCTCTGTCCATCTCGCCTCCTAGCCTCCTAACCTGCGACGGCGCTTCCTTCGAGCCATGTCCCCCTTAATCTCTTTATAGCCATATCGTTAAAAGTCGGGCACGATGCCGCCGTACAGCCACCGCGCGCAGGTCGCGCTTCTCAATGCCGTTGGTTGCCCTGACTCTTGTCCGACTGGCTTTCCGTCGCTGCACCTCGGCGTCGTGCAGCAGCAACTGCTGACTTACTTGCACTGCACCCCTGTAGGTCAATCGAGTCTTCGATCTGGACCGTGCGGCCGAGTCCCTCGATGATCTGACCGACGGCATCACTCTCGCTCACATCCTCCACGAACTAGACGCCGAATTCGATCCTTCCCACCTGGAATCCAACTCGGGCTCCTCCAAGTATCTGACCAACAAGCGGAATGTCCAGGCGGTTTACAAAGGACTGTTCCGCTTCATCCGCCGGCAGGTCCCAGAGCTAGGCTGCCAGGCCAAGAAGTTTGACTATCATGCAGTCGCCGAAAAACCGGAGGCTCAGGGCATCAGCCAGGTCATTGCTCTTGTTGACCGCCCTTTGTGCCTGCGCTGACATGCGACTGCTTAGATCCTAGCCGTCATGGTGGCCGCCGCCGCCCTGGGACCTGCAAATGGCAAATACGTCCCACGAATACAGGACGGTTTAGACCGCGATGGCCAGGCTGAAATCATGCAAATCATTCGCGCTATGCAGGCCGATGGCGCCAATTACAAGGACGACGAGGACTTGGAAGAAGCACTTGACGCCGTCATGGAGGCCCGAGACATGGATCTGCTCGTAGAAGAGCAGAATGCGGCACTGCGTCACCAACTCGATAGCACGAGGAAGAACTTGTCCGACTACATCACTCGTTTAGAGCACCTACAGCAGAGCCACGATGAGCTGAAGTATGAGAAGGAAAAGAACGACCGAGAACTGGAGATTCTCCGCAAAGCGACCAAAGAGGGAGCAAATAGTGCGGAAGCCATCAAACTGTTGGAAGCCCAAGTGCACGAGCAAATGGAGATTATCGCCAGAAACGAGGAGGCCATCAGAAATCACGACCGCATCAAGTCCCATCTGGAGACCGAAGTTCAGAAGTTGACGCAGAAGAGTATGCAGGCCGATGAATTGCGCGATCAGGTCATCGAATGGAGGCACAAGGCAGAAGAGCTTGAAAAGAAAGCCAATACCGCCGACCGCTTCAAGCAGAAGCTCGAGGCCCAACAAGGACTTGTCAAGGAGGTGCAGAATCTGCAGTACGAGCGAGCCGAGCTCCAGGAGCAACTGCGGACCATGATCATCGATCAAGAGAAGAGCCTGCGCACAAGGAACGCCGAAGAAGAGCTCACCAAGATGATCACTCAGTCTGAGCAGCACCTGTGGGACGAGCGCAATCAGAAAAACCAGCTCGTCAAGGATTTCGCCGCCCTGGAGGAAGACTTGGGGAGACTGAAGGCTCAAAGGGCCCACGACGAGCGCTTCATCCAAGATCTGCAAGAACAGCTACAGCAGGGAGGCGCCAGTTCCTCCCAGGGCGAGGCTCTGGGAACGCTGCCGGCCACATCCAGTCTGGAGGACGAGCTGAACAATGCGGCTGTGGATGAGTGGCAGCCCAATGTGCCGTTAGAAATGTCGAGACTCAAGGCCGAGAACGATCTATTGAGACGGAACCTGAGCTCGACCGGCGATGTCGCCGTTCTTCGTCGTGAAGTGGAAGAGGAACGACTCCAACGAGAGCGACTTCAGCAGAAATATAATGACGTGTTTGAGAAGCAAACGTTGGCGCAGGAGCAGATTCGCGCCTTGACGAGCGATCCCACCAGTCAGAGGTGCGTCTGAGCTTCGAGCTCAACCCGACTAGGATAGGATAAGCTGCTGATGATGGAACGACGCAGTGCCTCCCATATGCTGCGGTCGCAGCTCCTACAGGCGCAGTCGGAACTTGAGGGTGTCAACAAGCGCTATCGGGAGTTGCAGAGTAAGACGGCCGATATCGAAAGAGAGCTCACGAGCGCCAAGGGCCAGCTGTCAGCTGCGGAAAAGGGCGGCATCGACGCCATTCAGGAGCTCAAGAGTACCGACGTCCTCATCTCAGAGTCGCTCAAGAAAGAGCTCGAGCGTCTGCGGGAAGAGTACAGGCTCGTCGTTGGCGAGCGAGATGCCCAAAAGTCACAACTCATCGAGGCGCTACTGGCCAAGGACAAATTCCGCAAGGAGGCCGAAGAAGCGAAAGAGCTTTACGATGCATCGGCTGCCGGCGCTTCCGTTGCCGAGACCTCGGAAGCTCCCAAGCTGGTAAAAAAGATTGAGAAGCTACGCGCTCGTCTAAAGGAGCGGAAGCAGGTGAGTATTGGGAACTGTTCGAGTTGTACATGGCATGTCTAATCCTAAGTCGTCGTAGCAACTCGAGCAGTCGGAGCAAGACAAGCTCGACCTGCAAACCAAGTTGACGGCGTCACGAGCAGGAGAGGATTCGGATGCGCAGAGAGTAAGCCGCCAGAACTGGTCCCCTGCTCCTACCGATGCTTCTTTGCTGACTGAGAAACTATTGCAGGCCTCTACTAATCAAATTATCAAGAACCTGCAGCGGGAGAACGATCTGATAGCAACGGCATGGTATGAACTCACCAGCCGCCTTCAGAGCAATCACGTGGTGCTACAGAGAAGGCAAGACGCTCCTCGGAGCTGGTTGAACAAGCAGAGGCAGATGGTTAATGGTCGGTGATGATGTTGCGTCTTTGCTCTGAACCGCGCTGACCGAACTGGCGCAGTCACGCCGAGAAGAGCTTGATCACCCGTTTCCACATGGAGTTAGTTGTGGTAGAGAGGACCGAGTTTGGGTCGCTTGGCCTACTGGTCTCCATTATCTTCACCGTTGAATAACCATTTTGCACGCGAACAAGGAAGCCTGATGATACATCGGGAGTGGGATAAATCACGGTCTTGGGAATAGAGCGTCTTTCTGTCGTACTCGAACGTACACTTACAAGATATCGGGAGCAGACTGGCCTTTGTAGGTCATTGTTATCATCACATCTGCTTCAACTGGCATCGATGAGACGATATTTACATGGCACGCCACCGTCTGGCCCTCGCCTTTTCGTCCCCGCCTTCGTCAGGCGCTCGCTTGGAGTCCCCATCAGCCCAGCCACCGGCAAAGACGGCGCTCGAGTCCTGCCACTGTTCCTGAACGGTGTCGTCGTTACCGGCCGTCACCAGACAAGCCATGGTCCTGATGACTCCCAGAAGCACGACGATGATGTAGACGAGGAGAATGCCGGTAGAGATGAGTGCTTCCTGGGCCAGAGTGTTTTGAAGCCAGACGACGACGCGGTTGACGGCTCCGGATACCTCGTCGGTCGAAACGGAAGACGGCGAGGCCAGGAAGGTGTGGAGGTCGGAATCGCCCGAAATGGAGTTGCTGGCTCCCAGGCTGAATGTCTTGTTGTCGAAGAGGGGAAAATCGACGTGGGCATGATTGTGCACCCACGTCAAGCCGTTCTGCACGCTTTCGAGTTTGATACCGATGACGCAGTGGACGACGCTCTTGATGGGGCCGAGGAGGGCGGTGCCATTGAAGACGGTTTCCAGCCCGCCCTGCATCTCCCTCAGAAAGATGTTGATGGTGTTGTTGACGGCGTCGGTGGCGTTGGCGACGTACATGAGAACGTCGCGGTTGATGTCATTGTTAAGGCCCTGGATGACACCGTTTGCGTCGGCAGCCCACTGATCCGATACCCTCTCGAGAGCCCCGACAACCTCGCCGGCAAACTCGCCAACCTGATGAGCCACGGCCGGCGTTTCCCGCTCGACAACCTTGAGGAGGATGAGCTGGCAGAGGCACGAGAAGAGGCCAGCAAGGGCCATGGAGAGTATGAACATGGCCGGCACCGACGTTGCGTACGCGAAGCACCATCGTACGAGCACCTGTCGTCGCCGGCCGCGGAACTTGGAGGCTAGCTTAATACCGCACGAGGCTGTGACCGGCCGCGAGGCGATGTAGACGATGTCCATGGAGTCGTATCTGCTCTTGGCCACCAGTCCAGCGTGTTTCTGCTGGCGTCGCCACCGCCTGATCTCGAACCAGGCCATGGGCAGTATGGCGACAACGGCAAGAATCGAGAGCAGGACGGCGAATGCGACGCGAGCTTGGCGGAGAAGACCGAAGAGGTGCTCGAAGAAGCTCTGGAGCTTTTCATTGTCGGAACAAAACGTGAGCCTCTGCTTCTGCGCTTGCGGAAACACGTCACGGTTGAACTTGTAGTTGCCAAGGGTCGAGTTGAGAGCCTTGCGGGCCATGTCGAAGGGGATAGCAATCGCCTGCTTGGTCAGGTTCTGAACCTGAGCAAAGTCAGGCAGGTCCTTTTCGAGTTTGCGGACGTCCTTGGCGAAGTCGTTGGGGTGAAGGTCAAACTTCTTGAGCTTGTCGAGTGGCTTGGAGAAGTCGACTTTGGGAATGTCCGGGACGAAATGGCCAATGATGGAATGTTCGATGCCGTCGGTGACCTTTCTAACAGCCTTCTCCAGGCCGCTTGCAACCTCCTGTATCTCAGTCGCCGTTCCGTCAATGACCTTGTGAAAGGCCTCGGTGGCTTCCTCGCTGACGGAAGCCACCAGCTCGAGGCTGCCATGAACCAAGGCGGTGATGAGACAGACGTAGGTGGCGGTGATGAAGTTGATGTAGAAGATGATGATGCCTTGAACGCCATACATGATGAGGTCCAGCCCCTTCACCATGGCCTCGACGGCTTTCTCGATGCCCGACGCAGCAAGCTCATTGACGCCGAGGGACAGATAGTGAGGCATGGAGGCCATGCCGCTCCCGATATCCTCTACCTTGGTGCATGCCGACAGCGCCTTTGTCTTTGCGTCTCCCACGTTGTGGTTGAGCTGACCGATGAGGAGCAGGACGCGGACCAGGACGAGTAACAGCAGTACCGTCCAGCGGTTGATCCATATCTGGGAGAGGCGTGAGGGGAGGCCAAGATAGGGAGTGTAGGACGGTCCCAGCCGTCGTGAGTGAAGCTCATGCGGCTTTCGAGCATCGGTCGATTCGAAGGACTCTGTCCTGAGAGATTGGGGAACATCAGGGTAAGCCTCTGCGTGCTTTCTCGAGGTAGAAAGCATCTTGGCTTCAAGTCGAGATGGGCGTAAGAGATGAGGATTAATATCTCGATGTAGGTATCGAGCCACGAAGCGATGGTTGAAGAGAAGGGACGGCGAAGAGAATGCCGGCGCAGTCAGAGTTTCGAAATGACAGTGACGGCGATGAATGTCAATGACACGACTCTCTTGTCGGTTGCAAACGAAACGCTCATTCACAAGAAATTAGGAAAATACAAAAAATCTCAAAGGCAGCCAGCCGCAAAACGGGGGGATCGAATTTCTGATCTACCCTCAAGAAACGAAACCCAGGACAATAGAGGCGATTATCAGTGGGACAATAGAACAAAGGGGGATCGAGGCAAGAACAATAACAAGGACTTTAGCCGCCGGAGCTGCCCTTTAGCGCCGGGCGAATCACCTCTTAGGCAAGGCAGCCATTCAGAACAGCCGCCTGAATCCAATAGGGACAAACAGAAGGGTGGAAAGCACCTAAGCGCCGGGGCAAGATGTGGCTGCGGCCGCTCAAAGCCGGCCGCTATGGCGGGCGAAAGGGGACGACCAATCGGCTCCTCTGTTCATCATTGTTCGCGACAAAGGGCTCTGCTGGCGGCTGGCGTACTGGATTGCGCGCACATCGCTTCACGAGACGCGTCACGACGGGAAGAGGCTGCTTCGACGCAACCAGATTTCTGCTCAAGCTAGCAGCAGAAGGGTTTATCGTGAAGCTTACCTCAGGCCAGGTGGGTTGGATGCCCACTGCCCCATCCATGCGTATGCCGCTTTATCAGAGGCAACAAGATCCTAGGACACCCACAGAGCGGCGAACCAAAGCGCTGACTTTGAAATCCCCTAAGCACCTCGACTGCGATGAAACGATGAGAAGGGCTCAATATAAACGGTGATACTGATACCTCTCAGCCGCTAATCCCGTGACCCGACCTGGCAGGCCAATTCAAATAGCCGCCTGCAGGCTGGGACGCAGGTGTGGGCTAAAAAAAGACACGGCTGACACCTCAAGCCCCTTTCGACTCTGTTCCTGATCGTCGAGTGCCAACCCACGGCTTCATACAACATGTGCCGACGTCATTTCCGGTCATGACAGTTTGACCACGGAGTCGTTACCGCAGACGACGGCGTCGGCCATGGAGGCGCGCAAGCTGGCAAGCGTAGCCCGACTGCGCGCATTGAGAGGCCCTGGAGTAGCGCGATCTAGTACATAGTCGATAATATGATCTTTATCTTCAATTTCCTTAGGCTCGAGCCCAAGCTTGATCCTTTCCTCGTTGAACCGCTCCTGAACGGCGCGCGTCTGCATCACGAGCCAGCGCAATCCCCAGCCGCAAGGGCCTAGGTCTTGGAGCCGGCCTGGCTTTGTCCCCAGAAGGTAATTGTCCACACCGCCCTCACGTAGGATCGTCTTGAGGACGCGGAGCGTAAGACGGAGCCTTATGCGTACGCCGAGAGCTTTGGATTTGAGGATCTTGACGTGGATGTTAGGCCGCCACAACCGCTGGCTTTTGGTAAACCACTTTTCGGAAACATTGTAGCCATAGCGGACGCGGGCGTGTCCGTAGAGCCCACGGTTCGACTGCTTGTATACGCGGCGTTCGCCATAAGGGTAAGCAGGCACGAGGTCCCGCGGGAGCTTGGTGGGTTTGATAGTTTTGGCGAATAAGGGCGTGGTGGTGGATAAAGTTCGAAAGACGTTTCCCGGATATCTCATCGTCTTGTTCGCCACCGTCGGAGTGGCTGCCCGGGGGAAGGCCAAGGCGGGCGAGGACCCCCAAGATGACGAACTTGGTAAGAGACGGACCGAAGCAAGAGTTGCTAATCGGCGTAGAGGACTGACTGCCGCCGAGGGCAGCATTTCGTCGTGAAGAGAGCGCCTCTAAGGTTCTTTCAATTGCTTGTTGCTGTTGCTTTGAATGGTTTCGGTCGACAATCGGCTCTCGATTCAAAGGCATTGATGGTGTTTTTCTTAGTGCATCAATCTCAGCTTCGACTCCGAGATCCTTCGAGATACGGATACTAAGCTTGGCCTTAGTCAGCAGACTAGCTCCTTAAAGGTACACGTGACTCCGCGCCTCGCCTATGATAGCTTACTATACCTTTTACTATAAAAAGCGGTATAAAGACAATGTTATTAATACTTAAAAATTACTCTATTCTAGATATATTTTTAAAAAGGTTTACCTTTTAGTATAAATATATCTTACTAGTTATAATAATAAGAGGTGTTACTTATAAAGCTATCTTACCTTATATAGCTAACTTTTTATAATTTAACTTTAAGTATAGTAAGTTACTACTTAAAACGAGTAAACAAATATTACAATATATTACTCTTATTTACTACTTAAACCTAAAATTGCTATAATATAAAGAAAATAACTTATATAGTAATAAAATAAGTATTTCTAGGTAGCTTAAAGATTAGAGTATTTATCTAGTATTTTTAATATTATATATACTAGCTTTATAGGTTAATAATAGGTTATAGCCTATTAAATATCTACTTTAAGATACTTACTAGTTTAATTCTAGATACTTAATAGCCTTACTTACTTACTTACTAAATATAAACGAATTCCTTAATACTTATTTAACTATTATGCCTTCTATACTAAATACTATAACCTTAGATATATTTATATAACTATCTTTCTTTATATTATTAACTAGACTATTAGTATAGGCACTAGCACTAGCGATAGTAGAGGGAGCTGTTACGTAAGGTAGCTCTAGGATCCTAGGGCTAGCGGTGTAGGCACTAGTACTAGCGATAGTAGAGGGAGCTATTACGTAAGGCAGCTCTAGGATCCTAGGGCTACTCTAGGGTAAGTCTATAGCTAGCCCGAGGCTAGTCCGTAACTACCCTAGGGCTAGCCCTTAGTAGGTCTGTGCTATACGTACTCTTACGTATAGCCGCGGACTTTTATATTTCTATACTAATATAGGTATAGGGCTAGGGGTTTTAAACCCCTACCCTTATATATATTCTTTCCTTCTTCTTCTTCTTTTTCGAATAAGAGATATTATTAAACACACACATAGCTTTACTATTATCTTAAAGGCCTAGTCTAGGCTTTACATAACGCCTTCTATACTAATTAGTCTCTAGGCTCTAATAGAGACAGAATAGCTACGAAGAAGAGACATCGCAAATTTAACTAGTCTTTTGTTACTAGTACTTTCGTAGGTATGCTTAAATAGTTTCGGTTAGGACTTTTCCCTGCTAAAGGTATACTCTTAGACAATTAGACTAGTCCCTTGTCGCTAATCTTTATTCCTAAGAGAGTGTTATATTATATATAGTAAATAATAGTTCCTATAAGAACTAGTATAGAACTACTATTAGAAAACACATAGTATACTAAGGATAACTAAGGACCTTAGGTAAGATGCCTTAAAATTATAGAGAAGCTAAGGATCGAGATTACTAAGGACGCTAACGTCTTAGACTAGTATCTTAGTAGGAACCTTTAGAACCTTTACTCCCTAGATAATACTATAAGTAGTATAGAACTTAATACGTATATCCTCTCCTATACTAACTAGTATTATAGGACTAAGTATAGTAACGATTAGATCTTTAGGATATTCTAGGAGGACTTTAAGGGTTAGACGGCTATAACGTTTAAGTAGTACGATCGTACTCTCTATAGTAGGCTCTAATAGGTCTTACGAGGGAGGGGCCTCTACGTAAGACGAAAAAGGGCTCTAATTATTAAGACCCTTATCTTATTTCTATAGGCGGAAGATATGCCTAAATAAGACTACGAGGAGCTAATAGCTACTACCTTTATATACGAGTTAGCTATATCCTAACTACGCGATAGGATTAGTAGAGATCTGCTATCGACGCCTATATAAAATACTAAAGAATACATTATATGTCTGTTACTAACGGCTAATCTCTCTCTATAGCTCTACGAAGAAGCTCCTAACGCCGTAGAAATCGACGCACTCCTTACCCTTAGCCTAACCCCGATAACGGATATCCTCGCCCCTAGCCTAACCCTAATAACGGATATCCTTGCCCTACTCCTACACTAGCCTAAAATAAAATTCCCTAAGGGAGAAATATAGATCGAGGAAGTATGCTACTAACGCTATCTTCGAGAGGAGCTCCTATTAGAATCTAGGGGAGATATGCGTACGCGTTAATGCGTAGGTTAACCGTAGGAAAGGGAGTAGGCAGATAGGAATTTAAGAGCTACGACGAGGGGGTAGGTAGGGAAGGGTAAGATAATAATAGAGCCTAAAGGAGGGCATCGCTAGGCAGAAGGCCTAGATTAGAAAAAGAGTTAAGTGTTAGTATAGGTACTAGCACTAGCGATAGTAGAGGGAGCTATTATATAAGGTAGCTCTAGGATCCTAGGGTAAGTCTGTAGCTAGCCTAAGGCTAGTCTGTAACTACCCTAGGGCTATCCCTAGATAGGTCTAGGCTATACGTACTTATATATGTAGTCGCAGACTTTTATATTTCTATACTAATATAGGTATAGAGCTAGGGGTTTAAAAACCCCTACTCTTATATATATTCTTTCCTTCTCTCTTTAAGAGATATTATTAAATAGACATAAAGCTTTACTACTATCTCGAAGGCCTAGGCTAGGCTTTATATAACGGTTTCTATAAAGTTAGTTATATCCTAACTATAAAATAGGATTAATAGGATTAGTAGTAGCCTTACTACCTTTAAAGAGGAAAAGGTAAGGGAGGCTATAACTAAGACAATACTAGAGGGTATTAAGCTATCGATATCCCCTATAGTATAGGTAAAAATAGAGGATAGAGGTATCCTAGTAATAACGTTAATACTTATATATAATGCTATAGAACTAATTATATATTTATTACTAATAACCTATCTACTACCCCTTAAGTATAACCTAGGCTATAAGGTATATAACTTATATTAATAGGTAATAGAATAGCTAACGACTATAAGCTAGTAATATATATAGGCTAGTATAGTAGCTTATAGTATTAAGCCTATTATAGTACTAGCTTCTATTAACGAATTAGCGTATATTCTCTTACTAAGTAATATACTAAACGAGCTAGTAAATATAATAAAAGTAATTAACTTTATAAAGCTCTAGAATAAGGATCTTAGTTATATAAGTTATATATATAATATCTTTAATAATAAGATCTAAGCTTTTCTTAAAGTCTACTATATGTTATAAATCTGCCCTAGTAAATTCTACGTAGTGTTTACGATAGCCTTTAAGGATTATACGTATAACTACTTTCTCTTATATATTCTAAAGGATATAACGTTTATATAAATCTATAATATAATAAAGCTATACTTTAATACTATATATAACTACTAAGTATATTATAACAACTAGTCGTTATATTCTTTTATATAACTTTATTAGGTAAATAAAGGGAAGTCTATAGTTAAAGTTCTTAATATCCTTATAAATAAGCTTCTTTTATATTAATAAGCCCTTACTCTAGTATAGTAATAGGAATTAGACTTTATTTATATACTTAAGAGAGCTTATTATAGTATGCCTAAACTTAATATAGCCCTTTTTCTTATACTAATCTTATTCTAGAAGCTTTATATAGACCTTTATATTTTTATTAAGGTAAACGCTTCCTTATAGCCTATAACCTTCCTTATAGACTATAAATATAACTACTTAAAGTCTAGAAGGTAGCTAGGTCTATAATGCTATAAAGTGTCCTTATAACTACTACTATTATAGAAGAAGTACTATTATATATATAATAAGACTAGATATTTTTTAATAAAACATATGTATAAGGAACGCTACTAAGCCTAATAGCGATACGACTAGTAGTAATAATATAATAGGAATTTACTACGTACCTAAGGATACTTAATATATCTACTTAAGTATAAGGGTAATAATCTTATAAACGCCCTAGATAAGGATATAAGTACCTTATCTAGTAGAGACTAGAATAAAGAGACCGTTAATACTACTAAGGAGGATACTTATAGCTATATAGCTATAAGCTTCCTATGTAAAGAGGCTATAAGATATTAACTTAGCTTACTTACCCTTACTATAGGTAAGGAGATAAAGATAATAGTTAAATAGCTAATAGTTAATTCTACTACTAATGCTTTCTTTCTTAACTACTATTTTATATAGGTCTTCTAAGGTATTATCCCTAATATAGGCATAGCTTAGAACTCTACTACTAGCTATCCCTAATTTCTTACCCTTTACTATAAGCGTCCTAATATAATGTTTAATAAATCTATAAAAGGGTTTATAATAATTACCTTTAGAGGTATTATACTAGTATCTTTACTTAGATCTATTAAGCTTAATATACTTATAGGGATAGTTAAATTCTATATATTTAATATAGTAATACCTTTTCTCTTCTATCTATAGGATATATAATACCTAAGCTACTATCTTAACGTCCCTTATAGATATATAGTTACGTACGATAGAGCTACGATCCTAGTAATGTTCTACTAAGAATATATATAGTTCTTCCTTAGTAAGCTCTAATATACTATATCTACTATATTCCTTACTAAGGCTAAGCTCTACTAACTTTATTAGTAGTTTAGATATTTTTTATGTAACGCTTATATAAGCTCTTAACTTATACTAGTTATAATATTAATAGTAAGAGCCTTAAGTTAATCTATATGTTCTACTACTACTACTAGCTTAAGGGTAAAGCCCTATAATGTTTTAAATTTATACTTTATAATAACTATAACTTTAATTATAAAGTTATTATAGATATAATATACCTTAGTAGCTACTACGTCCTTTATCTTATTAACTCTACTACCTCCTTCTAGGCTATACGCTTCTTATAGGACATAATAGCTAGGTATATATAGGAAACGTTTAAGGTATACTAGATTAATACGTACCTTAGTCTACTAGATTTCCTCGCCTATAATACTAGTACTAACTTTACTACTACTAAACTATAGGTAGAGGCATACTTATATAGTATAACGTATTACTAAGTGCCTATAGAAGTATATTAGAGTATTAGAAAGGTTAAGTAGTATTATATACTTCTTTAACGTATGTATAAGATCTTTTAAGGGAGATTAAGGACGTACTACTAGATATAATATTATAGATAGCTATAAAAGCTATTAATAATACTACTAGCCTAGATAGCCTTATACTAACACTCTTAATATTTAGGGTATACTTATAGATAACGATAGATTCTATACCCTTACCCTTAGCTATATAATATACCTATACTTATACTAAAGTAATAATAGAACTTTATAAGGCTATAAGTATAAGACGAGTTACTAAGGCGCTATATAAGGGTATATCGAAGGACACTATAATAATACTCTCTTCTATTCTCTCTATTAGCTCGCCTATACTTATATTCTACGAAAAGGTAGGATAGTAGGGCCCTTTTAACGTTGATTTTATTAAGGATTATAATATAACCCTTAACTTTATTAATAGCCTAATAACTTTTCGTAGTATATATATTAAGCTATATAAAATAAAGGCCTATAATACTATAGGTAAGATACTACTCTTTTATAATACTACTAAATAGGGACCTATTTTGTCTTCTAATAATATTCTAAGGCTAGCTATACCTTAATAAAGGGGCTAACCTTACGTAAGTAAAGGGAAGTTAATTATTGTACTACTAGTACGTAATACTACTAGTAAGACTACTAATACCTTCCTTATACTATAAGAAATAGCTAATTTCTCTCTCTCTCTATAGCTCTTAAAAGAAGGTTATATTACTACTAATAGTAATCCCTTTAAAGCTTCTAATACTATAGAAATTAACGCCCTCCTTACCTCTAGTATAATAGTACTAACCCTAATACTATTAAACTTCTATAGCTATGTCTTTAAATACTAACTTATATAAGAGGTTAAGGGGAAGAATATAGAGTACCCCTATAAAAAGTCTCGCCTAGTTATATAAGGCTATAATAACGCTAGAAAAGCTAACCTCCTTACGTAGTTACTAACTATCTAACATTATAGCTAGTAGTTCTTTCTTATACTTACCCCTTCTCTTTACTCTAGAGGTATAATACTTATATTCTATAATATTACATAAGCTTATATATAGTCTAAATCTACGCTCTAGCGCGATATCCTTACTCTACTCTTATATAAGCTAAAAATAAAATTCCCTAATAGAATAGTTCTATAAATTATAAAGCCCTTATATAGGATTATAGAAGTAAGTATATATTAGTTTAAGATATACTAACGCTACTCTTAAGAGGAGCTTTTACTAACGCTAATGTTCGATCTATACTTACTAATCTCTAATACTAATACTAACTTTAGGATCTATACCCTCTAAACTAATAATATAATAATTTTTATTTTAAATACCTTCCTTAATAAGGAAGCTTATAGGCTTAAAGTTATAAAGCTAAAGGTAAAGGGCTAGAAGGACTTAATAGATAGTAATATAGAGAACTTTAATAGATATAGACTTACTATAGTAAGTAATAGGATTTATATAGGCTAAAAGGGATAAAGGGTAAGGCTTACCCTTATTAATAAGTCTGCTAGAAAAGGTATAGTATATACTATATATATCTAGTAGTATATATAAGCGTATATATTATTAGCCTTTACTAGCCTAAGGCTACGTATAATCTATTAGTTATAGTATAGGCTTAGTAGCTAAGTAATAAGGATATTAATTACTTTAATAAGTATATCTACTAGTAAAAGTAGTAGCTAGACTATAGCCTAACCTTCGTACCTATAAACCTTAAGAGGGCTAAGCTCTTTATTTTTATAGATACCTTATTTATAAATAATAAGGACCTAAGGTCTTAAATTAGGTTCCTTATTATCTTTATAGAAGAGTATCTATAAGAATAGGAAAAGAATAGTATATTCCTTCTTAAAGGTAATATCTTATACTAGAGCTCTATAAAGTATAAGAGGGTTACTAAGAGTATACTTAAATCTAAGATATATAGTCTTATTATAGGATATAATACTAGGTTCGTCCTAGTAGATATCCTTAAGACTATCGCTCGCTACCTTTACCTTCTACTATTACTAATTATAATCTATATAGACTCGTATTCGCTATATAAGTACCTTATAAAGATAGAGTTAATAGTAGAAAAGAGGCTAATAATTAACCTCCTTGTCCTATAGTAGTTATACGAGCGATGCGAGATTAAAGAGGTATAATAGATTAATAGGCATAATAATCCTATAAATGCCCCCCTATAAACGCCCTAACAAAGCCTATACCTAATAATACTCTAATAAGGCTAGTAGATAGTAGGGAGCTATGTATATATATTAAGGTATAGGTTAATTATAAGAAGGGGAGTAAATAGGTAGGAAGCTAGGGTAGGTAGGGAAGGGTAATAATAACAGTAATAATAATACCTAAAGGGGGTATTACTAGGCGGGAGGCCTAGGCTAGAAAAAGAGTTAAGTGTTAGTATATATACTAGTACTAGCGTAGGTAAGGGGAGTTATTACGTAAGACAGCTCTAGAACTCTAGGGCTTCCCTAGAGCTTCTCTAGGGCTTCCCTAGAGCTTCTCTAGGGCTCCCCTAGGACTAGTCCCTAACTAGTCTAGGGCTACCCCTAGGTAGGTCTAGGCTATACGTGCTTTTATATATAGCTATAGAGCTTTATATTTCTATACTAATATAGGTATAGGGCTAGGGGTTTTAAACCCCTACCCTTATATATATCCTTTCCTTCTTTCTTTAATAGATATTATTAAATAGATATATAGCTTTACTACTATCTTAAAGGCCTAGGCTAGGCTTTATATAATACCTTCTATAATATATAGCTATAGAGCTACCTAGGGGCGGCCCTAGACTAGTTAGAGACTAGTTCTAGGGGAGCCCTAGAGAAGCCCTAGGGAAGCCCTAGAGAAGCCCTAGGGAAGCCCTAGAGTTCTAGAGCTATCTTATATAATAGCTCCCCTTACCTACGCTAGTACTAGTATATATACTAACACTTAACTCTTTTTCTAGCCTAGGCCTCCTGCCTAGTAATACCCTCCTTTAGGCATTATTATTACTACTATTATTACTATTCCCTACCTACCCTAGCTTCTTACCTATCTACTCCCCTTTCTATAATTAACCTATACCTTAACGCGTACGCGTAGCTCCCTAATATCTACTAGCCTCGTAAGAGTATTATTAGGCGTAGGCTTCGTTAGGGTATCTATAGGATTGTTATACCTATCGATCTATCGTACTTCCTTAATCTTATATTGCTTATATAACTACTATAGGGTAAGAAGGTCGATTATTAGCCTCTTTTCTACTATTAACCCTATCTTTACGAGGTACTTATATAGCGAATATAAGTCTATATAGATTATAACTAATTAGTATAAAAGGCATTATATAAAGCCTAGCCTAGGCCTTTAAGATAGTAGTAAAGCTATGTGTTTGTTTAATAATATCTATTAAAGAGAAAAGGAAAGGATATATATAAGGGTAGGGGTTTAAAACCCCTAGCCCTATACCTATATTAGTATAGAAATATAAAGCTCCGTAGCTATACGTAAAAGTACGTATAGCCTAGACCTACCTAGGGGTAGCCCTAGACTAGTTAGGGACTAGTTCTAGGGGAGCCCTAGAGAAGCCCTAAGGAAGCCCTAGAGTTCTAGAGCCGTCTTATGTAATAGCTCCCCTAACCTACGCTAGTGCTAGTATATATACTAATATTATTTAAATTATAAAGTAGTAAAAGGTACTTATATACGCTCTTATAATTAACCTTTTAAATATCTAGAGTAAGTATTAGACTTACTTAAGACTTTATTAAAGTAGTTATACCTATTAATCCTTAGTTTAAAGGATTTTAGCTTAACTATATTAAAACTTAAGAAAGAATAAGTAAAGATAGATAATAGGAAGAACTCTTAGATAGATTTACTATCTTAGAAATCTTTAAGTATTAATTTAATAGGGAAGAAACCTACTAATAGAGTTAAAAATCTAGCTTCTTAACATTTTAAGGGTAAGAGTTAGGATCTAATAATAAGTAATAGTCTTAATAGTAATAGTTAAATAGGAATAATAATAATAATTAACTAAATCTAGATAAGAACTATCTATATAGTAAGAACTACTTCTTATTTTAATATACTTACCTTAATCTAGAAAGGCTTACGTTCCTTAAAACTTAGTATCTAGACTTTTAGCTTAAAAGAGAAACTAAAACTAAGATAAGAAAGTAGTTATTTAACTTAAATAATTAAAAGTAGTTAAGTAACTTATTAGCTAAGTAAAAAGAGTATATAAATAAGAAAAATAGTAAATAGAGTAATAGATCTTAGTTAATTTAAAGAGTAGCTATAGCTTTAAATTAATTTTTAATTACTTACTCTCTTTTACCCCTTTATTTATAATATATCCTTAGATAGTTATATCTATAATAACTACTTACGCTTTAAAGATTTTAGTTACTTAGAAGAAGTCCTTTATTTAAGAGTATAATAGATCCTAATTAAGGGATTTAGCTTAGTCCTTATATGTGTTTTTAGAGGATTTTTTAAACTTTTTAACTATACCTATATCCTAGATTTCTATACTAACCTTATATTAACTATTCTTCTTAAGTAAACTAAGTATAATTAGGACCTTAAATTAGGAAACGTAACTAAAGATAGTTAGCTTATTATTATACTCTAACTATTTATACCTAGTTTATTATAGAGTATAATCTATTATATACTTCTAATAACTCTACCTTTATTACTACTTATATTATAATAATTCTATAAGTCCCTACTAGTAAGTAATTAGCTTATAAATAGTATAACTAGCTTACTTATATTAATCTAGTAGATATTAAGACTAAGGAGGCTTAATAACTTAGAGTTAAGCTTATTATAGATAAATTATTTAACTATAAAGTCTATAGACTCTCTAAGGCTTGTTAACTAGTTTCTTAAAAGGAGCCCCTTTTAAAGGCTCTTATTTCTTTTATTATTTCTTTATTAAAATCTTGTCTCTATTAAGAGTATACTATAGTATTTTTAGCTCTTTTTATTAAAGATAACTTTACTAAACTTATCTTCTTTTATTTATTATATAATACTATAATAATATTAATTCTTATATATCTTTAAAGCTTATTTTAATTTATTTAATAATAATCTAGTCTCTATGTTTTAGTTATTTATTATAATAATAATCTAGACTTATATACTAAGTATATTTAATTTATCTTAGAGAAGGGTCTTATTAATAACCTAATAGTACTATATACTTCTATATAAAACGGTTAGACTAAACGTTCTAGGGGGGTAATATTTACTAAGGCTTAAATAATAAGAATCTATTTTAACTTACTAGAGAACCTAGAGCTAGATATTTAAGCTATAGTAAGTTTTATCTATAATAGAACTCCTTTAAGGTTAGAAGGTAGATAATTGTTTCTACTAGTAACTACTCTTTATAACTAGATAAAGAATAATAATTAATAAACCCTCTTAAAGTTATTATAATATCTAAACTTATTATTTCTAAAAGATTATAGATATAAGACTTATTTTATAATAGTAAAAGTACTTTAATTAATAAGGAAATAGGATCTTAAGCTTAAGCTATATATAGAAATTAGCTACCTTATTAGGTAAAATTTATCTAATATCTTCTATATCTAGATTCTAGTAAGAAAGGAAGTTTAGAGACTAAGAGACATTACTTTCCTAGAAGGTAATTATTTCTTAGGCTTTAACTAACTTATAAGGATTCTAGAAGAACTAGAGATTTAATTTATAGGGGAAGTTAAGGATAAGGAACTAGAGGATATTAAACTCCTCTCTATTAAGTACTTAAGTAAAGAGACGCCTAAGGAGCTACTACTATAGGATATATAATAGCTTCCTATATATATATTAATAAAATAAGTATTAGTACTTTTAGAACCTATAATAGTTATAATCCCTAAACTAATACTTTAAGAATTAAGAATTAATATGTATATTATATTAAGACTATAAGAACTAGGCTTTATTTAACTTACTAAGTAGAGTATAAGAAGATCTATAAGAACTAATAGATTTTAAGAGACTTATAAGCTAAATTATATATATTTTATATTACTAAGTTTCTACGTTAATTTAGGTAAAAGGGAGTATAATATAGTAATTACCCTAGAGCCTAATACGTAGAGAAAGCTCCTTTATTATTTATATAGAAAAGAGTTTATAAAAGTAGCTTAAAAGGAGTAGAAGGCCCTTATTAATAGGGGTATATTTAAGCTAGTTAATAAAGATTAAGTTAAGAGTAATATAATTCTACCTATTACTTAGAAATTTAAGTATAAGTTTAATTAATAGGAGTATTTAATTAAGTATAAAGAACGACTATATATTTATAGGGATTTATAGCCCTATAATTATAAGGGGACCTATACTACTATCCTTATAGCTTATAACTTCTAGGTACTTATAGTAATTATAGCTAAGTATAACTTTAAAATCTACTCTTTTAATACTATTAATGCCTTTATTAATACTCTTATTAATATATATATATATATTATTTAAATAGTTTTTAAGTTCCTAGAAAGGTTCTTAAGCTTAAAAAGGCACTTTATAGACTAGAATACTAACCCCTTTTCTAGTAAAGAGAACTCTTAGGAGTACTTATATAACTTAACCTCGTTCCCTATAATAAGGATTTATATATTTACTAATCTTAGTATCTTATAGTCCCTTTTATATAAATAATATCGTTCTTTTATATTATAAATATTATTATAAGAAAGTTAATAATTTTATTATTAAACTTAAGGGAAAGTTTAATATAACTTATAATAATTTAGAATAGTTCCTTTCTATCTAGGTTATATAGGATTAAAGTAATAGCTCTATTATATTAGTTTTAGATAGTTATATTAATAGTATTATTAATTTTTTTTAGTTAGGATTAGGATAGCGATATCTCTTAGGACTCTTTTCTATTCCTACCCTCCCTAGTATATTAGAAGTTTAAAGGATAAATTATAAAGGAGTAAATTTATTATTATTAAAGTGTTATTAGTAGTCTTAACTATAACTAAATATCTTAGAAGTAACTAATAAACTCGTAGAATTTATATAGAATTCTTTTCTAGAGTATCTCTTAATAGCTCTTTATATTATCTGCTATCTTTATTATACTAGATTTAATACTATTATTTATAATAGTAAGGAGGTAAATTAGTATCCTAAGATTAAGATATACTTAAATACCTTATTTATAAATAATAAGAAATCTAGGAAGTTATCCTAGGGTTGCCTTTTAAGATCTTTAGAGAATATATTATATAGTTAGCTAGGAAGTAAGCTATAGTTATAACCTCTTCTACTAAAGCTAAGTTACTTACCTTTTTATTTATAGTAAAGGAACTTATTTCTATTTTAAGACTTCTTAATTCTATTACTCTTATAATATATTAACTAATTATTTATTATAATAATTAATAGACTATTAAGCTAGTTACTTTAAAAATACTAAGGATTAAGATAGTACTTAAGTATATAATATATATAAGACTTAGGCTAGATAAGCTTATCTCTAAGGGTACTTTAAAGTCTTATATAAAGCTACTAATAAGATACTAGTAGATAGCCTTATAAAGCTACTCTTAAAGTAGTAATTTAGTATATTTAGGTTATAGTTAAGACTTTAAGAGAACTAGTAGTTATTATTAATTAAGGTAAATATATCTAGTAAAGAGCTATATCCCTAATATGCTAAATAACTACTATATACTATATTAACTAAACTAATATAATAAGTATATTACTTAAGCTCCTTTATTTAAACTAATTAAACTAGGTAATAGGCTAACTTACCTATATATTTACTTACTAAGACTAAGTAACCTACTTACTTAGAGAGAGTAAGGACCCTATAATAGTTTATAGTTAGGGATTAGATAAAAATAATTAACTTAACTAGCTAATATAGGGCCCTCTAAGTATCCCCTAATACTACTTAGTAGTAATAAGCCCTTTCCTTAGTAAAGAGTATCTCTACTTACTTGTTAATAACCTTACTATAACTAATAGTAACTAGGGCTAATATATAACTTATAGTCTAAGTAACTAAGGAGTCGTTTATAATATTTTTAAAGCTATAGTATAAGGAAAAGTATTAGTATAGACACTAGTACTAGCGATAGTAGAGGGAGCTATTACGTAAGGTAGCTCTAGGATCCTAGGGCTACTCTATAGTAAGTCTATAGCTAGCCTAAGGCTAGTCTGTAACTACCCTAGGGCTATGCCTAGGTAGGTCTAGGCTAAATTTACTCTTACGTATAGCTATAGACTTTTATATTTCTATAATAATATAGGTATAGGGCTATATTAAACATATACATAGCTTTACTATTATCTCGAAGGCCTAGGCTAGGCTTTATATAATGCCTTCTATACTAATTAGTCTCTAGGCTCTAATAGAGATAGAATAGCTACGAAGAAGAGACATCGCGAATTTAACTAGTCCTTTATCGCTAGTGTTTTCGTAGGTATACTTAAATAGCTTCGGTTAGGACTTTTCCCCGCTAAAGGTATACTCCTAGCTAATAAGACTAGTCCCTTATCGCTAATCTTTATTCCTAAGAGAGTGTTATTGTAGAAGGCGTTAGGTAAAGCCTAGCCTAGGCCTTCGAGATAATAGTAAAGCTATGTGTTTGTTTAATAATATCTAACGAAGAGAGAAGGAAAGGATGTGTGTAAGGGTAGGGGTTTAAAACCCCTAGCCCTATACCTATATCGGTACGGAAATATAAAAGTCCGCGGCTATACGTAAAAGTACGTGTAGCCTAGACCTACCGCGACTGTACGTAAAAGCACGTATAGCCCGGACCTGCCTAGGGGTAGCCTAGGACTAGTCCCTAACTAGTCCTAGGGGAGCCCTAGAGAAACCCTAGGGAAGCCCTAGAGTTCTAGAGCTGTCTTACGTAACGGCTCCCCTTACCTACGCTAGTGCTAGTGTATATACCGACACTCGACTCTTTTTCTAGCCTAGGCCTCCCGCCTAGTAATGCCTTCCTTTAGGTATTATTATTATCCTCCCCTACCTACCCTAGCTTCCCGCCTCCTTACCCGCTTACTCGTTCCCCTTCCTACGATCGACCTATGCCTCGACGCGTACACGTAGCTCCCTACTATCTACTAGCCTCGTTAGAGCATCGTTAGGCGTAGGCTTCGTTAGGGCGTCCGTAGGATTATCGCGTCCGTCGATCTAGCGTACTTCCTCGATCTCGTATTACTCGTATAACTATCGTAGAGTAAGGAGGTCGATTATTAGCCTCTTCTCCGCCGTTAACCCTATCTTTACGAGGCACTTATATAGCGAATACGAGTCTATATAGATTACGATTAGCGGTAGCGAAAGGCGAAGGCAGCGAGCGATAGTCCCGAGGATATCTACTAGGACAAACCTAGCGTCGTAACCTATAACGAGACTATATATCTTAGATACGAGCACGCTCCTAGTAACCCTCTTACACTTCGTAGAGCTCTAGTATAAGATATTATCTTTAAGAAGGAACGTACTATCCTTTTCCTACCCTCGTAGATACTCTTCTATAAGAATAACGAGAAACCCGATCTAAGAGCTTAGGTCCTTATTATTTACGAATAAGATATCTATAAAGATAAAGAGCTTAGCCCTCTTAAGGTCTATAGGTACGAAGGTTAGACTATAGTCTAGCTACTGCTTTTACTAGTAAATATGCCTATTAAGGCGATTAACATCCTTATCGCTTAGCTACTAAGCCTATACTACGACTAATAGATCGTACGTAGCCTTAGGCTAGTAAAGGCTAGCGATATACGCGCCTCGTACACGCTACTAAACGTATATAGTACGTATCGTATCCTTTCTAGCGGACTTATCGATAAGGGCGAGCTTTACCCCTTATCCCTTCTAGCCTACGTAGATCCTATTACCTACTATAGTAATTCTATATCTATTAAAGTCCTCTATATCGCTGTCTATTAGGTCCTTCTAGCCCTTTACCTTTAGCTTCGTAGCTTCGAGCCTACGAGCTTCCTTATCGAGGAAGGCATCTAATGCGAGGAATATCGTATTATTAGTTTAGAGGGCGTAGATCCTAAAGTTAGTATTAGCGTTAGAGATTAGTAGGTACGGATCGAACGTTAGCGTTAGTAAAAGCTCCTCTCGAAGGTAACGTTAGTACGTCTTAAACTAATATACGCCTACTTCCGCGATCCTATATAAGGGCTTTATAATCCGTAGGACTATTCCCTTAGGGAATTTTGTTTTTAGCTTACGCGGGAGTAGGGTAAGGATATCGCGCTAGAGCGTAGATTTAGACTATATATAAGCTTACGTAATATTACAGAACGTAAGCATTATACCTCTAGAGCGAAGAGAAGGGGTAAGTATAAGGAATAGCCGCTAGCTATAACGCTAGATAGTTAGTAATTACGTAAGGAGTTTAGCTTTTCTAGCGTCGTTATAGCCTTACACTACTAGGCGAGACTTCTCGTAGGGGCACTCTATGTTCTTTCCCTTAACCTCTCGTACGAGCCTATACTTAAAGACTCGTCCGTAGAAGTCTAGTAGTATCGGGGTTAGCACTATCGTACTAGAGGCAAGGAGGGCGTCGATTTCTATAGCGTCGGAAGCTTCGAAGGGATTACCGTTAGTAGTAATATAACCTTCTTTTTAGAGCCGTAGAGAGAGAGAGAGATTAGCTATCTCTCGCGATATAAGGAAGGCGTTAGTAGTCTTATTAGTAGTATTACGTACTAGTAGTACGACAATTAACTTCCCTTTACTCGCGCGAGGTTAGCCTCTTCGTTAAGGCATAGCTAGCCTTAGAATATCGTTAGGAGACGTAATAGGTCTCTAGTTAGCGGCGTTATAGGAGGGTAGTGTCTTACCTATAGTCTTATAGGTTACTATCTTATACGGCTTAACATACGTACTACGAAAGGTTATCGGGCTATTAATAAAGTCGAGGGTTACATTATAATCCTTAATAGAGATAACGTTAAAAGGGCCCTACTATCCTACCTTTTCGCGGAACACTAGTGCGGGCGAGCTAATAGAGAGGGTAGAAGGAAGTATCGTTATAGTGTCCCTTAATACGCCCTTACGTAGCGCTTTAGTAACTCGTCTCGCGCTTATAGCCTTACGAAGTTCCGTTATCGCTTTAGTATAGGCGTAGGTACATTATATAGCTAAGGGCGAGGGCGCGGAATCTATCGTTATCCGTAGGTATGCCCTAAATACTAGGAGCGTCGGAACGAGGCTATCTAGGCTAGTAGTATCGTTAATAGCTTTTACGGCTATCTATAATATTATATCTAGCGACGCGTCCTTAATCTCCCCTTAGAGGATCTCGTATACGCGTTAAAGAGGTACGTAATACCGCTCGACCTTTCTAATACTCTAGTATACTTCTACGGGCACCTAGCGATACGTTACGCCGTATAGGCATGCCTCTACCTATAATTCCGCGGCGGTAAAGTTAGTGCTAGCATCGTAGGCGAGGAAATCTAGTAGACTAAGGTACGTATCGATCTAGTATACCTTAAACGTTTCCTACGTATACCTAGCCGTTATATCCTATAGGAAGTGTACGGCCTAAAAGGAGGTAGTAGAGTCGACGAGGTAAAGGACGTAGCAGCTATCGAGGTATATTACATCCGCGATAACTTCGTAGTTAAAGTCGTAGTTATCGCGGAGTGTAAATTTAAAGCGTCGTAGGGCTTTACCTTTAAGCTAGTAGTAGTAGTAGAATATACGGATCGACTTAAGGCTCTTACTATCGACATCGTAGCTAGCACGAGTTAAGAGCTCGTATAAGCGCTATATAGAAGGATAGCTAAACCGATAATAAAGTTATTAGAGTTTAGCCTTAGTAAGGAACGCGGCGAACGTAGTATATTAAAGCTTACTAAGGAAGAACTACGTATACCCCTAGCGGAACGTAACTAGGATCGTAGCTCTATCGTACGTAACTATATATCCGCGAGGGACGTTAAGATAGTAGCTTAGGTATTATATATCCTATAGGTAGAGGAGAAAAGGCGTTATAGTATCTAATACGTAGAATTCGACTACCCCTATAGGTATATCGAGCTTTATAGACCTAAGCGAAGATACTAGCGTAATACCTCTAAAGGCAATCGTTATAGACCCTTTTATAGATTCGTCGAGCGTTACATTAGGGCGCTTACGGTAAAGGGTAAGGAATTAAGGACAGCTAGTAGTAGAGTTCTAGGCTACGCCTATGTCGGGGATAATGCCTTAGAAGACCTATACGGAGTAGTAGTTAAGGACAAAGGCATTATTTATAGAGTTAGCCCTTAGCTATTCGATAGTCGTTTTTATCTCCTCGCCTACAGTGAGGGTAGGTAGGCTAAGTCGATGTCTTATAGCCTCTTCGCATAGGAAACTTATAGCTATATAGCTATAGGCCTCCTCCTTAGTAGTATCGACGTTACCTTTATCCTAGTCTCTGCTAGACGAGGTACCTATGTCCTTATCTAGGGTATCTATAAGGTTATCGCCCTTATACTCGAGTAGATAGGTTAAGTATCCTTAGGTACGCGGTGACTTCCCGTTATGTTATTACTACTAGTTGTATCTCTATTAGGCTTAGCGGCGTTCCTTATACGTATGTTTTATTAAAAAACACCTAGTCTTATTATATACATAATAGCGCTTCTTTTATAATAGTAGCGGTCGTAAGGGCTCTTCGTAGCGACGTAGACCTAGCTACCTTCTAGACCCTAAGTAGTTGTATTTACAGTCCGTAAGGAAGGTTACGGGCTATAAGGAAGCGTTCGCCTCGATAGAAGTATAAAGGTCTATATAAAGTTTCTAGAACGAGATCGGTACGAGGAAGAGGGCTATGTTAAACTCAGGCGTACCGCGATAAGCTCTCTTAAGCGCGTAGATTAGGTCTAATTCCTATTACTATACTAGGGCGAGGGCTCGCTAGTATAGAAGAAGCTTATCTATAAGGATATTAAGAACTTTAACCGCGGACTTCCCTTTATTTACCTAACGAAGCTATACGAAAGAATATAATAACTAGTTATTATAGTACACTTAACGGTTATACGTAGTGTTAAAGTATAGCTTTATTATATTATAGATCTATATAAACGTCGTATTCTTTAGAATATACGAGAGGAAGTAGTCGCGCGTACGATCCTTAAGGGCTATCGCGAACACCGCATAGAATTCGCTAGGGCGGATTTACAACGTACGGTAGACCTTAAGGAAAGCTCGGATCTTATCGTCGAAGATGTTATACACGCGTCCCGTGTAGCTAAGATCCTTGTTCTAGAGCTTCGTAAAGTTAATCGCTTTTATTACATCTACTAGCTCGTTTAGCGTATTACTTAGCGGGAGTATATACGCTAATTCGTTAATAGAGGCTAGTACTATAGTAGGCTCGATACTACGGGCTACCGTGCTAGCCTATACATATTACTAGCCTACGGTCGTTAGTCGTTCTATCGCCTCTCGATGTAAGCTATGTACCTCGCGGCCTAGATTATACCTAAGGGGCGGCGGATAGGCTATTAGCGACGGACGTAGGATACCCCCATCCTCTATCTTCGTTTATGCTATAGAGGATGTCGATAGCTTAATACCTTCTAGTACCGTCCTAGTTATAGCCTCCCTTGCCTTTTCCTCTTCGAAGGTAGTAGGGCTACTACCGATCCTATTAATCCTATCGCGTAGCTAGGATACGGCTAACTCGTGCGTAAAGTTAGCATTTATTAATTCCGCGTAGTCCTATTCTAGTATGTCTTCCGCCTATAGTAATGCAATAAGGGACTTAATTATTAGAGCCCTTTTCTATCCTACATAGATGCCCCTCTCCCGTAGGACCCGTCGGAGCCTACTATAGAGATAACGATTAGTCCGCTCGAATGTTACGGTCGTCTAATCCTTAAAGTCCTCCTAGAACATTGTTACGATATAATCGTTACTAGACTTAGTGCTATAGTACCGGTTAGTATAGGAGAGGATATACGTGTTAAGTTCTATACTACTTATAGCGTCGTCTAGGGAGTAAAGGTTCTATAGGTTCCTACTAAGATACTAATCCGAGACGTTAGGGTCCCCGTTAATCTCGAATCTTAGCTTTTCTATGATTTCGAGGCATCTTACCTAAGGTCCTTAGTTATCCTTAGTGTGCTATGTGTTTTTCGATAGGCTAGGTCCTACTATACTAGTGCTTGCGGAAGCTATTGTTACTACGTATAATATAACACTCTCTTAGGAATAAAGATTAGCGATAAGGGACTAGTCCTATCGTCCGGGAGTATAGCCTTTAGCGGGGAAACGTCCTAACCGAAGCTATTTAAGTATAACTACGAAAAAACACTACCGACAAAGGACTAGTGTAATTCGCGATGTCTCTTCTTCGTAGCTATTCTGTCTCTATCGGAGCCTAGAGACTAATTAGTGTAGAAGGCGTTAGGTAAAGCCTAGCCTAGGCCTTCGAGATAATAGTAAAGCTATGTGTTTGTTTAATAATATCTAACGAAGAGAGAAGGAAAGGATGTATGTAAGGGTAGGGGTTTAAAACCCCTAGCCCTACACCTATATCGGTACGGAAATACAAAAGTCTACGGCTATACGTAAAAGCACGTATAGCCTAGACCTACCGCGACTGTACGTAAAAGTACGTGTAGCCTAGACTTACCTAGGGGTAGCCTAGGACTAGTCCCTAACTAGTCCTAGGGGAGCCCTAGAGAAACCCTAGGGAAGCCCTAGAGTTCTAGAGCCGTCTTACGTAACGGCTCCCCTTACCTACGCTAGTACTAGTACATATACCGACAGTTATATTATATATAGTAATAATAGCTTCTATAAGAGCTAGTGTAGTAGGACCTAGCCTATTAGAACACACATAGTATACTAAGGATAACTAAGGACCTTAGGTAAGATGCCTTAAAATTATAGAAAAGCTAAGGATTAAGATTACTAAGGACGCTAATATCTTAGACTAGTATCTTAGTAGGAACCTTTAGAACCTTTACTCCCTAGATAATACTATAAGTAGTATAGAACTTAATACCTATATCCTCTTCTATACTAATAGGTACTATAGAACTAGGTATAATAACGATTAGATCTTTAGGATATTTTAGGAGGACTTTAAGGGTTAGAGAGCTATAACGTTTAAGCGGTATAATCGTACTTTCTATAGTAGGCTCTAATAGATACTATAAAGGAGGGGCCTCTATATAGAATAAAAAAGGGCTCTAATTATTAAGACCCTTATCTTATTTCTATAAGTAGAAGATATACCTAAATAGAACTATAAGGAGCTAATAGCTACTACCTTTACGTATAAGTTAGCTATATCCTAACTACGCGATAGGATTAGTAGGGATCCGCTATTAACGCTTATATAGAATACTATAGAACACATTATACATCCGTTACTAATAGCTAATTTCTCTCTATAGCTCTACGAAAAAGCTCCTAATACCGTAGAAATCGACGTACTTTTCGCCCCTAGCCTAACCCTAATAATAGATATCCTCTCCCTACTCCCGCGCTAGCCTAAAAACAAAATTCCCTAAGGGAGAAATATAGATTAAGGAAGTACGCTACTAACGTTAGGAAGCACGCTACTAATGCTATCTTTAAGAGGAGCTCCTATTAGACTATAGAGGGATATGCGTACGCGTTAAGGCATAGGTTAACTATAGAAGGGGCGGGACTATATTAAGGCCTACGTTAACTATAGGAAAGGGAGTGGGTAGATAGGAAGTTAAGAGCTATAGGAAAGGGTAACGACGATGTCTAAGGGGGGTAAGTAGGGAAGGGTAATAATAATAATAGTGCCTAAAGGAGGGCATTGCTAGATAGGAGGTCTAGATTAGAAAAAGAGTTAAGTATTAGTGTAAGCACTAGTACTAGCGATAGTAGAGGGAGCTATTACGTAAGGTAGCTCTAGGATCCTAGGGCTACTCTATAGTAAGTCCGTAGCTAGCCTAAGGCTAGTCTATAACTACCCTAGGGCTGTCTCTAGGCAGGTCTAGGCTATATGTACTCTTACGTATAGCTATAGACTTTTATATTTCTATACTAATATAGGTATATAGCTAGGAGTTTTAAACCCCTACCCTTATATATATCCTTTCCTTCTCTCTTTTATAGATATTATTAAACATATACATAGCTTTACTATTATCTCAAAGGCCTAGGCTAGGCTTTATATAATGCCTTCTATAAAAAGGTCTAGTAGTATTAAAGTACTACTATATACTAGTAGTTAGTTAGGCTCTTAAACTATTATTAATTATTAGTAAGGAATAACATTACTTTATAAATTATTAGTACTTATATTAATATAATTTTCTCTAAAGTACTAATAGGCCTAGTAGGTATCTATCTAATCTAGAAAGAGTAGGTACCTACTAATACTAGACCTTATTTTACTAGCTAAAGCTAGAAACTTAAAGCTACTACCTTAACCCTTACTAGTAATAATATAATGCTTATTTTAATAGCTAATGTAGTAAAAAATCTCTTTAATAGTCCTTTTAAAAGGCTAAAACCTCTTACTATACTAGTTTAACTTTATACTAGTTAGGCTAGTTACCTCTTATTTAGGACTATGTTTAAATAGGCTAGCTAGATTATAGCTACTCTATAGTAACCTAATTAGAAACCTAGTATTAAGAGTTAAGTCTAGACAACAAGTCTTTCTTTTACTAGTATAACCCTCTAAGTACTAAATAAATCTATTATAAGGGTTAATAAAGAAAGTATTAGATAGATAGATTAAGTAGCTATTATAGTCTTAAAATATACTAATTTTATAGCTTAAATTCTATAGGTTGCGATAACTAAAACTACTAGTATCTATCTTAGGAGGGACTTACTTTCTTATCTATAGTAAAGGAGCTTATTTCTATCTTAAGACTTCTTAACTCTATTACTTTTATAATACCTTAACTAATTATCTATTATACTAATTAAAAGACTATTAAGCTATTTACTTTAGAAATACTAAGAACTAAGATACTACTTAAGTATATAGATATATATAATACTAAGGCTAGATATGCCTGTTTTTAAGGGTATTTTAAGGTTTTATATAAGGCTACTAATAAGATAGTAGTAGATACCCTTATAAAGCTATTCTTAAAATAGTAATTTAGTATATTTAGGTTATAACTAAGACTTTAAGAGGTTAGGTAGTTATTATTAATTAAGATAGGTCTAAATAAAGGTCTATACTAATTATAAGAATATTTCCTGTTTTTCTAGTATATAAACCTTAAACGCTAGGTAAATTAAGATAGGCTAAATTTCTTAGTAATTTTAACTATAAAATAATCTATTAAAAAGGAATAGAAAATAAGAGAGCTATAGAAGGCATTAGGTAAAGCCTAGGCTTTCGAGATAATAGTAAAGCTATGTATGTGTTTAATAATATCTAACGAAGAGAGAAGGAAAGGATATATATAAGGGTAGGGGTTTTAAAACCCCTAGCCCTATACCTATATCGGTATAGAAATACAAAAGCCCGCGGCTATACGTAATAGTATGTGTAGCCTAGACCTACTAAGCGGCGGGCGTAGCTATACGTAAAAGCACGTGTAGTCTAGACCTACTAAGGGGTAGCCCTAGACTAGTCCCTAACTAGTCCTAGGGGAGCCCTAGAGGAACCCTAGGGAAGCCCTAGAGTTCTAGAGCCGCCTTACGTAACGGCTCCCCTTACCTACGCTAGTACCGGTATATGTACCGACACTCGACTCTTTTTCTAGCCTAGGCCTCCCGCCTAGTAATGCCCCCCTTTAGGCATTATTATTATCCTCCCCTACCTACCCTAGCTTCCTACCTCCTCGTCTGCCTACCCGCTCCCCTTCCTACGATCGACCTATACCTCGACGCGCACGCGTAGCTCCCTACTATCTACTAGCCTCGTTAGAGCATCGTTAGGCGTAGGCTTCGTTAGAGCGTCCGTAGGATTATCGCGTCTATCGATCTATCGTACCTCCTTAATCTCGCGTCGCTCGTATAACTATCGTAGGGTAAGGAGGTCGATTATTAGCCTCTTCTCTACCGTCGATCCTATCTTTACGAGGTACTTATATAGCGAATACGAGTCCGTATAGATTACGATTAGCGGTAGTAGAAGGCGAAGTTAGCGAGCGATAGTCCTAAGGATATCTACTAGGATAAACCTAGCGTTATACCCTACGACGAGACTATATATCTTAGATATAAGTACGCTCTTAGTAACCCTCTTATACTTCGTAGAGCTCTAGTGTAAGATATTACCTTTAAGAAGGAACGTACTATCCTTTTCCTACCCTCGTAGATACTCTTCCGTAAGAATAACGAGGAACCTAATCTAAGAGCTTAGGTCCTTATTATTTACGAACGAGGCATCCGTAAAGATAAAGAGCTTAGCCCTCTTAAGGTCTACGGGTACGAAGGTTAGACTATAGTTTAGTTACTACTTTTACTAGTAGATACGCCTATTAAGGCGATCGATATCCTTATCGCTTAGCTACTAAGCCTATACTACGACTAATAGATCGTACGTAGCCTTAGGCTAGTAAAGGCTAGCGATATACGCGCCTTATATACGCTATTAGACGTATATAGTATATACTATATCCTTTCTAGCGGATTTATCGATAAGGGCGAGCCTTACCCCTTATCCCTTCTAGCCTACGTAGATCCTATCGCCTACTATAGTAATTCTATATCTATTAAAGTCCTCTATATCGCTATCTATTAGGTCCTTCTAGCCCTTTACCTTTAGCTTCGCGGCTTCGAGCCTATAAGCTTCCTTATCGAGGAAGGTATCTAATATAAGGAACATTATATTATTAGTTTAGAGGGCGTAGATCCTAAAGTTAGCGTTAGCGTTAGAGATTAGTAAGTATAGATCGAACGTCGACGTTAGTAAAAGCTCCTCTCGAAGGTAACGTTAGTACGTCTCGAACTAATATACGCTTACTTCCGCGATCCTATATAAGGGCTTTATAATCTATAGGACTATTCCCTTAGGGAATTTTGTTTTTAGCTCGCGCGGGAGTAGGGTAAGAATATCGCGCTAGAGCGTAGATTTAGACTATATATAAGCTTACGTAATATTACAGAACGTAAGCGTTATACCTCTAGAGCGAAGAGAAGGGGTAAGTGTAAGGAGTAGCCGCTAGCTATAACGCTAGATAGTTAGTAATTACGTAAGGAGTTTAGCTTTTCTAGCGTCGTTATAGCCTTATACTACTAGGCGAGACTTCTCGTAGGGGCGCTTTATATTCTTTCCCTTAACCTCTCGTATAAGCCTATACTTAAAGACTCGTCTATAGAAGTCTAGCGGTATCGGGGTTAGCACTATCGTACTAGAGGCGAGGAGGGCGTCGATTTCTATAGCGTTAGAAGCTTCGAAGGGATTACCGTTAGTAGTAATATAACCTTCTTTTTAGAGCCGTAGAGAGAGAGAGAGATTAGCCGTCTCTCGTAGTATAAGGAAGGCGTCGGTAGTCTTATTAGTAGTATTACGTGCTAGTAGTACGATAATTAACTTCCCTTTACTCGCGCGAGGTTAGCCTCTTCGTCGAGGTATAGCTAGCCTCGGAATGTCGTTAGGAGACATAATAGGTCTCTAGTTAGCAGTGTTATAGGAGGGTAGTCTACCTATAGTCTCGTAGGTTACTGTCTTATATAGCTTAACGTACGTGCTACGAAAGGTCGTTAGGCTATTAATAAAGTCGAGGGTTATATCGTAATCCTTAATAGAGACAACGTTAAAAGGGCCCTACTATCCTACCTTTTCGCGGAACACGAGTATAGGCGAGCTAATAGAGAGGGTAGAAGGAAGCATCGTTATAGTGTCCCTTAATACGCCCTTACGTAGTACTTTAGTAACTCGTCTTACGCTTATAGCCTTACGAAGTTCCGTTATCGCTTTAGTATAGGCTTAGGCACGTTATATAGCTAAGGGTAAGGGCGCGGAATCTATTGTTATCCGTAGGTATACCCTAAATACTAAGAGCGTTAGAACGAGGCTATCTAGGCTAGCGGTATCGTTAATAGCTTTTACGGCTATTTATAATATTATATCTAGTAACGCGTCCTTAATCTCCCCTTAGAGGATCTTATATATGCGTTAAAGAGGTATATAATACCGCTTAACCTTTCCGATACTCTAGTGCGCTTCTACGGGTACCTAGCGACACGTTACACTATATAGGCGCGCCTCCGCCTATAATTCCGTAGCGGTAAAGTTAGTGCTAGTATCGTAGGCGAGGAAATCTAGTAGACTAAGGTACGTGTTAATCTAGTATACCTTAAACGTTTCCTACGTATGCCTAGCCGTTATATCCTATAGGAAGCGTGTAGCCTAAAAGGAAGTAATAGAGTCGACGAGGTAAAGGACGTAGCGGCTATCGAGGTATATTACATCCGCGATAACTTCGTAGTTAAAGTCGTAGTCGTCGCGGAGTATAAATTTAAAGCGTCGTAGGGCTTTACCCTTAAGCTAGTAGTAGTAGTAGAACGTACGGATCGACTTAAGGCTCTTACTATCGATATCGTAGCTAGTACGAGTTAAGAGCTCGTGTAAGCGCTATACGGAAGGATAGCTAAACTAATAATAAAGTTATTAGAGTTTAGCCTTAGTAAGGAACGTAGTAGACATAGTATATTAAAGCCTACTAAGGAAGAACTACGTATACCCCTAGCGGAACGTAACTAGGATCGTAGCTCTATCGTACGTAACTATATATCCGCGAGGGACGTTAAGATAGTAGCTTAGGCGTTGTATATCCCGTAGGTAGAGGAGAAAAGGCATTACGGTATCTAATACGTAGAATTCGACTACCCCTATAGGTATGTTAAGCTTTATAGACCTAAGCGAAGATACTAGTGTAATGCCTCTAAAGGTAATTATTATAGACCCTTTCGTAGATTCGTCGAGCGTTATATTAGGGTACTTACGGTAAAGGGTAAGGAATTAGGGACAGCTAGTAGTAGAGTTCTAAGCTACGCCTATATTAGGGATAATGCCTTAGAAGACCTATACGGAGTAGCGGTCGAGGACGAAGGCATTATTTATAGAATCAGCCCTTAGCTATTTAATAGTCGTTTTTATCTTCTCGCTTACGGTAAGGGTAGGTAGGCTAAGTCGATGTCTCGTAGCCTCTTCGTATAGGAAGCTTATAGCTATATAGCTATAGGCCTCCTCCTTACTAGTATCGACGTTGCCCTTATCCTAGTCTCTACTAGACGAGGTACCTATATCCTTATCTAGGGCATCTATAAGATCGTCGCCCTTATACTCTAGTAGATAAGTTAAGTATCCTTAGGCATATAGCGACTTCCCGTTATGTTATTACTACTAGTCGTATCGCTATCGGGCTTAGTAGCGTTCCTCGTACGTATGTTTTGTTAAAAAACACCTAGTCTTATTATATATATAGTAGCGCTTCTTCTATAATAGCGGCGGTCGTAAGGGCTCTTCGTAGCGCCGTAGACCTAGCCGCCTTCTAGACCCTAAGTAGTTATATTTACGGTCCGTAAGGAAGGTTACGGGCTACGAGGAAGCGTTCGCCTTAATAGAAGCACGAAGGTCCGTATAAAGCTTCTAGAACGAGATCGGTACAAGGAAGAGGACTATGTTAAACTCAGGCGTACCGCGATAAGCTCTCTTAAGCGCGTAGATAAGGTCCGATTCCTATTACTATACTAGGGCGAGGGCTCGCTAGCATAGGAGAAGCTTATCTATAAGGATATTAAGAACCTTAACTATAGACTTCCCTTTATTTACCTAACGAAGCTATATAAAAGAATACGACGACTAGTTATTATAGTACACTTAGCGGTTATACGTAGTGTTAAAGTGTAGCTTTATTATATTATAGATCTATGTAAACGTCGTATCCTTTAGAACATACGAGAGGAAGTAGTCGCGCGTACGATCCTTAAGGGCTATCGTAAACACTGCGTAGAATTCGCTAGGGCGGATTTACAACGTATAGTAGACCTTAAGGAAAGCTTAGATCTTATCGTCGAAGATATTATATACGCGTCCTGTATAGCTAAGATCCTTATTCTAGAGCTTCGTGAAGTTAATCGCTTTTATTATATCTACTAGCTCGTTTAGCGTATCGCTTAGCGGGAGCATATACGCCGATTCGTTAACAGAGGCTAGTGCTATAGTAGGCTCGATGCTATAGGCTACCGTACTAGCCTATATATATTGCTAGCCTATAGTCGTTAGCTATTCTATCGCCTCTCGATGCGAGCTATATACCTCGTAGCCTAGGTTATACCTAAGGGGCGGCGGATAGGCTATTAGCGACGGACGTGTAGTTAGTTTTATAGTGTTCCGTGTAGGCGTCGACGTCGTTACTAGGGTACCCCTATCCTCTATCTTCGTCTATGCCGCGGAGGATGTTAATAGCTTAATACCCTCTAGTACTGTCCTAGTTATAGCCTCCCTTACCTTTTCCTCTTCGAAGGTAGTGGGGCTACCGCTAATCCTATCGATCCTATCGCGTAGCTAGGATGTAGCTAATTCGTACGTAAAGTTAGCACTTATTAGTTCCGCGTAGTCCTATTCTAGCATATCTTCTACCTATAGTAATGTAATAAGGGACTTAATTATTAGGGCCCTTTTCCGTCCTATATAGATGCCCCTCTCCTATAGGACCTATCGGAGCCTACTATAGAGAGGGCGATTAGACCGCTCGAACGTTATAGTCGTCTAACCCTCGAAGTCCTCCTAGAACATTATTATAACATAATCGTTACCGCACTTAGTGCTATAGTACTAGTTAGTATAGTCGAGGATGTACGTGTTAAGTTCTATACTACTTATGTCGTCGTCTAGGGAGTAAAGGTTCTATAGGTTTCTACTAAGATACTAGTCTAAGACGTCGGGGATCCTAGTAATCTCGAATCTTAGCTTCTCTATGATTTCGAGGCATCTTACCTAAGGTCCTTAGTTATCCTTAGTATACTATGTGTTTTCTAATAGGCTAGGTCCTACTATACTAGTGCTTATAGAAGCTATTGTTACTATGTGTAATATAACACTCTCTTAGGAATAAAGATTAGTAACAAGGGACTAGTCCTATCGTCCGGGAGTATAGCCTTTAGCGGGGAAACGTCCTAACCGAAGCTATTTAAGCATAACTACGAAAAAAAACACTAGCGATAAAGGACTAGTAGAATTCGCGATGTCTCTTCTTCGTAGCTATTCTATCTCTATTAGAGCCTAGAGACTAATTAGTGTAGAAGGCGTTAGGTAAAGCCTAGGCTTTCGAGATAATAGTAAAGCTATATGTGTGTTTAATGATATCTAACGAAGAGAGAAGGAAAGGATGTATGTAAGGGTAGGGGTTTTAAAACCCCTAGCCCCGCACCTACATCGGTACGGAAATACAAAAGCCCGCGGCTACACGTAATAGCACGTATAGCCCGGACCTACTAAGCGGCGGGCGCGGCTGCACGTGAAAGCACGTGTAGCCCGGACCTACCGAGGGGTAGCCCTAGACTAGTCCCTAACTAGTCCTAGGGGAGCCCTAGAGGAACCCCGGGGAAGCCCTAGAGTTCTAGAGCCGCCTTACGTAACGGCTCCCCTTACCTACGCCGGTGCCGGTACATGCACTAACAAGAGCTAATATAATTAGTTAAAGACTAGATTTAATTATAGAAATAACTCCTTTTACTATAAACTTTCTATAATTAAATAAGAAAGGTAGACTAGAGTAAGCTTCCTTATATACCTTATTTAATATTAAAGCTAATACTTCTATACTAGAATTAATTAAACAACCCTATAAGGATACTAGCTTTAATAATATTCCTAATATAGAATAGAAAGAAGGGCTAGTTTTCTTTAAAGATAAGCTATTTTTAACCCCTTCTACTATAGAAAGTATAGTAAAGAACTTTTATAGACACTCTATATATAGATATTAAGGAGTTAATAAAACCTTTAAGTAAATAACGTCTTATTATAATGCTAAAAACCTTAAAAAGACTATAATTAATGTTATAAAGAATTACAATAATTATAATAAAGCTAACGCTTTATAGAATAAGCTTTATAGATTTTTAAAGCCTATAGAAGTCCTAGAAAAACTATAGGATTCTACTAGTATAGATTTTATAATAGATTTACTTCTATTAATTAATCCTATAACAAATATAAAATATAACTCTATCTATGTTATTGTTAATAGATTTACTAAATATAGATATTTTATACCTATAAAGAAGGAAACCTCTACTAAATAACTAGTCTATATATTTATAATATTTATAGTAGCTAATAGAGGCCTTCCTAGTATATAGTCTAATTAAGATACTAAGTTTACTAGTAAAATCTTAACTAGCCTAATAAAACAACTAGGAACTAAATATAAGCTTAGTACTACTTTTTATTCTAAAATAGACATCTTAATAGAAAGACTAAATTAGACATTAAAATAGTACTTAAGAAGCTATATAAATTATAAATAAGATAATTAGGTTATTAATCTACCTATAGTATAATTAGTTTATAATATCTTAGAAACAATAACTACTAAAACAACCCCTATAGTAGCTATTTATAGATTTAACCCTAAAGCTTATAAACTAAGCCTACTAAATAATATAGCTAATAATAAAGCTATACTAAATAGAGAATAACTAAAGAATCTATATTCCTATATAAAGGAAGATCTAGAATTTACTAATAAAAGATGTCTTTTTATTATAATAAGTTTAGATAGAATAAACATTTATTTAATAACGGAGATAAGGTCTATTTACTAAAGAAAAATATAACAACTACTAAACCTTTATAAACCTTAGAATTTAAGAAGTTAGGACCTTTTCTAATTAAAGAAAGATATTCTAACCTAACTTATAAACTAAAATTACCTAATAGTATACTTATATAATCTATATTTTACGTCTCTCTATTAGAAAAAGCTCTATAAAACGCTAAGCTAGAAGAAAACCTAAAGACTATAGTCTTAGACAATAAATAGGATTTAGAAACAATAAAGGTAAAGAAAATAGAAAACTAATAAGCCTATTAATTAGTAAAAAAAAGGGCTATCCTAATTTAGAAAACACATAGGAACCTACTAAGTATTTATAATATACTAGTAAGGTTATAAAGAAATTTAATAACGAAAATAAGAAATAAGGACTTAAAGGTTTAAGTATTATTAAAAGGGGAAGAAAAGAATAATAAGCCTAAAGAATTAACAAAAAGAACCCCTATAAGGACTTAAGAACCTTAACGATTAATATCCTATATTATCCTTTTAATTTAACAGTTTTTAAATGTTTAAAAACTATAGGAAGGGGAGTATTCTAGAATATAGGATATTAATAGGTATGTATCTATTATGTAATCTATTACGTAACTAGATATGTATCTACTAGATACCTACTACCTATTTTATATTATATAATGCATTGTATAGTATTATTCTTACTCTTTTACTATTATATAATATACTATGTCTTTAATAAGATATAGCTTAGTTATTTTAAACACTACAATTAAAATCTATATGTTATTGTATACTTTATTAAATTGGCTATATAATAGTATACAATTTAGTTTGATTCTATTTAATTCGAGACTATAATAGGTTTTAAAACATTATAGAATTCGAAGGATCTAGTCTACGCTAGAGTTTAACTCCCTAGTTAGACAACCCTATTAGATAATAACCCTATATATAGAAAACGCTATATCTTAACAATAGATTATTTAGGATAAATAGGAGTTACTTTATTATATGTATTAAAAGTAGGACTGTCTAATTTAGGAATACCTAACCTCTCTAGCTAATATAATAGTCTAGAAACTAAGGAAGAAAAAGAAAGTATAGAATTACGCTAAAGATAATAGAATTGTAGTATATAGGATAGGCTATTATTAGTTAGATATAATAGGTAAGTAGTCTAGTTACGTAAGCTAAAAATAAGTATATATAAGGAAGCTCCCTCCCCTTTATTTCTATTTCTTCTTAGCTTTTAATTTAATACCTTATTAATTCCTTACTTTTACCTTTTTATAAAGGTATTATAACTACATTTCCTCTTTAGGAAATACCCCTTTATAACCTAACCTTTCCTTAAAGCCTATTAATAGCCTAGTTACCTTTAGGTATAAAACCTAGCTTCTTACTTATTTAAGTACCCTTTATTAAGTAGATTAAAATAGCTCTCTTACTCTCTTACTTCTAGGTATCTATAGACTTTCCTAATTCAGATAGTTATATACTCTAAAATAAGCTAAGGCCTAACAATTAAAGTAACTACTTAATAATAATACCTTATTATATTTATAATATTACTTCTTATATTTACCTCTTTTATAAGTACTTATTCTTAGTTAGTAGTTAAATAATTACTATTTATAGTATAGTATAAAATAGAGTAAATAGTATATATATAATTATAAACTTATAGTATAAAAGATTACCTTTTTAATCTAGTATTAAAGAAAATAATAACTTTTAAATACTTAATAGATTTTATATATAAATAGAAGAGTAATATTATTATAATAATGTTAACTATATTATATAATAGAGGAGGTACCTTATACTTACCCTACTAGTATAATAAATTACATAACTATGTAATTAACTTATAAGTATATCTTATAGTACTTAACTTATATATATTTAACTTATAGGTACTTAACTTATAGGTAATTAACTTATAAGTACTTAACTTATAAGTATATCGCTAGTAACTTATATATATAACTTACTAGTAATATAGGTTTTATATACTTTACTATAGTATAAAGGTAAGGTATAAAAGTACTCTCTTTACTTAATAAGATTTAGTCTTACTATTTTAATATAATCTAGTCTCTCTCCTATTCTATACTATCTCTATTCTAACTATTTAAGCGTACCTTATATACTACTCTTTTTAATTCTAAATCTTCTCTTTTAAACAATTAGAATAGAGATAGTACTAAATACTTAATAATGTACTAGGGCTATAATAGTATATATATGTAACCTTATAGAATAGGCTAGATTATCTAATTATTATATTAAAGGAATTCTAGAATTAGGTAAAGAAGTTTCCTCTTTAAGTAATATACCCTTTAAGATATTAGGGTTTTTAGAACGCTTAGATAAGGAACAATAATAAGTAACTCTTTAGTAACTAGTAATACTTTAGCGCCTATAAACTTAGTCCCTAAGGAAAATTAAGCTTATACTAAGGAAATACATACCTTAGCTAAGAAGATAGTAGCTCTTTAGTAGTAAATCTCTAACCTTATAACTCGTAGCTACTAAGTAGTACTAGTACTACCTCCCTCTATAATTACTAAAAGTATAGTACTATCTATATATCCCTTAGGGTACTACTTCTATAATAACTACTTAGACTCTAATAGTAGCTATAATAAAAACGTAAAACTTATTAAGTAAGTTAATAGCCTACTTAGAGCTAAACGTAAGTGTATTAGATTTAAGTAGGAAGTATAGAGTAACTTAAAGTAATTAAAGTTAATAAAGCTCTAATTAAGTCTACAATAATTCTACTATTTAAGGAAAAGAAGCTATAGCTATTTATATAGTCCTTAAATAACTACTTATTATCTATAAGTTACTTATAATAATATATATTATTCTTCCTATTTTATTTATATAGGAATAACTAAATCTATAACCTAAATAATACTATAGAAATAAGATAATAAGAGAATGTATAGCCTAGTTAATACTATAAAGAAAGAGAGATATATAAATATACTTAAGTTTATAGCATTTAGTATAGAAGGCGTAATAGTTAACTAAGTATTAAGGGAATTTATTAATGTCTAGTAAGTAAGTAAGTAAGGCTATTAAGTATTTAGATTTAGACTAGTACGTATTCTTAAGTAGATATTTAATACACCCCCTTAGCTATATAGCATATAGCTACCCTAAGGTTAAGTTGTAAATAGCTACTTAATATATAAGGTAGAAAAGTAGTAAAAGGAGTAATTAGTAGAAACTAAAATTTTAAGATAAAAAGACATAATATATATATAATTTTTACTCCTTTAAGTATTACTACTTAACCTAATTAAACTAAAGAAAGAAAGTATTATTTAAGTAAAGAAACTTAAAGTAAAACTATATAAAGAAATACAAGTAGGAAATGTAATAAATAGGAGATTTACTAAGCTAACTTATATATAGATGTCTAGACCTAGTAGACGTAGCTATAAGCGTAAAGGCATTACCCTATCTAGTAGCTATAGTTCCCTACATTTATTAAATAGTAAAGAAAGTAGATAAAGCTTATCTCTAGTAGGACTAGGAAGTAGTAAGGGCTCTCCTATAAGCTTATAATAATAAGGGTCTCCTTTAAGCTTATAAGGATAAGGGTCTCCTTTAACTAATATATTTATTAACTTAACTCTAGATTAGTTTAACTACATTATATATGTCTTTAATTTAATTAACTATAAAGATAAGGAAGGGAACCCCCTCTAGAGTGAGATACTAGTAGATTTAGACAACGTAACCTATAGATTTTAAGTTATAAGATTAATAAATTTTAAGACTATAATAGCTACTAAATCTACTTATCTAATACTTTGTTTATTAATCCTTATAATACCTTTATAATTTATCTAGAAAGTTTTACTAGGGCTAGGGAGGTCTATTATAGGGATTCGCTACCTAATACCTAGTTCTTAATTAGTTTACTATAAGGGGGCTATAACTTAGCTAGCCTACTTAAGTATAGACCTTAACGTAAGATAGTTAGACTAACTAGTATAAAGTTAAACTAGTTTAGTAAGATGTTTTAGCCTTATAAAAGGACTATTAAAGAAATTACTAACTATATTAGCTACTAGAATAAGCGTTATATAGCTACTATAGGGAACTATAGTAGTAGCTTTAAGTTTCTAGCCCTAGTAGATAATATAAGATCTAGTATTAGTAAGTACTTACCTCTCTAGGTTATATAGATACCTACTAGGCCTATTAGTATTTTAGTAAAGATTACATTAATATAAGTATTAATAATACTTAATATAATATTATTTCTTACTAATAATTAATAATAGTTTAATAGTATAACTAACTATTAATATATAATAGTCTTTAGATACTACTAGACCTTTTCCTAGTAGTATAGCTTTAAAATATAATAAATAACTCCTTAGTTACTTAAACTACTAGTTATATATTAGCCTTAGTTACTATTAGTTATAGTAAGGTTATAGATAAGTAGGGAGAAACACTCTCTACTAAGGAGTAGGCTCGTCGCTATTAAAAGGTATTAAAGGAGGCTTAGAGGACCCTATATTAGCTAGCTAGGTTAATTGTATTATTTAATCCCTAGCTATAAGTTATTATAGGGTCCTTACTATCTCTAAGTAAGTAAGTTACCTAGTTTTAGTAGGTAGAGGCTTAGGTAAGTTAGTTTATTACTTAGTTTACTTAAGGGGAAAAGGCTTAGGTATAGTAGCCTATTACTTAGTAGTTTATTTAGTCTAAAGTAAGGAGCTTAGAATTAATACCTATTATATTAGTTTAGTATAAAGATTATATAGTAGTTGTTTAGTATATTAGGGATACGTTTCTATTATTTAATAAATCTACCTTAATTAATTATAACTATTAAGTCTTAAAGTCCTAATTATAATCTAAATATACTGAATTATAACTTTAAGAGTAGCTTCGTAAGGCTATTTACTACTACCTTATTAGTAGCTTTATATAAGACTTTAAAGTACCCTTAAAGATAGGCTTATCTAGCTTAAGTATTATAAATGTTTATATACTTAAGTACTATCTTAATTCTTAGTATTTTTAAAGTAACTAGCTTAATAGTCTATTAATTATTATAATAGATAATTAGTTAAGGTATTTTAAAAGTAATAGAATTAAGAAGTCTTAAAATAGTAATAAGTTCCTTTACTCTAAATAAAAAGGTAAGTAGCTTAGCTTTAGTAAAAGAGGTTATAATAGTAGCCTACTTCCTAGCTAACTATATAATATATCCTTTAAAGATCTTAAAAGGTAACCCTAGAATAACTTCCTAGATACCTTATTATTTATAAGTAAGGTATCTAAGTATATCTTAATCTTATAATACTAATTTACCCCCTTACTATTATAAACAATAGTATTAAATCTAGTATAATAAAGATAGTAGACTAGTTAAAGAGCTATTAAGAAATACTCTAGGGATAAGTTTTATATCAATTCTATAAACTTATTAGTTACTTTCGAAATGTCTAGTCTAGTTAATATAGCTATATAGTTAAGGCTACTAATAATACTTTAATAACGATAAATCTCCTACTTCGTAGCTAATCCCTTAAACTTCTAATATAATAGAGAGAGTAGGAAGGGAGAAGATTCTTAAGAGGTACTACTATCCTAATCTTAACTAAAAGAATTAGCAATCTTATTAATATAGCTATCTTATACTAATATAATAGAGCTACTACTTTAATCCTATATAACCTAAATAAAAGGGACTGTTTTAAATCCCTATTATTAGTTATATTTAACATTCTTTTAAGTCTAGTAATAAAGTTATTAGCTTCTATTTAATGTTACTTATAATATAAAAGAACGATATTATCTATATAAAAGGGACTATAAGATACTAAGATTAGTAAATATATAAATCCTTATTATAGGGAGCGAGGTTAAGTTATATAAGTACTCTTAAGAGTTCTCTTTACTAGAAAAGAGATTATTTATATTTAACTAATACTATTAAAACTATTACTTATTATTAGATCCTAACTGTTACTTATAAAACTTAAAGAAGCTAGATTTTTAACTATATTAGTAAGTTTCTTCCCTATTAAAATAACGCTTAAAGATTTCTAAGATAGTAAATCTATCTAGAAGTTTTTCTACTATTTATCTTTACTTATTTTTCCTTAAGTCTTAATATAATTAAGCTAAAATCTTTTAAACTAAGGATTAATAAATATAACTACTTTAATAAACTCTTAAATAAGTCTAATATCCTAGATTCTAGAAGGTTAATTATTAGAGTATCTATAAGTACATTTTACTACTTTATAATCTAAGTAAGGATATCTTTTTACTTAGTATCTTAAGGGAGTTCCTATACTATAATTTAATAATATACTCTTTATCCTACTTAGTTAGTTTAACTTAGTTCCTTAAGAGATAAAGTTACTTATAGATATTATCTTCTCTTTTAATAGTAGAGTAGTAATTACTAATTTTTTATAATAAATAACTAGATAGAAATAAGACTCTTTTATTAATTTTTATAAGACTTATTCTAGATTTAATACTATATAAATTAAAGATCTTAAATCTTTAGTAATAAAGTATCTATAAAGTTAAAATTAAATTCTAGCTTACTTAGCTTAATTATAAGAGAATTAACCTCTAAATCTATTTTTAATATATTAATATTCTACTAAATTCCTTATTAAATAGTAAACTTCTTAATTATACTAATCTACTTATCCTAGTCTCTAAGTTCTTATAGCTTTATAAAGTAAAGGCTTAAAGGGATATTAATATTAGATTTAGATATAATAAATAGTAAGTTATAAAGTACTTATTATTCTTAATAACTTAATAACTATATTTTAAGTTCTAATATAGCTTCTTAAGAGCTAGGATTATTATAGCTTCGATTTAAAGATAGTTAAAGTTATAAGCTCTTAGGTTTATAACTATTAAGTAAGTTAATAGCTTACTTAAAGCTAAATATAAGTGTAATAGACTTAAGTAAGGAGTATAGAGTAAGTTAAAGTAATTAAGATTAATAAAGCTTTAATTAAGTCTCTAATAAATTTACTATCTAAGGAGAAGAAGCTATAGCTACCTATATAGTTCCTAAACAACTACTTATTATTCTTAAATTACCTATAGTAATATATATTATCCTTCTTATTCTATTTATAAAAGAACTACTATATCTATAATTTAAACATTACTATAAAGATAAGGTAATAAAAGAACATATAGCTTAGTTATTAATATAAAGAAAGGGTATAGTAAGAATATATCTAAGGTTATAGTATTTAGTATAAAAGACGTAATAGTTTAGGTATTAAGGGAATTTATCTATATTAAGCGAGTAAATATATAAGGCTATTAGGTATATAGATCTAGACTAGTAAGTATTCTTATATAAATACTTAATACTATCTATCTTTACTTATCTTCCCTAAGTCTTAATATAGTTAAGCTAAAATCCTTTAAACTAAGGATTAATAGATATAACTATTTTAATAAATTCTTAAATAAGTCTAATACCCTAGACATCTAATAGGTTAGTTATAAGGACGTCTATAAGCGCCTTTTACTATTTTATAATCTAGGTAGGGATGCCTTTCTTACTTAGTATTTTAAGAACATTTCTATAGTATAACTTAATAGTATACTCTTTACTTTACTTAGGTAGTTTAACTTAGTTCCTTAAGAAACGAAGTTACTTATAAATATTATATTTTCTTATAATAGTAGAGTAGTAATTACTAATATTCTTAATAATAAATAACTAAATAAAAGTAAGACTCTTTTATTAATTTTTATAAGTCTTATTCTAAATTTAATACTACGTAAGTTAAAGGTTTTAAATCTAAAGTAATAAAGTATCTATAAGGTTAAAATCGAATTTTAGTTTACTTAAGTTAATTATAAGAGGATTAACTTCTAGATATATCTTTAATAGGTTAATATTTTACTAAATTTCTTATTAAATAGTAAACTTCTTAATTATACTAATTTCCTTATCCTAGTTCTTAAGTCCCTATAGCTTCCGTAGAGTTAAGGCTTAAGAAGATATTAATATTAGATTTAAATATAATAAATAGTAAGTCTTATAGTACTTATTATTCTTTATAGCTTAATAACTATATTCTAAGTTCTAATATAGCTTCTTAAGAGCTAGGATTACTATAGCTTTAATTTAAAGATAGTTAAAGTTATAAGATCTTAAGCTTATAACTTTTAAGTATGTTAATAGCCTACTTAGAGCTAAATATAAGTATAGTAGACTTAATTAGGAAGTATAGGGTAATTTAAAGTAATTAAGGTTAATAAAGCTCTAATTAAGTCTTTAATAATTCTACTATTTAAGCATAAGAAGCTATAGCTATTTATATAGTCTCTAAATAACTAATTATAATCCCTAAGTTACCTATAGTAATATATATTATCTTTCCTATTTTATTTGTAAAGGAATAATTAAATCTATAACTAAAATAGTACTATATAAATAAGATAATAAAAGAATACATAGCCTAGTTAATAATATAAAGAAAGGGAGTTATATAAATACATCTAAGGTTATAGTATTTAGTATAGAAGGTATAATTATTAACTAGGTATTAAGGGAATTTATTTCTATCTAGCGAGTAAGTAAGTAAAGCTATTAGGTATCTAGATCTAGACTAGTAAGTATCCTTAAGTAGATGTCTAATAGTAATAGTAGCTATATAATCTAGCGCTTTAATAGTATTATATAGTAGCTAATTCCCTAATAAACTAGGTTTAGTACCTAGCTAACTAGATTCTCCCTTACTAGATATAATAATAATAATAAAAGTATTACAGTTAGTATAGTTAATAGTATAGTTAATAAGGGATATCTTTCTATAAGATAAAGAGGAAAGAAAACAATTTATTATAATAAAAATGTAGGACTACCTAAGGGTTCTACCTCTAACTACTTAGCTTTTTACTATAGTAACTAGAAACTATAAACGCATAACTATTATCTTGTTTTCCTTAACGCTACTTATATATACTTATACCTATAATATTTACTTAAAAACACTATACTATAAAATAAATCTACTTCTATATATAACTAACTACGCTCTATAACTTCTACTATTTAGAATTACTTTAGTATTATAAATACTATAGTATATATAACTATTATAAGGATATAATATTGTTAAAAAGGAAGAAATAGTTATAATAACGTTAACTATATTATATAATAGAGGAGGTACCTTATACTTACCTTACTAGTATAATAAATTACATAACTATATATTTAACTTATAGGTATAACTTATAGTACTTAACTTATATATACCTAGCTTATAAATACTTAACTTATAAGCGTATTACTAGTAACTTATATATATAACTTACTAGTAATGTAAGCCTTATATACCTTACTATAGTATAAAGGTAAAGTATAAAGGTACTCCCTTTACTTAGTAAGATTTAGTCTTACTATCTTAATATAATCTAATCTCTTTCTTATTTTATACTACTTCTATTTAAACTGTTTAAGTATACCTTATATATTAGCCTTTTACAATTATATAATAACATTTTAATTATAAATTATAAATTAGAAAGTAAAGTAGTAATATTATATTATATAGATTAATATATATATATATATATATATATATAATACTATAGTCTAAGATATATTACTTTTATAATTATATATAAATAGTATATTATAGTATTATTATTATTATTATATATCTTTTAATAGAGTGTTATTACTTTCTATATATTCTTTAATCTATTTACCTTACTTTTCTTAATCTAGTAAATAGCTTATTTAATATATAAAACCTATTACTTCTATACATTATACCTTCTACTATAATAAAGAGATTAATAGTTTATTTTTATAATCTTTTATTTTCTTAAGAGTGCTTAAAGCTAGTATTTGTTATTATTATTATATATAATAGAATAAGTACGTAGGTGAAAGTAGGTTTTTAAAAAATGTACTCGAGATAGGGAGCTTTTTCGAGGACGAATGACATTGTTTTCATACCGCTTTTTGCGGTAAGAGGTGAAGCAAATAGATCATGGGGATGTAGCAAATAGTAATACTCAGACTCTTAAGGCGTGTGATCGGCCGTCTACGCAACAGAGATACAACACTCCCGGCCAGACTTTCAATGGCCACCAACACCCCTTACGGCCTTGTTGAAACCCCCCCCCCCCTCCCCCCTCGCGTAGGTACCTACCTGTTGGAGGGGAGTCTGTTGGAGGGGAGCCTGTTGGAGGGGAGGAACGCATTCTCACGTCCGACTACATTCGATGTCGATCCATCAGACTGCAGGCCTCGCTTCTTGACGAAAGATGCTTCCGCCGGTAGACAACCAGGTACTCGGCCAGAACCCTGCATTTGCCAGCATCTACTCCACACTCACCAACGCCATCCTCAACCCGGACGGCTCGACGAGGCATGGTGCAGGAGCTGAGAACCGCGCAGTCATTAAAAAGGTGAGGGCACCATGGGACAAATGAGATCTACTCATCATAATCGGTCGATCGAGTGTCTTCTCTCCCCTCCTGTCACTTACGCCGTCGTGTCAGGAACTAGTCAGACGGCGTCTCTCAACGGCCAAAAACCAGCTTGTCGAGCGCGCCCTCACCACAGCCGCGAGCGACAGCCGGCAGCAGCCCACTCCTTCGGAACCCCTTCTCCAGCTTCTTCAGCTGCTGCCATCCATTTTCGACGGAGACAAGTCCCTATCTCCCGAAGCCGAAGCCCTCCTTATCGCCAACCCTCCGTTCTCCAACCTCGAGACTCTGCTGCCGGAGCTTGCAGCTCTGACATCCTCCAGCCTGCACTCATCTGCTCTCGGTCTTGCGCGCGTGTTCAATCCGACGACTGATTCCTCTGTCCTCCACCGGCGCATCCCCTCCCTGCCCGACACCTACGCCTCTATACACGCCGATGTCGCCGTCGCGCAACGTGCCCTGGGTACATGTCGAATGCGCATACTTGCCTCCCTGAGCCGTCTATCCACTTGCTACGCTCAGTCTGTCGTCTATCTTGTCCGCTCTCTTGAGGCGAAGCACGGCGTCGTCGCCCGGAGTCTCGAGCTCCGCGCGTCAGACGTCTGTCTCCGCGCTCAGCGCACCGACGTGGAAGCTTCAGCTGCCTTGAACGACCTGACAAAGGAGCTATATCCGCCGCAGGCAGTGTACGCGTTGCAAAATTACGTCCGTTCCTTGAAACATGCGAAACTGCGCATGACGGACAGTGTGCGCGCCTTGGGAGCCGAGCTTGATGAGTACGGCGTTGACGTCGCGGGGAGCGAGGAGAAGGAGAATACGGCGACAAACTAGCAGATAGCAGACGTCTAGATCCACGCCGCGCATCTTTAGGATCATTTCAACCGACGCCACCTTCGACAAAGAAACCGAGTCAAGGGGAACAACGATCGCACTTTCGCGAGCCGCCCATCTTCTGCATCTAGTCTACCTTGTCTAACTACAAGTACATGGAAACATAGAAACGGATTCGTGACGAGACAATTATCCGCCATCGCCCCTTGACGCTAAAACAGCGCATCTCCGGTGCGGCCCGCGACGACATAGAACATTGAACCCTCGACAAACTCCGCACGAGCCCCGCTTTCCGGTACTGGTGGATCCCGTCCGTCCAGTCTAGCCCTTGACCTTGAAAATGGCTTCGGCGAGGTATTCGACATTGTCTTCGGTGATGCCGGCAACGGAGATGCGGCCGTCATTTGTGGCGTAGACCGACATATCCTCTCTCAATCTCTTCATCTCAGGAGTAGTCAAGCCCGTATAGGCAAACATGCCAATTTGGTTGGTGATGTGGGACCAGTCATGTTTAGAGCCAAGCTTCTCCAGATTCTCCCGGAGGAGAGTTCGCATCTTGATGATGCGATCAGCCATCGCCTTGAGCTCCTTGAGCCACTGCTGACGGATAGAGGGGCTGGCCAAGACTTTCTCGGCGATGCGGGCGCCGTGGATGGGGGGATTCGAGTACATGGGACGAATGAGAATCTTGAGCTGCGAATCCACCTTCTTCTTCTCCTCTTTGTTATTGCCACAGATGAGGGAGAAGGCACCGACGCGCTCGCCGTAAAGGCCCTGTTCGTATCAGTACGAGGCTGGAAGCGAGAAAATCAACCTCACGACCGGGGCTTACCATGTTTTTCGCAAAAGATTGACAGAGTGCGATCTGGTGGCCTTGCTCAGCAAAATAGCGAACAGCAAAGGCATCCTTGTCGATGTCCCCGCTGGCAAAGCCTTGGTAGGCCATGTCAAAGAAGGCAAAGTGGCCGAAGTTTTTGACCTCGGCCGAAATTTCCTTCCATTGCTCCTCAGTCGGATCGATGCCCGTGGGATTATGGGCACAAGCATGGAGGAGGAAGATACTGCCACGGGGAGCTGCCTTGATGTCGGCCATCATGCCATCGAAATCCAGGCCAATGGTCTCTTTGTTGTAGTAGCGATACTGCTCAACCTTGAGGCCGGCGTCGGAGAATACGGCAGCATGGTTGGCCCATGTCGGCTTCGGGACGTAGATGGTCTTTTTGCCCGGGTAGAAGCGCTGCATGAAAGCGGCGCCAACCCTCAAGGCGCCTGTGCCGGAGATGGTCTGCGTGATGGCGAGGCGGTCGAGAAGGGGAGTCTCCTGGCCATAGGCCAGCAGCGCGGCATAGACGGGGAAGCCGGTAATGCCAGTGATGCCAGCGTATTCTTTGTTGTGGTTGCTCTCTAGGATCTCTCGCTCGGCTTTCCTGACCGAAGGTAACACGTAGGGCTTGCCGTGTTCATCGCGGTACGCGCCGACACCTTGAAGACAAAGACTGGGCGTCAGCCAAGAGTAATGACGAAGCGAGACAGCGAGACTTTACCGAGGTTGATCTTCCTGGGGTGGAGGTCGGCCTTGAAAGCTTCGGTGATGCCTGCGAAAGCGTCAGAGATTTCCGGTGGCAATCTTTGTACAGTAACCACGCACCGAGAATGGCCTGGCTCGGGGGCGCGAGAGAGGAGCCATGTCAGCGTGCTGAGGCCGAGCTCAATCAGATGAAAGAAAAAAGCTCACGTCCTACAAAATACCTTCAGTCAGTAGCTGTAGACGACCTTGAGCCATTAAATACGTACGGGAGGTCCAGCGGGAACGCCGACCCAAGTTGAAGCAGCGCGGACGGCGGAAGCCGAGAGGGTCACGGAACGCCTGCTGGCGATTCGGAGCGTTGACAGCATCGTGAGAACAGCGATTGAGAACCGCAGACAAGGGAGGAAAGTTTCGTCTCGCGAGATAAACGTTCAGAGATATGGGTTGATGGGCGGTTAGAAGGCCAAAGATGGCTGGAGACTAGAAACTGGAGAGACAGACAAGGAAGGCTGGGCTGCTTCACCGGTAAAGGGGCGGAAAAAGCAGACACGAATCTATCGCACCTTTACCAATGATATCAGCTGTAGATACGAATACGAGACACGACGTGTCGCTCTGCTAAGAGATTTAATCATATCTTCCGACTAAATACATGTACGAATATGTATCTATCATTTGCTTGTCAAGTTGTGGATGCCCTCCCTCGCATACATATGTATGTATGTACATAAAAGTTTCGTCTTGTTCAAGATCTGAGTCGTCGGTTGTCGCAACCACTTAAATATGTACGTGCCACCAGAACCAACTCGTCGACATCATCAGTCGCAACAGAAATTAGGAATGTGTATCAAGCCGGCCCAGAGAAGGCTCCTGTCTTCCCCACGGCCGGCAGTGAGTCAATGGCGGCCTCGTACTCGCTCACCACTGTCTCCTCCAAAGTCTCGTGGAAGACATCTACCTCGGTCGATGCAAACTTGCGGGCACTCACCCGCTGGTCGAACAGCACGTCGAGCTCTGCAAATGTTCGACCCTTTGGTTCCGGCAGACGGAAGTACGTGTACACGATGCAGAGGAAACATATACCTGCCTAGAGCATCGCTGTCAGCAACAGACGTGTAGTCGCCAGACATCAGCGGACTCCTCCCTTACCCAGAAGAAGCCGGTAAAGTTTCTCCAGTTCCAAGCGCCCGGATTCAGCATGTAAGGCGTCAAGACGCCAGTTATGATGCCCACGACGTTGCTGCTGCCTCGATCAGTAGGCAACCCCACAACCCCCTCAGAATCATCGTCCGGACGTACTAAAGGTTTCGGCCCAGAACGACCGTCTTGATCTGCAGCCGGCGCGATGACAGCTCGCTGACGAGCGAATAGCAGACCGTACCCACCGTCAGCTGATAAATCAAGGCCCAGAGGATCATGATGCTGCCTGTGGCCAGTGATGCCATTGGACGTTGCCTTTCGGGCACGAGGCCGAGGAAGCCCAAGATCAAGAGCATTGAGCAAAGCCCGCAGAGCCCGTAAAGGTAGAGTGATCTCCGACCAGCACCCATCGTCATGAGGCCCCAGGCCCCAAAGACGCCCACCATGTTGATGGCATACTGGCCCAGGGCGAAAGAGTACGACGTCTCCTCGGGCAGACCGGCCTGCTTGAGGAAGTAGGTCGAGTAATTGGAAAAAGAATTTCCGCTGAGATTCTGAATGGCCCAGGTCATGCAGACGATCTCGGTGCGACGCAGGTCGGTGCCCTTGAAGCAGTCCCAGTATGTCGCGCCCTTCGTCATCTTCTCCTCGAGCGCCGTAGTATGAACCATCATGGCGATTGTCTCGTCGGCGTCAAAGTCCGTCTCGCGGCCTGGACTCGTCAGGCGCAGAAGTGATTTCTTGGCCTCCTCGATCCTACCCCTGCGGACCAGCCACCAAGGGGACTCGGGGGCGAAGCAGACGCCGACAAAGAGCGGGACGGGCCACATCCACTGCAGAGCATAAGGTATGCGGTAACTCCACTCGTCGTCGCGATGCAACATGGATCGAACGACGCCAATGCCGATTTCCTGACCCAGGCCCCAGCAAAAGTTGACGTAGGTGGTGAGGTAGCCCCGCAACGCGATCGGGCAGACTTCGGAGGCATATGTCACAGTGAGCGTCTGGAAGATTCCCCAAGGGATGCCGCAGAGTATCTCGGCAACAAGGAGGGTCTCAACGTTTGGAGCGGTGAAGAAGACGGCGGTGAAGGCAGTGACGAGAGCGAGACAGGCCAGAACGGTATAGCGGTATCCAAGCCGCTCCGAGACGAAGCCATTGATGAAGAGGCCTATGATTTCGCCGACTTGGGCGCCCTATAATCGAATCACGTTCGAGAATCGAATCAGCGCGAGTTCAAGGCAGCGCAGAGGGGCTTGCAGGGTGTGTCGTCCTATGGGATACCGACGTTGCTCAAACCTGCCTGCCATGGCGCAGGAATTTCGTAAGTGCCGTCCTTGAGGGGCTCGCCGTACTTGCGACTGAATTGGGGAAAGGCGTCTGGATGTTTTGACATCAGTCGACGCGATGAGCACCGGCCTAAGAGGTGAGCCTACAGAAGTTGTTGACGAGACTGATGTCGTATCCCTCCATGACGATGCAAGTGGAGATGAGGAGGCTCCAAGCAACGGCCTTGGGGTAGAGCCCCAGGCCCTGAAGGAGCGTCATGGATCGTTCCTTGGAAGCGGCCGTGCGGGCGTTGTCGACAACTGTGCGACGTAAACGAGCCGAGTCGACACCCTTTCTGTCATGATCGTCTGACGCCGCCAACCGCGAGGCGGACTCCAAAGTGGTGAGAGCCATGAGCCAGGTCGTTGGACGGACAAGCTGTAGGCGCAAAGAGAAAGAACAGACGAGAGGCTCGAAGACGGGGGGCGGGAAGACGGAGGCGGGAAGACGGCCGTCATCGAAGCGAAGCCATCGCGAGCTGTAGGGAGCTCAGTGCTCGACTTGACGCTATCCCCGGAGTTGGATCGGAGTCGGCCGTGTGATTGACAGAGGATGGACGGAACAAGGAGGAAAATGCGGCGGATAAACAGACGGCGAAAAATACCAGGGAATTAAAAGCGCCAGTAAGCAGCCAAGCGTCGTTGCAGATTGCACTTGCCCGATGGAGCTAGCCCCAAGATTCTCCCCATAATGAGATTGTGAGACGATCCTCCCTGCACGTCGATGGTATCCACCATGGCGACGACGATGACGACAGCTCCTTTGGACCTGTGAATACGAATACATACATACGAGCTAGTCTTTATCCCGGGCTGAATTATGAAGATTCCGCTGACCGCTCTGCCCGAAGCCATACACAAACACATCCATCGTATTCGTACCTACTTGAGGATATTGCAAACCGACCTCAGCCACCTCTACCTACCCTATCCACCTCCTCCATACATCCCTCCACCACTCCCTAAGCCCATAGGCCTTCTCCGCCGCCTCGACATGAATCCTGACGTCTTCTCTCCCCATCCACTGCTTCGCAAACCCCTCACTCCGTCGTTTCTCAACAGCCCGGCCACGGAGCGGCAGCCTCGCACCGGCCCTCTGCCTGATCTCCTCCGCCAGCTGCGGCGCCACGTCAGCGAAGCAAGACTCCATCTCCCTGTTCAGCGTCCAGTAAGGCTTCCTCGCCACCTCCGGCGCCATTAGATTGTAGCTCCTCGTCAGCGCGTTGAGCTGCTCGATGGACAGCTTCATGTACGCGCTCTCGGCCCGCTCCCAGTCCGCATCGCGGAAGAGATAGGACTCCGTGCCGACCTTTTCGTCTGGCGCCGGCACAGTCGTCCTCTCGTCCGAAATTTGGCTTGACGGATCACACTTTTTCTCGGCTGCCGCGTACTCTTCCGCTCTAGCAATCTGTTGCTCAAGCGAGCCCCCCCTAGATGCTATCGTCCTCGCCGCATGGCGCTTCCAGTCGTTGCGTAATCGTTGGCGAAAGACGCGCGCCGCGCTCGCGAGTTCCTGCTGCTTCTCGATCCACGGCGGCACAATCTCTTGCCGCTTGATGATTCTGTTCAGGAGGTACTCGGTCGTGTCGATAAAGGGACTCGCTGCCCTAGGGTCCGCCTCGGCTGCCTTGCCGCGCGGCAAGTCTTTGAACTGTCCTCGCGCAACGGCGTCCTCGATTCTTTCATTAGCTAGAGCTGCAAGTCCCGAGGCAGAGACGGGCATCGACCGCGCCGCCGGCTGAAACCTCTCCCGGAACTCCTTTTTCATCTCCTCTCTCTCTGCATCGGTCAGACCCTTGGAGGAACCGATTCCTAGTTCACTATACAGGGCTGCCTGGTCCCGCGCGCGAGCTACTCGCCCCCCGGCGCTGTCGACTCGGCGCCTAGTAGGGGGCCTCGCCACCGCCGGCGGACAGAATTTGCCACGCGACTCAGGTTTCAAGGGCCTCTTCGCGTCGTCCAACATCCTGAGGACCACATCTTCGACCGGCTCGGTCCCGGTCCAGGGCTGGGCCGTGGCCACGCGCCTCGTGCCCTCGCCCGTCGCCGTTGGAAGCCCCGCCTCGATAAATGCCGCTCTGTGCTCTTCCCTGAACTTGGCGTCGGCCACTTTCTCCAGAAGCCTCTGTTTGAGCTCATCCGAGAAGCCGGCTTCTTCGACGGCGCGTCTGCCCGCGGTCCCGCCGCTCAGGATGGCCTCGTCGGTCGCCTCCTCGAGCCGCCTCGCCATCGACCCCGGCTCAGATGGTCGTTCTGGGACCGCATCATCTTCGGATGCCAATTTGTTGTTGGACGTCGGACCCTCCACTCGAGACGATGACCGTGCCGAGGCTGCACTCCGTCCGAAGACGTTCAGCCTCGAGGCGAGGCGCAACGACGTCCGGCCAAAGGGAGATGCCATCTCTGGGAAAAAAGTACTGGTACCAAGGATGGCCAGCTTTTCAACGTTTAGTCATCCCGTCTTAAACCTTGGTCCCCACGCCGATTCCAGAAGCTGGATCGAACGTTGGCCCCCACAGCCACGACGAGCTAAAAGCTCGGACGGTCCCCGTCCCCGGACATCGACCCTTGAAGCCGCGGCCAAGACCGTCGAAACTCCGCTACGCATCCCATCGTTCCGTCCCGACATCAGATGCCCCGCGCATCGATCTGGGCTTGGGCTGGTCCAGTAGCTTATTTACACGTCTGGTTATTGCCAACGTCGTGGCCGATGGCATGCTTACCAGTGTGCTTCATGCTCTGCAACGGCTCCGAGATTGCAGCAAGGGATAGGCTGGTGGGTATGTATTCGCACGTGGGCAGTGGCCGCTCGGCTTTCCTTTTTCTTGCTTTTCCGAAAAAAAAAAAACATCTATTGGACTCCTGGTATAGGACATAGAGTGTTATCATGACCCAGACAAGGCCAGACCCACGCAGACAAGACGTGGATTGGACCTAGTCTCTCGACTTCTTAACTTCATCACCTTCCCTCTGCCCGTCTCATCCGTCATTGTACGACACGATGTCTCATTGCCCCTCCCAACTCTCACATGACAGTATGCAAAAGGCGTCTCCATGCTGGCCATGTGGCCACCCTCTCGCGGTAGGCGCGGATCTCATCCCAGTCGAGCTCACGGCGTCCCGTGTCGACATCAATCTGATGCGTCCGGAGCCAGCCGGTGCGCTTCCACAGATAACCACCGATCCAAAAAACGATGACAACCGGCACGGCGAGATACGATTTGAAGAATCCCTCGGCGGTATTGAGACCAGACTTGCCGATGGGTGCCGCGATAGCAGTGTAGAACTGGGAAAAAAAACGATCAGCAAGCGCTCATAACAGTTGGAAGGGCCACGTCACCAACCTGAGCTATCAACACGAGAATGCAGAGAACCAGACCGACCCATGAGCCAGCAACACCGAAAGCGGCCCTGAAAGGGATCTCATCAAGCGTGTGACCGTGAAACGCCCACGCCTTGCGGAATCGGATATGGGCGAGACAGACGGAGCCCCACGTAAATAGGGCAGCAAGACCCGACAGCGCCTGCAGCCAGTCGAAAACGGTAGGGCCAGAGGCAGACAGATTGATAAATGCCAACAAGCCAAAGGCGATGAGGAATGCGACGGACGGCAGGGGCCGCCCCGACTTGTCAATGTAGGTGAAGATCTTTGGGGCGTAACCCTGCTGGGCTAGGGCAGTCAGGGTGCGCGAGCCACCGTAGACGCCAGAAACACCGATTGATAAGACAGAGACGAGGATGACGAGATTCATGAAGTGATCGAACCCCCTGAGATTAGCATACTTGCCGACGAGAACAAAGGGCGAGGCCTTGACATCGGCGAAAGGGGTGTCGGAGAGTAGGGCCGGGTCATTCGAGTCGATAAGCAAGCCGACAAAAGTGAGGCCAAGAATGTAGAAGAGGGTGATTCGCCAGAAAATCTGCTTGATGGCACCCGGGAGAGACTTGACGGGATTGCTAGACTCGGCAGCAGCGAGTCCAACCAGTTCCGTACCGGAAAAGGCAAAAGCGGCAGTGACAAAGACGGAGCAGAAGCCTTTGAAGCCGTTTTTGAAGGCGCCAGGATTGTGCCAGTAACGGTCTCCCCAGAACTCGCCGTAGCGACCGCTCTTTGGGCCACCACCACAGACGAGAACGAGAGCGATAATCATAAAGATGACGGTGGCAGCCAACTTGAAGCACGATGCCCAAAATTCTTCTTCGGCATATCCAAGGGCTCCAAAGATGTTGACAACGATGATGGCGCCGAGGAAGACGGATATCCAGACGGCGACGGAAATTTCGGCGTTCCAGTACTGAATCGTGATGCCACAGACGGTGAGTTCGAGAGGGAGAACGACGGCCCATTGAAAGACATAATTCCATCCCATAGCAAAACCCCAGGCGGGGTCGATAAAGCGTGCCGAGTACGTATAGAAGCCACCAGAGACGGGATATAGAACTGCGAGCTCACCCAGGGCGTAGACTAAACGGAGAAGCAAGACGTCAGCATTGGGGGGGGGCAGGGGGGCGCGGCTAACACAACAGTAGTGGTGTCACTGACCGACGTTGAACATCATGATGCCGATGATGAGAAAATCGATAAGAACGCTACCCGGCCCCTGCACAGTGTAAGCGAAGCGTCACCGCCATTAGGCAACAGTGTGCATGAGACGCACGCCTTTGCTGAATGCCTGACCAGAACCGACGAAGAAGCCGGCGCCAATGGAGCCGCCAATGGCTATCATATGCAGGTGTCGCGTCTTGAGGGGCCGCTCAAGCTCGGTGATGCCACGACCATACTGAGACATTTTGAACGATTCCAGGTTGAGGCCTGACCGGGTGAAGAAGTTGGGATCCCGGTAGATCGGAGCAGGCCCTTCCTTGGAGACGACATGGCTGGCGCTCTCGGCAGTGAGGCCGACGCCCTTTTCGCCGTAGGGCTCCTCTTTGGAAGACATGCCGACTAAAGCTGCTTGCTCGTCTTCAAGGGTATGCAGGTAGGTAAATACCTATGCGAACTGTCGCTGAAGGAAAACGCTCGGTGTGAAGAGGAAGAGAGGCGACGCGAGAGAGAAATGAAAGAGAGAGAGAGAGAGAGAGAGAGAGAGAGAGAGAGAGAGAGTGCAGGGAGTCCGGGAAAGATAAGCGCGCGGGGGAACGAAGGAGGAAGGGGAGAGGAGGGGTCAGCGACGGGGCAATAGCGCCGCTCCAAGAGCTGGCAGCCGAAAGCGATGTTTGGTAGGTGGAAGATGGTAGGAATAACGGTGGTGAAGAAGCTCGGCGGGGAGGGTGATTTTTTTTCCGCTCTAGGGCCAGGGAAGTCGGCCCTTCTTAAGCCGGCGTCAAAGGCTTCTGGAAGGATGACGAAGGGTAGCAGGGCTCGAAAGGGGGGGGGGAATGTTGGCCACTTGTAGTACTAGGTAGGCAGGTTGCTAGGTGTTGGAGGTAGGTAGGTAGGTATTGACCCGTGGTGGTGAAGGTGGTGGAGGTTGTTGTTTGTACCTAGGCACGGGCACTCAGCAGCAGACGGGCTGCGCCTCAGGAGTCTCCAAACACGTCAACGGCGGCCGGGCGTGAATGGCAGGGCGGGCGGCGGGCTGTGAGCATGTACCCGGTGAGATGTCGGATAAAAGCCAGGTATGTATCGCGGACGCGAGGGCCGGTCGTGTCAGAAGATGCGCCACGGCTGGAGAGATTCAGAGCAAATGAAACAGTCGAGGCGGACAAGGGGCCAGGCAGGCAGTCAGTTAATTCAATATCAACGATGGCTGCCATACAACTTCCGAGTCAGCCTATCTGGGCATCCTGCTGAGTCGACATATACACCATGCCCGAGGCGGATGGAGGCGCCGTCAAGGTCCTTCCCTGCATCGTGGGCTTGACGCGGTGGGGCCGCTTCTTTTGTGTTGGCTGGGGCAGCCTGGGGGTGGGGGATTCATGCTTAAACCTCGAAGCTTGATTGCTCTATAGACCTGGTTTAGCCACCCTCACCTTACCCCAGGCATTCAAAGGTTGTTTGCTTTTTGATAGGAAGAGGACGGGACGAAAGAGGCAGCGATATAGCACGGCCCTAGAGCCATAGAGAGATAGGCCAATCCGCGGCTTCCGACTAGGTAGGCAGATGGCGACCGTGATGAGCCTCAGTCGAGTCGGGCCGGCGGTGCCGCTGTCATGACATTTGCTATCGCCGGCGGTTGAGTGGCCCTGGGTCCCTACATACTAGGTAGGTACCTAGGTAGGTATCTAGGTAGGGTCCGGAAATCCCCACGCCGGGCCGCAAGCCCCGTTTGCGGCTGACGGCCGTATGTATATGTATGTACAATGTACATGTAGGTAGGTACCTAGATAGGTAAGTGTGTATCGTGGACCCGTGAGCAATGCGCGCCTCGGCTCACGCAACGTCTTTTGAAGAACGGGGCTTAAGTCATCCTGAGGCTGTCAGTAGAGTGCTTGTACGAAGTAGGTACCTAGGTAGGTTTGCCCTCTCATGCTCCGTACATAGGTACATACGTGCATACATACATACCTACAGGTAGGGTATGTGCACACCTAGATACGGATACATAGATACCTACCTACCTAGGTACGGAGCCTCCAGACTCGAGTCATCTCGTCCTTTCTGCCCCAAACCGTGACCCCCCGCAAAGGTTCCACCATCCCACTCCATGTGGACAGCTCTATCTGGGCCCCACAGCGGGCGCAAACGCTGTAGCGGACCCCTGACCGGACCTATCGCTTCCGCCCCAGCATGCCGTCTTTCTTCACCTGCCTTTCTGACTCTGGCAGTGTCAGCCCTGCCCAGCCCCCTGCGTAGCTAAGTAGGTATGCTAGACCTCTCAATTGGAGAGACTCATCCACATCTTGTCCAATCATCCGTTGCCGACGCCGATGCAGGGCAGATGGTCGGTGCTGCGGCTGCACATGACGGCTAGAGATGCCTACTACCTACCTACCTAGGTACCTATAGTTCGGTACGAATGTGGGAGCGAGATTTCTATCAAAGAGCTCGTACATACATACATACGAATGAATATACACACACGATCCTTCAAGTCTAGGCTCCACTCCTCCCTCAACCGTCGTTCGTCCTCTTATACTCGGATTCTGCCTAATGGGTATATCTCCGAGATTCCTATCTTCCTCGGTCTCTTCTGGCCCATTCTCTATTCTAATCCCATGTAAACCAACCTCATGCCCCGGCTTAAGTACCGCAACTTGCTCGTGCATTAGTTCCCCCCTCCTTCCCCCCCAGCCTTCCCCCATGCTCTCCTCGCTAGAGGCGCAAAAGCAACAAACATTCAAATCCAATTGTTCTAGACAAATCCAAGCGGCTTGTCAAAAATAACAATAACAATGGCGCTGCTGGCACGGCCTCATATGCACTGTAACGATCACTGCATGGCGCCGGCAGAAGAACAACAACAGCCAGCCCGTGCAAATCGCCCTTGCTTGTGGCTGGGCCGCGAACTTGGTTCTAGAAGTCTCACGCAGAAGAGAAGATGCTACCCCCCTTTATTGACTGACCAGCCCTTGCGCGATGCATGAGGGTCTGTGGCTTCGGAGTCGCCGAGACGCTGACGACCAATCATCAGCGTATGTACAACCAACCCGAAGGCTGTGCCGTCAGCAGACTCTTCTGTCAAAAGCACATCCTAGAGCAGACAAACGTGTCCGGGTTTGAGACACACAGCTTAATGCCAAGAAATGATATTTACTAGTCGAATGCTATAAACCACCCGAGGCTTGCTCCTAACTAGGTACGTATGACGACGACGACGGCTTCGACTTCCACCGAACCTTCTGCTACAGTCTCTTCTCCGCTTTGGATCAAGGCTTGGCTTCTGAAGCCCACCGTGCTCAGTGTAAAACGAGTAGCGTGACGGCCGAACCATCGTCGACCCTGCCCGTTACTGATGTACGGTCATGCTTCCCTAGTCGTCAACAACAGACTGCGCAAGCTTCACTCTGATCGGCGTCTTCTCGATGGAATGACCAACCAAACGTCGTCACGTCAACGCCCCAACTCACGAGCTCCTTCGGCCGCAGGGCTCTAACGGAAACAAGGCAACGAACGCGGCCGACATCATGAGCAGCCCGCCGCAGATGTAGAAGGGCGTCCCAGTCGCCGTATTGGTCGTCGCGACTACCACTGCTGCCACGATTCCCATGACGCGATTGCACGCCACTGCGATGCCGTTACCCGTCGCCCGATGGGGGCTGGGAAGCACCTCGGGCGTGTAGGCATAAAGCGTACTGTAATAGACATTTATGAAGAAGGCGATGAAGGACGTCATAATCAGGTTCTGCGCAGACGTATGGGCCAAGGGGTAGGCCACGAAGAAGGGAGCAGTGCAGAGAGCGCCAATGAACATGGTGTATCTGCGGCCCAGCACCCTCCAGTTGCAGAGGAAGCCAGCCAGGATAGGTCCCGGCACACCGGACAGTTCAGTGATGATCAAGTTGCGGTAAGTGTCGCTCACTGAGCGACCGAAGTCCAGGCCGCTGGCCGCAAAGTACGTCCTAAGTCTGCACGTCAGGCGGTCAACAGCACGGTGACAAGACGGGCGGACTCACGGCAAGAAGGCGTAGAAGAGGGCATAGGCCAGGCCGATGACTGCCCACGAGAGCCAGATCATTATCGTCGACTGTGCCAAGGTTCTGGTCGAAAAGAGGCCGCCAACATGAGCCAGGGCCTCGGTGAGAAAGAAGCGATCCCTTCGATCGGTGGATTGAATTGCGCCGCAGGCTTCGAGCTTGTCGATTGTCAGCGAGCAAGAGCGGCCGTACTTGGTCGCGAGTACGTGAAACGTCTCGACGAGCTCAGCGTCCTTGCCGTTGCTGAGCTGATACTTGGGCGTCTCACGCAGGCGAACAACCGTGACACGGAGCAGCGACAGGGTGAGCACGAGGCCGCCGCCGGTGAAGAGGGCGTAGCGCCAGCCAGCGTTGTTGCCCCAGTTGCAATGCGTCTCGCGATTACAGTTCCATTGCGACTGACTGTCTGTCATGTAGATCCAGGCGATGCAGGTAGAAAGGGTCTGGCCGATCCCCCACCAGCAGGCGAGCATTGTCAGGATGCTCTGCTTCGAGCTGGGCAGATACTCGAGGAAGACGACGGAGTCGAGGATGAGGTTGCCGCCGCTGCCGAAGCCGAGGAGGCCAATGAAAAGGCCGAGCGAAGACCAGCTGGGCATAACGCCGGCGAGGATGCAGCAGATGGCGCTCATGAAGAGCGACAGGTTAAAAGCAAGCTTGCGGCCGATCATGTCGGCGAATAAGCCCCAGAAGAGAGCGCCAGAGAGCATGCCGCCGTAGACGGCGATGGTGAGCGCGTTGCGGTAGCCGCCATTGCCCATCTCGAGGTAGGCCATTGTTGTGATGTTGCTCTGGAAGTTGAGGATCATGGAGTCGACCGCGTAGCTGGGAGATTTGGTGAGCACATCGATCCAACGAGGCATCTGTGACTGACCCGAAACCACTGAGAAAGAATAACTTCAGATGGTACGGCGTCCATCCAATCTCATCAATGGCCTGGCCAGACGAAGACTCAGCGCACAGAACCAGCCAAAGAAGCACATGGCCCTCAGACTCACGTCGTTGACGAGATGCATCTTCATATTCAGCACCGGGTCAACGTCCTGCAACGCCAAGACATCCTCTGCACTCCCAGACGAGAGACTCTGAATCGACTCTCCCGCCTCCAGTTTTTGAGGCGGGTACCCCGTCGGCGGCCGGTGCAGTGCCGTGGTGATGGCATCGCGTTCCGGGCCTCGGATGGCAGCCTCGTCAAAGGCAACTCCGACCATTATTCATCCGTCGTCTTTTCGTCTGAACGGGTGTCGCTTTCAAGCGCGAGGCTGAGTCCCTGCCCAATAGAGAGGACCGACCTGTGGTAAGTAGGTAGCGATTAATGAGCGTTGGCCCGATGGCAGTCCTCCGTCGATTAGCCTCGGGGCTGGACCGCATCTCCAGCTTCCGGAATGCGGGACAGGCGTTAGGTAGGACTGTGAAGAAGAAAGCCAGGAGGCCAAGGTGAACGAGATGGATAGGTACTAGCCTGCCTGCCTGCCTGCCTGCCTGCCTGCCTGCCTGCCTGCCTTGCTGCCTGCCTGCTGCCTTCCTGCCTTCCTGCCTTCCTGCCAGCTTCCAATGCCGGGGTTGTCTCTCCTCCTGGAGAGCAGGAGGCTGGCAGAAAGGATGGATGCTGTGTCACAACGACGGACCCAGATCCTTGCAGCGATCTTCATTGATTGACGCAGCAGGTCAGACCGTCATCGTCTCCGACTGCATTGCTCTGCACCATTGCAGCCACCAACATCGGATGGAGCTTTACACACCGTCCGCCTCGCCCGCTGGAATGCCGCAAGCACTCTTCTCAGGTCTCGAACATGGCGACGCGGATGCCATCCATTGTGCCGACACCTGTCTCGTCTCGAGCGGCTCCCTTCCTCGTGTCACCTAAACGAGACCCATTCAGCACCCTCTCCCACGTGCAAAGGCAAAGTACTTCGTATGTATACGAAGTACCTCGTTGAAACTGAAAAGATAAGAGGCCGTGCATTGGCAGCAACACACCGTCGTGATACTACAGCCGCCACTTGCTTGGCCTTAAAACCAAGCTCCCAGACGCCTTGCTTTTTGAGACCGAGTGTACCCAACCATCCCTTCAACCAGCAGAAAACATGAGGCAAGCCAAGCCAACTAAACTATCCAAAAAAGAAAGACATACAGAAAAGGAGAGGGGTGAAACAGCCGTTATATGCGGCCGCCTTCCACCAACTCGCGCTCCAGGATCTCGACTTCTCCCGATTCGCCCGTCCGCCTCCTCTCCATGATCCATCGTATCTCTCCGCCTCCCTCCTCCCTGAGGTAGGAGACGCTGTCCGTCGAGCTTCGCTGCCGATGATGGCCCCTCCTTGAGTGCATGTTGCCGTCGTCCGTGTTCCAAGAGCTCCGGCTCGACGGAGAAAGGGTCATCGGCCTGTGATCGCCCGTGCCGACCGGCGGCTCTTCCGACTCCGACCAGACCGGAGCCGCCATCGTCATCGTCGGACTCCCACACTCACTGACGCCCTCCGAGTCGTGGCTGGCCGTCGATAAATGGGAGTTCTTGCGTCCGTGATCGCCGCCAGTCGGATGCAGCAGAGACGCGGCCGCATTTTGGCCCCACGGTGACGTCGCATCACCCCTCTCTGACCTCGGCGAGCCGTCCTTGCTCGAAGTCAGGCTGATCTGCGAACCGCCCCAAGCCCTTGATCGGAGTCGCAGAAGCGCCGAGAGCGTCATCTGCTCATCGCCGCGCTCCCCCACCGCCGCCAGGTGAGACAGACAAGGACTCTGGACTGCAGGCGTCGACGAGCTGAAGGGCGGGATGCCGAGGCTCATGAGTGAGTTGCGATTCGAATACTCGGACCGCTCCGTGATGGGCGTCAGATTGGGCTCCCTCGATAACATACGGCCGTTGGCGCTGTGATCTATGGTACTCATGCCGTTGGGCCCGAAGAAGCCTCCGTTGGCGTACTCGAAACTCGACGACTTGGGCGCGTGCAGCGCCTGATGCGGGCCGGCCGGAGCCGAATAGAAGCCAAACTCCTGACCGTACCAGCCGTCCGAGTCGTAGGCGAGCGCGCTGGCATTTGCCTCAGCGATAATAGCGTCATCGTCCAGTCCATCGACGTCCTCGTACTCATCCTCATCGTCGCCGAACTCGGTTCGACGTATGGCTGGTACCGAACCTTCCCAGACAGCCGCCAGGGGTTCTTCCTCGGCTTCTCGGGACGAACAGCTCCTCTGGAACTTGCCCGAGGCGGCCGCTTCGTGAGCGGCGGCCGCCAGCGCCGCCTGGTAGGCTGCCATTGAGGATTGGTTGACGCCATCAAGTCCGTTGCCGGTGCCTTTGTCACACTCCCTGTGGCTATCCTCGAGAGGCGATGTATGAGCCGTTGAGCGAAGGACAGCCGACGTTCCCGAAGTCGCGTCGGAATCTCTCTTGGCCGTCTGCATAGCAGCGCGTCTCATCATCTGAGCCTGAGCAAAAGCCCCAGGCACGGGGCGGCCATACTTGTCTGTATCGTTGACGTCAAAGATGGACTCGTCAAATGGCTCCTCGCCGTATTCCGGCTCCACGGCAAGGTCTTGGGCGAATTCGCCGGTCGAATTGACTATTCCGTCATCGAAATACAGTTCGTCTTCCGCGGCGTCGCGCGTCGCCGCACCGGAGGAGGACGAGACGCTGTGGGGCCTGATGCCCAATCCAGAAACGAGGCCGTGCCGGTCTTGTTCCACAACCGACAAGGGGCGAGATCCGGGTGACAGACGAGAGCTGTCAGGGCTGAAAGGGGGTTGGGATGACAGGACAGACGCCCTGCCTTGCCCATCACCGTGCGTTCCTCTCACGCCGACGCTGTTCGAACTCGTCAGTGAAGATGCGGCGCTGAAGCGGTTATTGCCGTCGCCAAAGACGTAATAATGGTTATCTTCTTCTTCGTCTTCGGCATCGGCATCGGCATTGACACCCGGGATCCTCTCTTCTAATCCGTCGTCGTCCATCATGGAGTCGTAGTCGAAAGAGTGGCGGTCATAACCATCTAAACTCGCTCCGTCAGCGCCAGTCGATCTCCTTTCCAGCTCGCGCTGACGGTGGCGCTCTTCCAACAACTTCTCTTGGCCAGCGGCGCCAATCATGTCGAAACTGAACCTGGACGACGTGCTCTTCATGTGTTTGGGTAGGGCTGACATGTCCGGAAGAGAGGCGTTTTTTGACTGCGTGTTTCGCCTCGAAGGCGTTGTCTGACGGGAACGCTCGTCATCGTCAACGGCTGCGATTGGACGTGACAGCGATCGACCAGGGATAAAGGGTTTATCCTTGGGCGGTACCGGGGGAGCTTGCTCGTCGTTAGCCGCGACGAGAATTTGCTCGATGGATGAAGCCTTGGTCTTGGCTGAAGAGACGCTTGGCGAAGGATGGGCGGGAGATGAAGTCGTGTCGAGGGACACTGATCGCGCCGACTCGGAGGCGCTGCCAGCGGTCCGGAGCTGGCCGGCCTCAGGCCCCATGGTGGAAGACCTGGCATCGCTTGAGGAGCGAATGCGCTCGTCTCCGGTAACAACGGTTTGTTTGCGTCTGGGTGCGCTGAAATCGTGGACACGAGTGCCTCTGATGCGCGGATCGTAGAGGGGCTCTTCCACGCGGTTCGGCAAGGGTAGCGGACGGATCTCCGGGACATTAGGATTGTTCTTACGACGCATCAAGAGTGTCGACATGGAGTTCTTGAGAAACGGCAAGCTCTTTCTGGTCTTAGGAGGATCAGCGCCGGGGGTTAATGGTGGAGGAGCCGACTTCTCGAGAGGTAGCAAGGAGCGAACCGGCCTCCGACCCGCAGCCGCCGAGACACCATTTTGCAGCTCGGTGGGCGTGCTGAAGGACGTCGCTGGTGCGGCGTGTGACGATGACGTCTGGTCTGTCTCGGAAGAGATTGGACGAGGCGGTAGTCGCTTGGATAGATTCGGAGATGAGGGACCGGTTGCGACGTCTCCGGTTCGATGCGCGGTAGCAGAATTCGCGTCACCACTATATGTCTGTATGGCGGGGCCGCGGATACAGGTGTCGTCGCGGTGAAGCTGAGCCGATGGCCAATCCACAGCCGCCGAGTCTTTGCCAGACGAGGACACGGAGGGGATAGACGGCAAAGTGGGCGGCAAAGCGGATGAGGTGGAAGACGAGCCATCGTCGGGAGGAGCCGAATCGAGGGCTGCGCAAGCGTCGACCTGAGGAGACCAAGGCCGCGGTTGGTTGAGCGAGGGAGAGGCGGGATTGGAGGTGCCGCGGCGATGAAAGCGAAGGTGAGAGAGCATGTCTGGCGACGTCGGCGTCTAACAGCGACAAGGACGATGAGAGTGGACAGAATGAGGCTTTTGGTCGGTCATGGCGAGATGACGCAAGGCAGCGAGAGGAGCCAAGGCTACGGGAGCCGAGGCGGTAAGCGGGCGGCGGTAGCTCAGAGCAAGAGGATAGTATAGCTAGAGAAAAAGAAAAACAGAAAAAGAAAGATGGCGAGAGAAAGAGATAGAGAGATAGCGAGAGAGACGGATACCTATCGGCCAAGAAACAAGAGGAGACCGGAAAAGAGGCTCTAAGGCTGATGCTAGCTCGAATACGCAGGTACAGTGCGGCGTGGAGCTGGAACGTGCCTGTGTCAGACAGCCACGACTAGAACCGAAGACTGTGCGAGGATGCTGTATGTACGAGAAACGACGGCCTGATGATGGGTACATACCTACGACTCGTCCTCCATCCGACCATCTACGGGCAGGACTCGAGATGCGACGACACCGACGGAAGACGTTTCACGATTGCGGGAATGCAGTCATATCCGGAGCCCTAAACCTCCGGCTCCCGGCCTTCCCTGCTCCGTACGATAACATCCTTCGGGCTGTGGCAATTGCCCCCTCGCTGACATCTGTCAGTGTCAGGTAACGCTGCCCATGTGAAGCCGGCTGAACTCGTCTGCTAAATACATACATATCCGAACAGCAGCCGGTTCATGTGATTCAAAACTGTGCCGCCTTTGGCGAGCCGTCTACCAAGTACATGCACCCCGGCAACAGCTGAGACAGAGGGTGCAATGGAAGTTTCACGGAACATTGGCGTCTGTTCTTCAGCACTGCAATCTGCCATGTGAACCGTCGTCCAAGGTATCGTCGGCCCGTCCATGATGCCGCCCGTGACGCTGCGTGGCGCCTCATGCATTGCCCTAGGGTTCAGCTGTGTGCCGACGCGGCATTGGCCCCTCTCCTCTAAACGAACGAGCCCCTGGAATCCGTACATTGCGGTCCTACGCATTAGCCCAAACCCCGGCGACCGGCATTTGAGAGTTGGAAACATCGGGATCCCTGTTCAGCACATGACTTTCTCTTACCGGTCGCCCGTTCTTGTCTCTCGCCCTGATATCCGGCTTCGACACGCTCAATTCGTCACTCTGTTTCGGCTTTCTTCCCTCGTTGACTGCTGAAGCTTCGAATGCCATCCCCGCGAGACGAGTCGGCGGCACTTGGGTACCACCATGGGCTTCCCTTCGTCCTAAAATCGGTCGATGAGCCGCAGTCCTTGGACCGCCGGTCCTGTCGGCAAACCGGGCTCAGGGCGCTACTGGCCTTTGTCACTCAACGCATCAGGCGCGGGGGAGCGCGTCCCCTCGTGCTATTCGTTCTTTTATTCGTCGTCGTCCCGACCCTGGTGGGCCTGACACCCGCTTCATGGCATCGTCCTTGGACCTGGACGCCGGCTACGAGCGACAACTTGAGAATCGTCGTCTTCGGATCCCAGGATCTTCTGGGCAGCGCTTCCGGTCGACCGACGTGGACGGAACGACTGTGCAATGAGGTAAGCGCCAATTGGTCATACTCTAGGTAGTCGGCGTTGGGCAGCTCACAGTCTCTTGTAGCTCGGATGCTCCTCGCATGTGTCGCTCGTTCCTCCTGCTAGCTCGAAACACGGACTTACATCCCAGCGAATCTACGCCGATGTGATCGGTGGGCTAGAAAACCGGATGAAAGAGACGGACCTGGCGAAGTCACCGGCATTGAATTACTCCTTCGTTGCCGAACAGTATCCCGCTGCGGCGCAAACGCCTGACCTCGAGGCGCAGGTGCAGCAATTCCTGTCTCTGCAGCCGGCGGTCGTCACTCCGCGTAGCACGCTCTGGATCTTTACCTGTGGGACCTGGGACGTCTGGAACCTGGCAGCTTTGCCTCGGGAGTCGAGCGAGCATGCGGTGGACGCGCTGGTGTCACACCTATTCTTCCAAGTCGAAGCGCTGTACGGAGCGTCACTTCGTCGCGGGTCGATTGCCTTTTCGGATTTTTGGGCTGGCGTGTCAGCGTCTGACGTCGACAGGCTGAGAGATCCGGGCGCGCATGGAAGAGTAGATGAGCGCGAGCTGGAAAGCTTCCGGATAGTCATACCGGATCTGCTCGATTTGACGCTCACGCCCGGGTGGCAGACGCGACCGGAACCACCAGCACCGCACTCCAAGGCGGAGCAGATGCGCAACGCAGCCTTCCTGACCGAACGATGGAACTCCAAGGTGAGAGAAGAGCTGGGTCGGTGGGTGGCAAAGGGCAGAGCGAAGCCGAGAGCCATGGACGACGTCGGGCAGAGCAGCTTGGGTCACATGATGGACGCGCCGTATCCTCGTAGAGCTGGGCTGCGGTCGACTCCGGCGACAACGATCCTCAACGCCATGGCAGAGCAGGAGGTGCTGCGGACGGGCGCGAGCAAGGATCGGGCGGCAGGCTTGTTGGATGTATGGAAGCCATGCGTGAAGGGCGACGAGGCATGTTCCAAGCCGGAAGCTCACCTTTTCCACGACGCCTTCACCGTCGGTCAGCGGGCGGCGCAGGAGGCTGCCCGTATAACGGCGAAGAAGATCTTGGAGGAGCTCATCTTCTCGACGCGGGAGAGGGCAGTGTAAAGTAGGAGTGGGGGTTGAATGGTTCGATAACGGCGCAATGAAACTGATGATGGGATGAGACGATGACGGCTATCACGCGACTCTTCCAGCCGAGGAGCGCACCACAAGTGCAGGCAGCAGTCGTACCCGGAGGAAGCCGGCGGAACGATGCCGAGTTTTTCCGGGTAGAAACGGCGAGGCTTCAGCGGCTAGCGCCGGAGATGCTCTGATGACCGGACCAAATTCGGTGGCTTGGCACATGCTCAAGGCCCCAAGGGCAATTGCGAAGAATGGCAGAAGCTACCTAGGTATGGTGGGCTGCTACTCAAAACGAGCAAATCTTAACACCATCACTGCCCTACAGTAGGACACTTAGTTAAGATGAGCTCGAATTGAGTGGTAACCCACTGTACATATATATATGTATCGTCGACTCGTACGCGCATGAAGCTGTCGACGAAGCTATTCGCATCGTACATGTTGTACATACCTATATATGTCCATTGTATGCACTCGCACTCACGTCGATCAGATGACGAACATGCATCGATCAAACCGTTCAACCAAAATGCGACTTCCGCCACGGTGAACGAAAGCCTTGAACGCAGCCTCACCGCTTCTCTTGCAGGCCATTAAGACAGACACACAGGGATTGATTCCCCAAACATGGGCAGACAGCCAAGCAATCGTGACGACGGTGAGCAATGGACTGTCTGTCTGTGCTAATAGGATTGGTACTTATTCGTACATACATACATAAATGCATGTATGACGCCCGCTGGCAGGGTTATACCAAGCATCTACATACCTACATACATACGTATTATGTATTCGCACACCGGCTGTCCAGACTGAACTGCCCGCACTATCTTCTGGGGCCCTAATAATAAATCCGGCGGGTACCCACATGACCAATCACTATCAGCCATCGCATCATTCACGCTCTCCACTTCCGGTCCCCTTCCGAGCTCCTCTTTTTATCAATCTTGTCTGCCTGCTTGCTCTCTTGACTTGATCTTTTCGTACTACGACAGACACTCTCGCCACCCATCGTCGCTCAACATAGAGTCAAATTATAATCTGAATTAAAAAAAAAAATACCACGAAGAACTACCCAGAAAGACAGAAAAGGAACCGGATTCAAACCCCAGCCACTCTTCCCATCACCCCCTCCCGACGCCGTCCGTCCATCTCTCTCGTCCCACTTCCACAATGTTCGCCGCCTCTCGAGCCCTCCGCCAGGCCGGCGCCCACGCAGACCGCACTCCCATGATCAAGTTTCTCGGCCCCCGCACTATCCCTTGTGAGTCCGCCTCCCAAATTCTCTTCATTTCAACTGACCACCTACCGATCACCTCGAACAGCTTCAATCGACCACACGCCCAGACCTCACCCCGCCTCCCCAAGCGGAACGCTCCCAGAGTCCTTCTCCGCCTACGGAAACGGCGAGTCCGCCTCGCGTCATAACTCTTTTAGCTCCTACCGCGACCACGCTCAGCAACACGGCCCGCTGCAAAAGTCGATCCGCGGCTTCGAGGCCGGCATTGGCGGCACCGCCGGCTCCCAGCTGGGTCCCGTTGAACCCCCAAAGGGCGTCTACTTCGACCTCTCCGACTTACCCCCCCGCTTCCGTCGCGTTCCCTTCGATATGGCTGAGATCGAGGCCATCGAATCGGGCGGCGCTGCCCTGTACCACCGCTAATACGGCTTCCGTGGCCACGCGCAGGGGACGGCAGGATGAATAATAGAATAAGCGACATACGAAAAGCAACAATTAGACAGAGACGAGGGGGACGCAGTCACGAGAGCCGGCCAGCATACATATCAGCAGCCCACGACAGAGAGGTGAAGGAAGAACCACGCAAGACCTGCTAGGGCAGCGGGCATACAAGAGACCACCTGTGCTCCGTGATGGAGCCGCGCCTTCGAGGATGGAAATATTCCTCGGCGACAGGCGGGCCTCTTGCCGCCCGTGGGGATCCGCTCACCGGCACCATGGTTTGGGCCGTAGTCGCCCAGGGGTTCAACAGGGCCAGGGAACGTTGTCCACGTGCCGGCCCGTGGTGCGGCCAAACCTCTACCTAGCACTTCAGCAAGGAATGAAAAAATCGGCAGTAGAGCGCCCGCCCTAGTGATTGTTCGAATTAGATCGAGTAATGGGTTCTTTATTGGTAAAAATAGACACGTGACAGCGTGTGAACGCCGAGCCCCCCTTTCTCGGATGATCGGATCAGACGTCCGGGTGGGTCTTCTCCTTCTCTCCGGGCCCGACGATGACATCGTCAATGGTCTCGTCGCTGAACTTGAGATCGTCTTCGACCGGAACGTGGTCTTTGATCTTGTACAAAACGACAGGGAGGGCGAAGACTAAAGATCCCGCCAACAAGCCCCAGGTGACTCCGAATATAGTATTGTACTCTTTTTTGCTCCCATCCATATAGTATGCGATGCTGGCTCCGAAGGACTGGATCGACTTGTAGAAGCCTGCGGACAGAGAGCATATCAGCATCTTTCAGCAGCCTGGTCGCGACGAACACGACTCACCTGCGAGATTGGCAGCCTTACGGCCCGAATTAGAAAGAGATCCCATGAACCTGTAAGTCCAGTCAGATGATGTCGAGATACGAGCAAAGATGACGACTGGGCGTACCAGTAAATGCAGGTCTGCCAGATGGCGTCGTAAAAGCCGTAGAAAAAGTACAGGACCATGGCGCCAGCGAAGCGGCTCCCGTCGGTCCAATCGATGAGCCCATGATAGTCCTTGCTCTCTGCGACGACACGGGTGACTTGCTGCATCTGCCAATGCCATCCGGCGCCCCAGGTTACAAATGTGAGAACAGCGAGGAAGCCGAAGGCGAGCCTGGCACGGAGGCTGCGGCGAATGGAGTGCAAGTCGAGGCAGTGGCCTGTAACGACGGCGCCGAAGATCTGAGCGAGCCAGTAGAGAAGATTGTTAAGAGCGCGGGTGCGGGTGTTGAAGTGAGCCGCGTTCATGCCGTTGTTTTGATAGGTGTAAAAGAAGTTGGAGGCGAAGAACATGGGGAAGAGGAGGAGGATCCAGGGCTCGTTGAAGAGAGTGGCCCAGAGACCCTTGAGCTCGCTCGACCAGGACGGGTTCTTCATGAGAATGACTTTGGTGTTGTCATCGCGGATGACCTTGTCGGCGTCGCAGAGCATGAGCGAGAGGCAGGCGCCGAGAAACATGAGAACGATGAAGGCGATGTAGGTGCCATCGGTAACGGGGCCGGCTTTCTTGTTGATGTTCTCGGCGAGAGGGATCTTGAGGGGATTAGAGAGAGAAGGGAAGGAGGAAGAGAGCGAGCGAACGAACCAGAGAGCCAATGACGGCGCCAAGGTTGAATATAATCCAGAACCACGAGATGTAACGACCCTTGCTGTTCTCGGGCGGGTACGACATCATAATGGCGCCCTGAGCAGTCCAGAGCAAGCCAGCGCAAAGACCAAGAAAGGCACCAGCGAAGATGACGAAGCCAACGTTGCCAGTATGAGAGTAGGAGAGGAACGAGGCGCTATAGATGCAGTAGCCCAGGCCGCCAATAGACAGAGTGAGACGCAGTCCGAGACGATTGGCAAAGGAGCCAGACAGGAAGCTAACGACGGCAAAGGTGCTGTATAGTGCGACGTTTGCGTGATCCTGAGCCGTGGCATCGACCTGACCACCGCCACCGAGGCCGGTGAGGGAATTGTACATGCCAGGGCAGAGGAAGCAGACGAGCGAGACCATCAAGAGCTGAACCTTGGGCGACGCGTACCAGAACTTGCGGCCGAAAACACGAACCGGACGGTAGATGATGCCGCGAGGACGGGAGCCATCGCCGTTGGCTGATGACTGCTCGTCGACGGCGAGGCCGTGAGCCGTCTTGTCGGCGTCCATGGTGGGATCTTGCCCTGGAAGAGTTGTTGACGAAGCCAAGATGGGCGGGAGGGAGTGATAGGGCGGGAGGGCCGAAGAGAGGAAGAATGAGAAGGGTGGGAGGATATATGACGAGAGGCTTGCTGTCTATCTATCTATCTGCCATGCCTGGGGGGGGGGGTAAAAAAAAAATTGCCATCAATAAAATAAAAATAGACCCCAACCCAAAGTCAGCCGAAGATGGAGGGTGACATGCAGCAGAAAACGAAGGAAGCCCGAGCCAGGGAGAAGGAAGGAGAGGGGGTGGCGTGTGCTCAGCAGGTGCTCACAGGGAACCTACAGTGGGTGGTTAGTAGATAGGTGGTCGGAGGGAGGGGGGGGAAAGGCTGTTCGCGGGGTCAATGGATCGATGGATAAGTGTAGGTATGGTCTGGGGAAGAGGGAAGTGGGAAGCGGGAAAGCAGACGGACATGGACGAGTCGCAGCAACAGGCGTGGTACGAAACGCGCACCGCAGGCAACGGGCAAACAGAGTTGTCTCACTGCAGCCAACGGTGCCGTACCCGTGACCTCGCAAAAAATCTCACCACAGCCCATTTTGAGTTGTTGTTATCGTGACCCGGAGCCAACCGAGGCTGCATTCCCGCGCGAAGGCGGCGCGCCAAGAGGAAATACACCGGGAAATGAAATGCGCTGCAAAGCTTCTTTCTTCCTTTCTTCCTTTTAACCTTGCTCGCTTCCGATGATGCTCTCCGCTTCGATTCGATAGCGGTCCATCGTTCATACACATATGTACTTACAGGCCCGCCTGCGAATGCATTGTATGTACTTCGTACATATGTATGTATGTACTTCGTACATACGAATACCCCACCACAAGCGGCCCGGCTCCGATGCACGGACCTCCACTCCATGCCCGCCCCGGGCAGTCAGAGACCCCCGAAGCCACCCGCCAAATAGTAACCAGCCCAGGCAAGACCCCCCCCCCTTCCAGCCCTACCTACCTACCTACCTACCAGGCTGCCACCTATTCGCACATGCCGTCTGATGGCTCAGCCCATCCATCCATTCCATGTAACGTAACCTGTCTAATTTTCCGCCCGGCGGCCCAACAGACAGCGAGTCCAGCTCCAAGATATCGGCCGCAGGAAGCCAAGGGAAAACCGACAAACTTCAGCAAAAGAAGAACGATTAACAACTTCAGGCACGGAAACGGTGAGGGGCGGACCTCAAGAAAAAAGTGGAAACGTCAAGGCTACCGCCTGCGTCCCCGCAATAGCCCGTCTGCGGGGTCCCGAAGCAAATGAACCAGAAACTCTCAAACTTCCTCGTACGTACATTCATACATAGGTATGTAAATATGTATGTACATAGGTATGTACATATGTAAAAAACACTGCTTGCTGCAGCTGCACAGGTCCGGGCCGAACACGGGCCGCCTGAGCGAATCTTACTTGATGAATTGCGGCCGCCTCGCTAACATACATATATATGCTGTATACAGGCATATGGTACATATGTACATACTCACGCGTACATGGACGCATCCGTCAGTTCACACAAACAAGTGCAACGGCGAACTCCGATGCCCCTACCCACGAATACGTGAGATGAGAAACCGATTTCGCCCCTTGCACACTTTCACACTTACATACATACATAGGTACCATCTACATAGGCACTTACATACACCGAACAACAACCTACCCGAGACCGGCTACGGCTTCTGCCGTCTCGCCTCAACCCTTCTCAGGAAACACAGAGTCAGACCCTCCTCCTTCCTTCATCAACGGAAGATGCCCGTGACTGCGTTCCATCCTCATCCCTACGTGTCACTTCGAATCTGCCATCAGGAATGCGCCAACCAGCCGGCGTGCTACCATACTTGCTTCCCTCGTACTTCGAACAATTACCGCAGGTTACATCGCCGCCCTGCCTTGACTACACACCAATCAACCTACCTACCTACCTACCTACCACCTCAAGTGCCCTCACCACACCTCACGTATATTTTTTTCTTGTTCTCTTCTTCCTTCCATCTTCTTCTCCATTGTCGTCTAACAAGCCACGAGGCCGTTGTCCCGTCTTCAATCGCCTCAATTGGCTCGCCTCTGCTAGCTATAACAGCCATATCCTTCTCCCTTTTCCTATCCCAGCTCTTGGCCATCCAGACAACTTTTCCTTCCCCGTCCGTGACACCAGGCAAGACAGGAATTCAGGCGTCCCGCACCACATCAAGCAAACGCAATCCCACAAGAAGCCAAATCTCGTCTGATACCCTGAAATATGCAGCACCTTCGACATGGCAGAAGCTTCCCATCCTCTCCCGTCGAGCTGACCCGCTTTGCCAGCGACTGTTCGTCCTGTGAGCGACACGTCGCACAGCTGTTTTAGAGCCTTGCCCCTATAGAATCACAGGCCCGTTCAATGCACCAATCAGTCAGTCAAAGCCCGTTCGCATCAGCCCGTCACAAGAAGAACCCCGTAACCCGCGCAGCAAGTAAAATGTTGAAGAGAAAAGTATTCCGTAAAAGACCCAGGCGAGAAAAGTAGACAATGAAGAGCAGAAGATACGGGAGAGGGAGGAGATGAGGTTGGGTAGGGGGAGAACCCCGGGGTATCAAGTCGAATGGTAGGTACCAATCATGCTATGTGCCGTAAAAGGACAGGAAGACGGAAAGCGTTCGAGAAGTCGTCACACAGGAGCTGGCGCCGGCGTGTGGCCGCCCCGATCGCGCGACATCCAACCAAAGAGATCCGGCCGCGATTGACCCGTCGAACTCGAAGTGGCCGGCGTTGGCGGCTCGTTGTGATCCCGTCGCGGAGTCGGCTCGCGGGGCTCCAACAGCAGGCTCTTTCGGTAGTACGTGACCTGGGCCTTGCCCTGGTCACCAGCTCGAACCCGCCGGATCTGCGCCCCCCACCATTCCTGCATTTCCGGCACCTCGAGTAGCCGGTAGGGGATCTGGAAGCGCTGCAGCTCGCCAATGATCTTGGCTGTGCGGCAGTGCTTGTCAAAGTTGACCACCGTCAGCCCGCAAGCGCTCGGATCGTCCGACTCGCCGCCAAGCGACAGGTGCTTCGTCGCCGGGTTGCCAATGTCGACGAACGTTAGGTCCGTGAGGTACATGCCCAGGAAGGGCAGGCAGGGTGGTACGTGGTCGTGAAGCCGCGTCCGAAGCACCTTGTGGTTCTGCGACGGCTCGACCAGGTCCTGCAGCGCGCGGAGCATGTCCTTGCGCTTGGGCGACACGGCGTCCCACGTCTTGCGCAGCCGGCTGATGGTGCTGCTGTTGAGGCTGCAGATGATGGCCATCAGCCCGTCGTAATTGTGGAGCTCGTAGCAGTGGTTGGCGATCTTGATCCACTGCTTAATGACAGCCGCGCGCTTCTTGATCTCCGGGTGCTGGAGCACCGTCTCGGCCACCAAGTTGGACAGATCCGTCGACAACGACGACATGGCCTTCACGTGGGGCGCATCGACGCCGCCCTTTTTCATCCACTGCGACGCGAGCAGCTCCTCGGGCAGGATGGAGCAGAAGATGCTCATTTGCCGCACCGTCAGCTGCCGCGCGAGCTCTAGCGGCTCGAGGTCCAGAATCGAGGGCGCGCTTCCCCCAGCCCGGAACGCGCTGAGAGCGTGCAGCTGGCTCTTGGACAGAGCCGGATGTGGCACCGGCGTTTCCGCCGGCACGTACTGCCCGATGGCGGTGTTCGTCTTGCCCATCGACGACACCAACCGGGGCACGAGCGACCCGTCGCCCGACACCCGCTTCGCCAGCTCCAGCAGCCGGCGACCGGCCGAAGAGAGCACAGCGCCGAGCTTCTGTTCGGCAAAGGGTATGACGAGCTTGAGCGCCTCGCGGTCGGTGCGGTCCCTCCAGTGGGACTCGAGCCAGCCCTTGAACACGTTGTAGACCCTGAGCCGGACGGGTACCGCCATGTGAGGAGACTCGCCGACGTAGTCGAAGCGATCGATGAGGGCTTCCGTCAGTTTGACAGGCGTGCAGAAGAGGCGGAAAGTGAGATAGAAAGTCGAGACAAAGGCGGCGTCGGGCGTCGACTCGTGCGTCGTCAGCCGCTCCACGAGCGCCGGGAGGGAGCCGCCCGTGACCTGGCCCTCCTTGTTGAACATGAGCTCGTGAGCATACGTCCTTTCGAGGAGTCTCGCCTCGACGTCGTCGTCGGCATCATCGGCGTGCGAGAAGCTGCTGAGCTCCGACATGGACGGCTTGCTTCGCGGCACCAGGCCATGATCGGGCGTCGTGGCGCGCGTCGAAGTCTGCGACACGATGCTCGTTTCCGAGTCTCGGCTCAGATACGTCGTGGTGCTGCCAGCGCTCGAGGCTGCAAGCGAATCAAATCGCGAGGCATGAGCGTCTGTGTCGTTCCTAGAGGCGTCGAGCCCCGGCATGTGATCGGCGGCGCCGTGTAACGACGGGTATTGTAGGTAGCTGGGCAGGTGCCGCGTCGCGGGGCGAGCCGACGAAACAGATGAGGCCGCGCTTGAGACGGCTTCATCGTGTAGCGAACCGCAAGGTCCGGACGAGGCTGGGGAACGGTTCAGATTGTGATGCTGCGTCGCAGGTATGCTCAGCTTGGGGACCCGGGGCAGAGGCTTGTCGGTGCTCAGAGACGGGCGCTGAGGTCTCGACGCGGTCGTCGTCTCGCCGACGTGAAACGAGGGCTCGACTCTCAAGTTCGGGTCGGCCCGCTCCGTGACGGACGGTGGGCGCGAACGCTCCTGGATCACGGCATCGAGGGCGCTAAGATCCAGCTCAAGGCTGTTTTCCGGCAGCTCGATCTCAAAGTCGCCCGCCCTCTCCACGGCCGCCTTGGCTTTGGAGACGCACTCGCCAGCCGCCTTGACGCACATGGTAGCAGCAGCGAGTAGCGTCTGATTCTCGTTGGGTAAGATGATGTCCGAGCCCTCTTCGGCGGAGGCGTGGCCGAGGATGTCGCGGGCCGCCAAGATGAGGGCCTGAATACGCTCGAACATGGCGGCACGGACCTGCCCCAGGGCGTTGAAGTTGAAACTGTTGTAGCCGCAGACGCCGTCAATGACAGCTAGAAGCTCGCCTCCAGATGTGGCCGATTGCTTAACGGCGAGTGCAAGGCCGGGACGCGAGTGTGAATGAACATTCAGGCGTCCGATGAAGGAGCCAAGGTAGGAGAGGAACTTGTCGTGGCTCCGGCTGATTCGTTCCGATGCGAGGTGTTGAGGTCGTGAGAGGGGCGATGGACCGGCCAAAGAGACGCGGTGAGCCATGGACCCGGACAGGCGACGACTCTGACGCACACTGGCCTGTGACAGTCGCCTCAGGGCGACGCTCGGTTGGCCTTCGTGACCGGACGATTGCAGAGACGACAGGCGCTTGCCCCAGGGAGCTGCCGCCGAGGGGGGGTGCAGGGCCGGTGTCTCGCCCGACGCCGGCGGCTCGGCCCTGGCGTGACGCGACGCCACGTCATCGGTCGTGGGACCCGAGCTGTCGCCGAAGTTGGTCTGATCAGCCGGAGGCGTTGGCGGGACGTAGAGCTCATCCACAGTGGTGGCCGTCGAGTAGGCTGTCGTGGCGTCACGTGACCTCTTTTCCTCCTCGAGAATATCGAGGAAACGGACGCCTTTGGTGACAATCTTGAGGGCCTTGAGTATCATCTCATCGATGATATCGTTGACATCTTCAGCAGGCTCAAGAGTTCCGCTGTGACATTCCTGCAGACGTTTCGCAGTCTTGACCAGCTGCGACAGCTCGGAGAGCAGCACTTTGCGCGCCCGACGTAAGGCATCGCAGTGAGCGACGACGGACTCTCTCGCCAGGAGGCCGGAGCGGTCCTAAATTGGAGGAGGCTGTCAGAATGATGGACCAGACAGCAATGAGGAGCGATGTCAGGAAAATGAACTCACCAGTAAGAAGCGGACACCGGCAATGATGCCCTTGATAAACTCTTGGTTCTTGAAGATCTCATTGTCGTCAACAGATGCGCTCCGCAAAAGGTCCCAAAAATTGAGAAGAGCCTTGAGGAGGCCGCGGATAGGTTCCGGATAGTAGGGGCTGCAGTAGTTGGTGGGCAGCCACCCCCTGGCTCCGGTGGCAAGCAGGGTGCCGTCTGCCCATCCATTAGTGTGGACCGAATGCACCAGGACGACGTCTCCCTCGTTAAGCGCGATTGTGACGCTACACTCCGTCATGGCACCGCTGGGTTCGAAGGGATAATAGGCCCGTAAGAAGCTGTTGAAGACGGGCGGGTCTGCGGCCTCGTCGGGCAGCAGATCCTCCTGGGAGCCGTTCGGGGTCGCGGGAGGCGTCATTTGGGATCGTAAATAGACGTCTGTCGAGGGTTGCGAAGGGTGGCTCGAGCCATTGGCAACAGGCTGGGTTTGAGAGATATCGAGGGGGGCCACGCAGAGACTGGCTCGGACGGCGTCGTCGCTCAGCATGGCGCTCGCTGGCAGTGGCGAACTGGCATCGGGCTGCGCCGACGACCACTGCCGGACGTGGGATGGTGAAAAAGCGTGAATGAATCGTCGTCCTTGGGTAGAATCCCCTTTTTTGCTACCCCTTGAGGGCTGTCTTGTTGTTATTTTGGCTTTGCGTGGCGACGTATCCAAGCGACTCAGCCGACGATGGAATTTGAGGATCGCAGGCGAAGAGAAACAGGGTGAGTCTAGGGGCGGAGGGCGTCGACAGCGGGGGTTTTGGGGAGGAGCGACGATGGAGGCGCCGACGATGCGCCGGACAGAGCGAATTTGCCGCTCCTGACGGAACTCTGCGACCCAAGGCTGAACATCAGCAAGCACGCCTCCGCGTTGTTGTGATGGGAAGCGTCGAGGCGCGACTGGAATGGAGGAGAGGAAAGAGAACGCGACGGAACGCAGGGGAAGTGGAATGTATGTATGTAGGTGTATGTATGTTTGTGTAGGTATGTAGGTGTGTATGTATGTATGTTGGTAGGATGTACCTAGTATGTAGGCAGGAGTGAGGGCTGCTGTGTCCTTATTGTACAGTACTTGTGGATGTAGGGGTCGACGGTAGAGGACGAATGTATCGTGGACGAATGTATCGGAGACGAATGTATCGCGGACGTATGTACATACATACGTCGAGACGCGCGCCTTTCCAAGGCCCACCGACAGGCGGAGAAGGAGAGACGGAGACGGAGACGGAGAGGCGGACGGGGAGAGGCGGAGAGGCGGAGAGACGAGGATAGGAAGGTAGAGTGCACCTACCTACAGCGGGGCAGATGAAGCCGGACGAGAGTCGTGAATCGTCTCGTGGACGATGTAAGTCGAGTCAAGGACAGAAGAGAAAAGGAACAAGGGAGAGACGGCGACAGCTAAAGGAGGGAAGACTGCCGGAGAGACCCGGAAAGGGCGGCAACGGTGATGATGACGAGGAGACGTCGAGGCAACGGGGTGTTGCAGTTCCGAGTCTCAGGCGATAATCTGGCTCCCGGAGACGGCCACGCGCCGCGGGGGGGTCGAGGGGGCGGGTGAGTCGCTGTTGAAGCTCAGGTTTGATAGACACTCTCTCCAAGGGCTGCTTTGGAGGAAGGGAGGGGAGTGAAGGGCAACGAGGCAATGGTCAAGCGACGACGGGGAAAAGAAGGGAAAAGGGGCGGGAAAAGAAGAGGTTTGATGAGAGAGAGAGAGAAAATAGTAAGACGAGGGTAGATGAACCGATCCGCTACACCTGCACAGGGTACCTAACACGTTACAGGGCACTAACACGGCAACTGATAGATAAATGATGCACTCGACGGTACTGTGCACCGCTCCGACCTGGAGAAACGAACGATCCTTTTTGTTTGGAGCACGGACAAGGGGAGTCCTCATCGGCCGGATCCCGGTGCCGGCAGTCTTGTCGTCAAGCTTGAGAGCCTCCCTTGATTCTTGCTTTCTTTTTCTTGCTTTCTTTTTCCTCTTTCCTTTTCCTTCCACACTCGAGATTTATACTTTTGCTTTTTCCTAGCTTTCACTCCCCTCACCCGTTCTTTTTTTCATTAGGAGTGGCGGTCGGTTTTTTTTATTAAGTTGCGGGTCGGGGGCTCGGGATCCCCTACCTGCTGAGTGCTGACCTTTCCAAAGGCATTCTAGTCCTGCTTCCTGCGCAACTGCTTAAGATACGATACTGTGTGACGATCGAGGGTGTTCCGTGGCGGCGGCTTTGACGTATGTAAGGCTTTTGAAGCCTGGATGCTCGTGGGGTTCAAGTTCAACCGAACGATGAAACCACCCCCCGCCATTTATCAAAACCTGCCTGTTCTAGGTTCTAGGTTCTGCAGCAGCTCACAGAGCGAAGCCGGAGGCAGACCGGGGGGGTGATTAGGGGGGGGTGGGGGTGGCTGCTTGTCGAGGGCCAGGAAACCCTGTCCTTGGATGGAAGCCGACGACGAGTCTTCTCCATGGCCATGAGATTCGAGCTGCCTCGCGCACGGTAGGGTCCTCCTCTCTGCCCTGTGCTGTGCTCTGCGCCATCACCTACCCCTGGTCGTGACTCTCGAGGAGATGGGATCAACTTGCAAAGGGAGAAGGCATCTTTGTGCAAAAGTACACAGGTTTCTTCCATTCTGCCATGTTTTGCCCCCCTTCGGCCCGGTCTGATGCTGGCCCGGTTGGCGCTCTGTCCGTGTGCCAGGCCTCCCTCCGCCCTCGGATGGTAGTCAGCCAAGTTCGACACGGACGAATTGAAACATGGACCAGTGGGAGCTACCCCTTGTCAGTTATGCGCTTGAGCGTTTTCCTTTGCTCGATGGCTTTCTTTCTTTTGGGCGCCGTTGGTGGTGGATACGAGATGATGCTCCATTGTATTTGCTTGCCTCCCATCATGGAGGCCACCACCTCTCTGAGGCATCGATTCCGTCTTGTGCCGCACAGACTGCTCGAGGGCAAGTGCGGGCATACTGTCATTCTGCATACTTGGTAGTCCCCCGCCCAATTTGAACGCATTGGGTGCTCGTGAGAGCGCATTGGGACGGCCTTCAACCCGACAAATGATGAGGCGTTGGCGGTACATTGCGGTATCGTCATTTCGTCAGAATCCGCCGGTGCACTCTGTACAGTGCCCATCACGGCCGCATTGTTTAGGCTCACGTTCGCTGCTGAGCGACTGATGAGGCGCGGGATGAATGTGTCTATTCATCGTATGTGTGCTCATACGCAGGCACATCCTGCTGTCCGTGCTTCCCGACAGGCAGACGAAGCGCTTCCGCATCGCGTCCGCTGCTCGCCTCTTGAGGCCTTGCGTCTTCAGCACAGTGCATCGCCGGGCCACATCCCAACATCCAATCTGACCGACCTACGGCTTGTCCGTCAGCGGCTTGGCCACCGGCCCAGCGGCTAGCCCTCCCGCCGACGTGGCCCTGGAGTCCGCCAAGCTGCGTTATTGCGTTTCGAGTTAGGAGGCGGCGAGGGACATGGTACATACAGACGTCCAATTGCACATACATACATACGCCAATTGCTGTTGGCATAAAGTCGGACGGTCCCTTGCGGCCAATTTTTCTGCGGACGGCGCCGGCTCTCCACCGGTCTCATGGCTCCCCGCCCGCGATGCTACGATGCTCAGGCTAGGCGAGAGGCCAGCATAAAACCCGCATCATGTTGCCCTTATCCAGCTCAGCCCGCGTGATGAAGAACAAGGGGGGAGGGGAGGTATATCCATCCATACATATGTACATACATACATACACTACATACATCCAACCTTGGTAGGAGAGCCGGAAGCCGGGGGCCAAGGGCCAGAGACCGGGGAGGTAGGGAACTCGTTGGAAATCCGCCCCCCCCCCCCCCAGCCGAGATCTTCTCCACCCTTTCATCATCCCCTTCAAGCCGCGCCGGCAGATGAACGACCAGGTGAGCAACGAACAGGACGACCCGTCCGTTGGCTAGAAGATCTAAGCTGAGCCTTCTGACCTACCTAGTCATGGACTAACTAACGTACATACAGCCAGGGACGGCACGCTACGGCACAGTAAGCCCAGCCGCATGTGCTTGTCCGAGCCGCTTGTCGGGGGGCGACAACGGGGAACAGAACGGCATCGGCCGGCCATCGTTGGCCGGCCTTTGGTCGTACCAGTGCTCGGCTGCTCAGCTGTACCTTCAATACTACCTAGGTATCTACCTACCCATTGTATGTATGTATGCATGTATGTACCTCATATAATGTGTACAATGAGTCAATGTATGATGTATGTAGAGACGGGTAGTCGAGCGCCCTCCGCCAATTGAAGGACGATAGCTCCCCGCCCTGTACCGTCTCATCCTCGCTCGTAGGCCTCGCCTCCTTTTCTTTCGCGCGTATCCCTTTAACTAGCACCTCGTCACGGCTGTTGAGTGGCTTGCCTTGTCCGTCCCAGCCCATCGCACATCATCATGCAGCATGGCGCTGATCATGTACATACATACATAGATAAATAGGTACAAACAATTTCGTACAAACATACATACATATCTAGGTACCTACCTATCTATCTATCTACGTATGTAGTCGTACCTACCGGACGGTGTTCTTGGGTTTGCAGCAGCACAATCCAGTCAGCCTGCTCCCCTGCACTGCTCTCCTGCAGGGGCGGCTGCGGTCGCTTGCAGCCGACGGGGAGCAACCCGGCCCAGCATTGGGCAAAAGGTGTAGGGTAGGCCAATCAGCTTGTCTGGATCTGAAAAGCAGGGGCCTCTTTTTCTCCTCGAGCCCCGCCAGTCAGCCATCGGCCCATCTGCAATGGAGACCTCGAGAGCGGAGGCCGAGTTGGCGTTCGAGACCATGTCAAGGTCACGGGTGGCTGAGGTTCGTGATTTTGGCCAAAGTCTTCCAAGTTGACGCCTAGTCTCATCCCTCGAATCTCATCGGTCAGCGTTCGCCGTCCGAGACAGCAACGTGGCTCGCCGTCATGCATGCCCACAATTCCCCGAGGGGGGGGGGAGAGGGGCAAGAAGCTGCCCTGTCAGGGAGAGCAGCGTGTGCCTTGCAGACGCCATTTGCAGCCACCCGCTGACGAGGTAGCATCGAAGAAACGCCGTCAACGTCTGGAGCAACTACCAACTTACCCAAGTGGTTGAAGTGGGAAACGAGAGGAGTTGATGGCATGTACGTATCCGGGCCTCGAAAGAAAAACCGATAGGATGACTAGGTAGGGAGGGCACCCGGACGAACTAGGAAGAAGTACGTCCGTGTCCTGGAACCGAGCCGAGCAACAGAGTGTGATGGTAACAAGCGTCGTCACATTGGCGCCTTGGTCACCTTTTTCGAACCTCTGATGCCGTCTGGCGACCAATCGCCTTATCCAAGGCAACGCGTCTGCATAGGTCATCACCATGACCGATTTCCCGAGCTCGCACCGCATTCAGACGTGCCGTCGCCTGGTGATTGGGGACAAGACAGAGAGACACGATATCGCCGTGGCACAGCAGCGGTTGGGTGGTATGTATGTTTTACAAACATGAAGTTGCATCGGGCTCTTCATCTCGTCCGGTTCGTACCTGACCACTGAGCCTGCGTCCTGACTCCTGGGGTTCATGGCCAAGACAAAAAAAAAAGAAAGGAATATCCGAGACCGGGCTTTTTTCAGCTAAATTGGTCGCCCGAACTCAGACTCGCGCGGGGAGGCTTATTCCTTATATCTTCCTCGCTGGTTCGTTGGGCTGCACTGCATCTGCGTGGCGTTTTCTCCAATCTTAACGCAGATCACCGGAGGCAGCAAGCAGTCGGGCCTGCGTTATCGCCGCCGCCGTCGAGGGTCCGACGGCCGAAGCGGTCGCTGTGTTGGTCTGCTCATCTCCGCGAGAGCTGCAGATGGTCTCAGCAACAGGTATTGAGGCCGGATGTGTGCGTGTGCATGTTATGCATACACACATTGGGAGTCGTCTGTGTCTAGCCTCTGGTGTGCTTTGGGCAGAAGTTGCCATGTAAGGAGGAGCCTCATAGCCAAAGGGCCCGGCAGTGTCTTTCCGACGTAGCAGCATGACTGCGAGTCTCTTCTCGCCCCTGCGTGGTTGCGTATTTACATCGTACATACTTCGTACGAACGAAGAAATACATATAACCATATTGCGGGCACAGACAACGACAGACGGTGGCCCGTGGGATGATGACGAGAGAAGAGCCGTCCATGATCCATTTCATGTTGCATTGCAAGCGCCATCCCAATCTATGTAAGTAGAAAGAATAGATGGCATGTTTCTCCAGTGTCTGTGTACATAGGGATCCCGCTCCAACGCGCACCAAGCAAGTGAAGATGATGGTCACGATGATGACGACGACGATGGCTAACGAGGAAAGGCGAAGCGATGAAAAAAGAAAAAGAAATACAGACAGGAAAAACGATCAAGTCACAGATCGCTGGCCGGGTTTACCCCAGAAGGGTGTAAGGGCTCAGAAACCGGGCATCCATGATCTGCATCCACAATGCACCATCGCACGACGTCCGCTTGGAGCGAAGCACGAAAATTTGCATGCGGAATCGACCCGTCGGCAGCTGGGAGAGGAGAGAAGAACAGGGGATTCCGGTCGCGATACATGGCCGGACGATGAGGCTCGTACGATGGAAGCCGGAGGTTGAGAGGGTTGATGGTGCGGTCGGATCAGGGCCGGAGCCGAGAGACCTGTCTCGAGCTTCTTGTATCCTTGTTAGGCGGAAGGACCCTGATAGAAAGTGGTGGCCCGTCGATGGCGCGAGATTGTCATGATTGCGTGGACGACGGACGATTACTCAACTATCTGCCGGGCAACCCGTCTGTCTTTCTGCTCAACCGGCAACTGGAGCGAGACGACAGACAAGGCGGGAAGACAGATCGGAGGTAGGGGCTGGCCCCTTCCCCTTCCCCCTTCCCCCTTCCTCTCCCCCCTTCCCTCTCCGCCTTTGGCCTGTATGTATGTATGCACATACCTACATACCTACTTACCTACCTATGTCACGACATGCACATGTGCCGGCGCATGCACGCTTGGACTCGTATGCACTGGCTGCGACCGTTGACAGAGCAGAAGCATCATCATCTTATCATCATGTGTAATCTGGCGAAGCATCCCAACCGTCTCGTCAGGCCAATGCCCGCCTCCTTCTCTCTACTCTCCGCCTTGCCGCTCCCGCCCTCAATGCCGTCCAACGTCGTCTTCCAACGTCGTCGATCTGTCTGTGCTACTCGCCAAGACCGCACACAACAGCTGTCGACTGCGCAGCAAGCTGCCGCCCTCGCTTCCTCTTCCCTCGCTTCCCTTCTTCTCCTAGCTGTCCTCTCCTCGGTTGCTAGTCCACCTCCTTGACAGCTCCCGTTTCTGCCGGTCTCTCATTTCACCCTGCGTCACGGCACGTATGTATGCGTCGTTGACTTGGAGATGGAGAGTCGAGCCTGTCCGAGGTTAATCCATCACCACCCCACATGTCTTTTTCACATTGGCCGTCAAACTCACTGTCAGGGGAGCATTCCCCGCCATGGAGAGACAACTCGTCCTGTCTCTCGATCTGTCGTCCTAGTTTCGGCTAACGTCTGTCTCAACCAGCTGCTGCAGCCAGTTGTTTACCTTTCAAGAAAAGGAAACAGGAGAGCTTAAGAGAGTAAAGAGGGATGCCAAAGGAAAAGAAGGAATTCACGTTCGCTGCTTGAGATTCGCCCTGGCCTGAAACGCGCCTAAAAAGCATGAAACCAGGTAGCCAGTCTTCCTCCTGGTCCGTCGGTATCGTCGGATCGAAGCCGAGCCTATTGCCTTCTTCTTTCGACCTTCACGAGACGGGGGACGAGGTGTTCATGGCCTAAGATCATGGAGCTTCTGTCTCTATCATGAACCGTGCATCTTCCACAGACGTTCTGGCCATCTTCTTCAGTAATATCCTCTCGTCCGCTTCCCGGAACCTATCCCACGTGTCTAGGCCCTCTTTGGCCTGAATGCTCAGCGTCTCGTAGCCCTGCTTGATGACCTCGGTAACCTGATGCGTCGTCAGGTTGCTGAGCTTCTTCTTGGACGAGCTGCCGTCTGTCGTGAGCATCTGCTCGTAGTGCGCGCTAACACTAATCAGCGTGTCGATCGAGTTGCTCTTTCGGTTCTGCAGCCCATAGTTGGTCTTGAACTTGGCCAGCACCTCACCAGACTCCACCACCTTGTAGAAGAGGTCGTCGTAAGCTGCCGGCGTCGGCAGGAAGGCCTCTCCAGCCGACAAGGACAGGGCGAGCAGGTTGACAACGTGGTCTAATAGCGTGTCGACGTGCGGGAGCTCCTTCAAGTCGGCAGTGTAAGTCGCCAGGAAGCGTATCAGCGACAACAAGGATCGAAAAAGCTCAGACCAGTGGTAGCCGAGACGAGTCCGGGATCGCGACAGATATGATATGATGCGCAGCATGATGCCGACGCACAGCGTATAGAGGCTAACGTCAAGACGTCGCCGCAAGTTGTGATTGACGCCGTCAATCATGGCGTCGAGCAGACAAGCCGCAATCACCCGGTCACCCTTAACGAGCGGCAAGAAGGGCTGTCGCTGGCGGCAGAGTCGTACGCTTGTTTTGGACTCGTCACTGCACATCTTCTTGCACATGACGGGATCCTCCGTCAGCAACCGAAACACCATCAGGTTGAGGTGCGCATAGTTGCTCGTCCTTGCCGAGAGGTGGGCGTGCTGTAGGAGGTATGAGGTCAAACCGAGATAGCTCGCCACGGGCCGCTCTTTTGCCCCTTCGTTCTGCACCGTCACGAGGTTGAAGCAAAATAGTTTGTTGGCATGGCAGAAATCGTACGTGGCCAGCAAAATGGCTGCCTTCTCCCCTGGCCTGTGTCGCCTGGTCAGTGACAGCCGCGCTCTTGGGTCCATAGCCAAGGACGACATGGACTAACAGGTCGGAGAACATGCGCTTTGCCACCTGCACATCGTACACCACCTTCTTCTCGGCCTTGGCTCCCGGCACGATGGCGCCAAGACCAATCATGGCGAGGGTACTGCTGAGGCTCCAACCCTCTGGGAGATCTTCTTGGATCGCAATGTAATCGAGTTGCAAGGCCTGACACGTAGAGCCGACGCAGTAGATGATTTTCTGGATCGCCGACTCGTTGACGAAATCGTTGAGGCGCAGCTGATATGGGTTCTGAAACTCAAACTTGTTGTAGTTGGCCAAAAGTCCAATGAGCGTAAACGGACTCAACACCTGGTTGTCCGTTTCCGAGTCTTGCATGAACTGGACAGATGAGCGGCTGACATCAGGGAGTAAATCGCGAGTGATACATACTTTCATCACCGAAGGAAAGAGGTCCCTTTGGATCAAGTATGTGAGCAGCGTCGCCTGATAGGCGCCTGCGGTTACAGCCAGAAGAACCTCAATGGCCTTGAGCCGCAAGCTCACTGCGGCGCTCAAGCGTCAGTCAGCCTACTATGGACGAGTTGAGAGAAACAACCCACAACTCGAACCGTTCCGAACAATTGCATCCAGCGTGCTCATAAAGTCGGTGAAGACGGCATCGATGTGATCGAGCCCGGCCAACACAGCTATGATATCGGAGCTCGGATGAGGGTACTTTTTCGCCAAGATCGAGGAAAAAAAGACAATCAGGGTCTGTTCTAGAAATTAGCGCTAGAGACCCAGCGACGTGGACGCCCGGATAATCCTACATCCAAGGCATGGAGCGGTGCCAGCCCTTGACCCGTCTTGACCGTTTCGACTGCCCGGCCGAAGAGGGCTCTGGTCCGGCTCTCGAGCTGGAGAACGTCGGCTGGCGACATCTCGCCGAGGGTCTTTCGTAAAGAGGACCGGTCCGGCCGTAGCAGGAAGAACTCTTTCCAGAAGCCATCGGATTTATCGTCATCGTCCTGTCGAGCAGCTACGTCAGCCGGAACCATCAGCTTGTAGGGGAAGGCGGCTATGAGCGGGATTGTTGACCTGGATCAGGGATTCGTATAGCTCGATGATCTTGGGAGTCAGGACCTCGGGCGGAGGTTGACGCGTAAGAGGTGATGCTTCCATAGATGCCTTTCACAAGGACGCGCGAAGGTCAGAATGATGGTGGTTCGGTCCTAGCCTCTCCACACGTGATGGCACTTTTCCGGGCTTAGTAATCAGCCACGATCGCAACTCTTCCCCACGACATCTCCAACGCGACTCTATTGAGTCCCCGCCAACCCAATTCTGCCTGATATCCCTTCTACATACATACACACTAGTCTGACTTCTCACCCGACTATTTCGCCTGTTCTGCAGCGCCGGAAGCTTCCTGAAAGGCCTTCTTCTTGGCCTCGTAAACCCCCATCATAGCGGTATCCTCCAACGCCATGGCGGCCGCCCGGTGGCCGGCCTCTTTCTTCTTCAGGGCTGTGCCTTTGCCCAGAAGTACATTCTTCTCACCCCAGCCATCCAGGTATACACCCACTGTGTATAGTGGCAGACCCAAACTCTTGTCTTTGGTGATGCCGGGAATGTCCTCGTAACGGATTGAGACGCCCTTGGCCCCGATACAAGCTCTCAGCTTATCTTTGGCGTTGAGATTGCCACTTCCGGGCGCGGAATGCGCGACCTTGATACCAGACGGCAGGGACCTTTCTGCCAATCTCTCGTTGTCCTGTATCTGCTCTCGGATCGTCCGGCCCCAGAGTGCCTTGAGCCAAGATGCAGTGTTGGCAAGTCCATTCTGTGCATCCGAAAGAATGAGGGCGGCGATGAAGGCCTCAAACATATCGCCCTGCGTCTTGAGTAGGTCCTTGTCACTCGACCTGCCCCTGCCTAGCGCCCGACACTGTGCAAATTCCGGAGGGAGCCTGGCCCGCGAGGACATGCCATACTGACGGAAATAGCCCGCCAGCGTCGTGTTGCGGATCAGCTGCTCTCGAAGTTGCGAGCAACGACCGGATGGTGTCCGCGAAAAGGTCTGATAGATGAGGCTCGATGCAATGAGCTCCAGATAGGCGTCGCCGAGCCATTCCAGCCGTTCGTAGCTCTCCCCGTTTCCGCATCCAGGGTGTGTGAAGGCTAGCTTTTCAAGTTCCGGATTCAACACCTGGGGTAGGGGTGGCAACTCTTGAGGAATCTCGAACGACCGCCAAGGCGTGGTTATAAACAGTGCTGGCACGGGAATGCCAATTGGCGGATTCGCGGCATCGTGACATGGGCTCTCCATAACCCGCCTTTTTTTGTTGACTTCTGATAGACTGCCGCTCTGGCCGTCGCCCGCCGACAACACCGACGCCGCGCGCTTCGTCATATTTCTCTTCTTGCTCGCGGAGTGCTCGAAAGTATGTATTCGTATGTATGTTTATTGCTCGTGGAGTGTGCTCGTAGGGTATTCATATGTACGTCTTCATGCAATATCATTTCGAGGTGAGAGTTTCGAAATATGTAATGTGGATGACTGATCGCCCCACCTAGGCAACAAGGTCTGCCCCTCTCGGCCAATCATGCGCGACAGTCAAACGTCGACCGTCGAGTCGAAGGCCGCCAGACTTCAGAGCAAGACGTTGAACCCCGAGCCATGCAACCATGTCTGTCCCCCGCGCTCGGCTACTGGATCTGATGAAGGTAATGTATCTAATTATCGATCGAAGGCTTGATCGCTGACGCTTAGCCTCAGGTTCAATGCCAGATCTTCGCAACGACGTACAACCCGGATAGAATCCGCATGGGCAATAAAATTCTACGACAACGCTTGAAAGGCCCCGTGCTGGCCGCCTACTACCCAAGAAAACTAGCAACCATTAAGGATGTGAAGCGCGAGTTTGGTCCGCAACTCACTACCTGGGATGACGCCGAGGAGGAACGAACCGAACACATCAAATTGTAATGCCGCTCAGCAAGCACGCGCCGGGCCCCGATGACTGACGCGATAAATACAGACTGAAACGTCGCAACAAGAGTGCACCTAAGAAGAAAAGGGTTGCTAGCAGTATGTGTACACTCCGCCTTCCGAAAGAGCCCAGTAGCTGATCATTGTCATAGCCTCAGCCTTCAAGAAGAAGAAAGGTTGATGTTGTGGCGTCGAAGATGGGCGTCGCGTGACGGATCTCTCGAGCCCGAGGAACTTGTGACTGCTCAAAGAAAGCATGTAAAGTTCTCATAGAGAGCGAAAGACAGTGCACTATTTTTTCTCGCTGGGAACGTGTCGGGCGTACGTCATGTCGTGACACGTCATGGGTAGCTACTCCAGATGGCATATATCGTGACACGGTGAAGCCCCATCTGTGTATCTTTTTTGGCTGACGACGCATCAAATACCGTGATGCGGGCACAGCGCAAAGAGAGAGACTGCAATATCATGGCAGGGCCTGCTTTTAGCAGCAATCGGCTATGCTAAGCGAAAGGCGGTTTCCACCAGCTGTGCCCGTTGGCTGCACGACCTGGCAGCAGCACCTCCGACTGCGCCTTCGCCCACATGCGTCACCTATCTTGTCTGCCGGAAGCATGAAATAGAGAGCAGGCTATTTGGGTGGGTAACCTACATATCTATAGCAGAGCGGCATTGCCTGATCGCATCCTTCTTGGTAGAAGATCAGGCTTAGGACGACCGTTTGCCCTGTGTGCAGCAAACCTACCAACAGCCGAGTTTCATCCTCCGGGAGGCCGCCGCTGTAGTTTTGCGGCTCCTGGTCACGCAAGGGATTAAATAGGTACGCATCTCGATTTTGTTTACAGAAGAACTTTGACGTCTGCCGCGATTCTATCCCATCGTCTTCGAACTAGCATCAACCCTATCTATCATCTTCGTAGGCAGGCCGGCTACCGCTATCATTACCTACCCACCACATTCATACCTACCTACCTACATACCTTCCTAGGAAGGTAGGTAGGTTGGTAGGTTGGTAGGTTGGTAGGTAGGTAGGTAGGTATGTAGGTATGTACCTATATATCTGGACCGGCTGCCCTGGAAGCCGAGCCGCCAATGCCTTAACCGCAGCCATCGCTGGGAACCCGCTGAACTCCGTCGGGGCTCGCTGGCCTTCGCTACCTGCTGGAGGTAGGTCTTGCTGCAACTGCGGCCGCCGCCTGCCCCTTCCCCATCCGCCTGCCCTCGCCTCCTTCTCCTTGACCCAGCCTCGGTCGTCTTCTTCCACCTCTGCGTCTTGCACCGCACGTTCTCCGTGCTCTCCATCGACCTCCCCAACCTCCCCCTTTTCCTCTTCTTCCTCTTCTTCCTCTTCTCCCTCTTCTTCCACGTTCTTTTTCTGGCCTCGTCTGCCACACCGCTTCACCGTCTTGGGTCTCTCAAATCCACTGTCCGCACTGTGCCGTCGTCATCTTATACCGCCTTCTTCGTCTCTTTTCGCGCTGATGTCGCCTCCTGAATCCTCTGCTTCGTCGACTCCTCAGCGAGGAGCTGCTGTCCAGTCTGAGGTCGTTTATGGGGATACGTTCACTCACGACATTGTCGCCGATTCCGCAGCGGCTCACGACACTGTGAGTTTCTTCAGGCTTCCTCTCCCACCCGTCTACCCCTATTGTTTTTGCCCTTCACTTCACTTCTGATCGCGTGGCTCATCAATGGTGCGAGTAGAACATCGGCTCGAGTGCGTCAGTGACAAGCACGTTTTTGGCTTCGACTGCGAATAAGCAGCCTGCTCAAGGCACTCCAAAGGTTCGTTGATTTTTGGTTCTACGTGAAATTCTTGCCGTGACTACTGACAAATCGTTTTCCAAGATGAGCCAGTCCAGCCCTGCTGCCACGGATTCCTACTCGGTAGATAAGATACTCGCCAGGTTCACCGAGCAGCAGCTTGTTCTTGATCATCAAGGCGACGTCTTCAAACGGACCGACGGCGACGCAGTCGGCAACGCCAACGGCGCCGGCAGCATCTTTTCGAGAAACTTGGATCACGCCTCGTCGAGCAGCTCTCTGCCACTCACTCCGGCTACTGACGGATTTCCCGCCACGGCCCCCGCCACCCGCCCTGCGAGTGCTACGCTTGACGAAGCTCGGCCTGAGGCGGACGAGGTGTTGCACCTGAAGCTGCAGCTTGCTCAGGCTCAGAGTCAGATTTCGAAGCTTGGGCAAGAGCTGGCAAGATCGCACTCGACAAAGACCGACCCCGATCTTCAGTGTACTGGAATGCCTCGGAACTTGCCCTCGCTTTCTCGCGAGTCTACCTGGATGGCGACAGACGATTCCCAGTCTGACAGTAGCGACGCCATGTCGTCCACGGCATTCAATCGAGCTCGGGGGATATGGGGGAACCCCAAGGCTACCTTCAGCAACCCATCCCTTCCGGTCCCAGTACCGGCTATTGAGCCATCGCCCTGGACGGGAGGCCGTGTCTTCAACCAGGGATACGCAGACGCTGGTGGCCAGTTTTCCGCCGGGGACGGATACCGGGGAGAACGCCTCACCACCGACTCGGACCTTCTTACGCGTCCGTCGGCCAGCCGTCGAGGTCAGCGCCTTGACAATCGACTAGGTGCGCCTCACCAGTATGGAGGAGGCTTTGGCGGCATGACTGGACCCGTGGGACACTTCGACTCGATTTCCACTCCCATGCCCTTGCCCTCCAACACAATGAGCGTCGCCCCGGGGTTGGCTCCCATGAGCATGGGCGTGTTTCCTCCTTATCAGCAACAGCCCATCGGAACGACTCTCTCACCACACGCTTCAGAGTTCACATCAAACGCTGCTTGGAAGAACGAGGTGAGCAAGATGCTGAACCGTCTGCCTGTGGTTGTGACAGCTTCACGAGCGGTTATGAACCTGACGAATCCCCAGACCATGTCTCCGGATGCCCCGACCTACCTGCCCGCCACGGAGCCTCTCAATTACCGCAGGCTGCTGGATAAGAATGTGAGTGCCAATTGGAAATACATCGTGGATAAGATTGTTTGCAACAACGACCAGCAAGCCTCCATCTTCCTCCAGCAGAAACTCAAGGTGGGGAGCCCGGAGCAAAAGTATGATATAGTCGAGGCCATCGTGGCCCAGGCCTATCCCCTGATGGTCAACCGGTTCGGCAATTTCCTGGTCCAACGATGCTTCGAGCACGGCACCCCAGAGCAGGTCATCAAGATTGCCACGGCGATACGCGGCAACACGCTGAACCTGTCCATGGACCCCTTCGGCTGCCACGTGGTGCAGAAGGCATTCGATTCGGTGCCAGAAGAGTACAAGGCCATCATGGTTCATGAGCTGCTTCGGCGGATCCCCGAGACGGTGATCCATCGATATGCCTGTCACGTGTGGCAAAAGCTATTTGAGCTTCGCTGGACTGAGTCGCCTCCTCAGATCATGAAATTTGTCAATGAAGCGCTCAGAGGCATGTGGCACGAGGTTGCGTTGGGAGAGACTGGAAGCCTCGTCGTCCAGAACATCTTTGAGAACTGCCTCGAGGAAGACAAGGTAAGATGGTAGCCATCGCGCCTGTGACAATAATTTGGTGCTGACTCTGTGTCTGCAGCGTCCTTGCATCGAAGAGGTGCTTGCCAACATCGACATCGTGGCACATGGTCAGTTTGGCAACTGGTGTATCCAGCACGTTTGCGAGCACGGCGCGCCTCCGGACAGAAGCCGGGCCGTCGACCACGTCATCCGCTACGCGGCCGAGTACAGCACCGACCAGTTCGCCTCGAAGGTGGTGGAAAAGTGTCTCAAGATTGGCGGCGCCGACTTCTTGGGCCGGTACCTGGGTCGAGTTTGCGAAGGCCGGCGGGACCGAACGCGGATCCCTCTCATTGACATCGCGAGCGACCAGTACGGCAACTATCTGGTTCAGTGGATCCTCAACAACGCGTCGCCCCAGCATCGCGAAATGGTGGCCGCCCACATCCGCAAGCACATGGTGTCTCTACGGGGCTCCAAATTTGGTTCTCGCGTCGGCATGCTGTGCACCAACCACGCCGTCACCACTCGCCCGGGGCCGGGCGTCGGGCCGGGCATCGGTGGCCGCATGGGTCCAGGACCGCGGTTCGGGGGCTCGTACCGTTAAGCTCGATCGACGTCTTCGCGGTCGTCGACTGGCTAGCTGAGCTGCCAGTGCCTGTGTCAAATTTCGCCTTGCGATCATCCATGAAAAGGCCAAGCAATCATTTGACGACTCTCTCTTAGGAACATTTTCGCCGCTCAGGTAATTTACAGATCACACGTCATCCTACGCCTGGTCGGCTACTGCCTGCACCGGGTGCATTGGACACATCATGGTTATGGATTTTGCAATATGGGGGAGGCTGCAGCTTTTACTGGGACGGTGAGCCTCATATTTGTGTGCGGGGGGAGTGCATGAGTCCCGTCGCAGTTTAATGACGGCTGATCTCTGACTGCCCATGTGTGGGTGTCGAGTGAAGGCCGAGCCTGACCGAGCCATGAGGCTTTGTTATCTTTCGTTGTACCTTGTCTCGTCCTTTTTAACTCTACCCTTTTGCCCTTTCATTTCAACCATACCTTTCTTGACTTGGCGGACAGGATGCCCGCAGAGTTATTACAAGCAGGGAGAAGTGCTGTACCAATTGTTTCGAAAAGACTGTATCTTGTTCTACGATGGGGGACAATCGCTTCGGCGGAGGAGAGTCCAAGAGGGCAGATAAATCACGCTAGTAGCTCAAAAGTTCTTTAATACAGAATTTGTCTTAGCATTTTGACTTTGCGACCAAGTAATTGAACGGTTGACGGGTGATGGCTTGGACAGTCCATGAGGCAAAGTAGGGAAAGGTCTGGGAGCGCCTTGCCAAGACGGCGATGAAGCAACTAAAAAGCTGTCTGGCAGACACTCAGCTTCACGAAAGGCTCATGACTTTTCATTGTTCGGAAGGTGGTGCAAGGGCGGCGGCGTTGATGGCCGGGAACTCGTCGTCAAGAACTTTGGGCAGATCAGCGTCGGGGGGCTGACGAAAATCGTTCTTCTTCTCCCAAGGCTTCCTAGGTGCCGCGCGGGAGCCGACTGGCTTAACAGCCTACGGAGGCGGGTCAGCCCTGCCTACTGGATGGAGGCGACTTGAAAACATGGTTGCATGGGAGCATACCGGACCCCTGGCAACTGTGTTTGGGATCTGTTTGATGCCAGGAACAGGCTTGCCGTCTTTCAGCAACTTGAGCATTTCGGCGAATCCGATGGGATAATTGGGCTCTCCGGAAGAATTTTGAGAAGAGGCGGACCTTTCAACGTAGAGGTCGGCCTTTGGAGCAGCCTTCTGCCAATGCAAGACCGAGCGGGGGGGCTCCGGCTGTGGAGAGGAAGAGGAGGGGTGGGGGAATAGCTGAGGGTGGGAATGACATCGGGAGGCTTATGATCGGGGTTCTGAGCCAGCCAGGCTTGATACTGGGCGAAATCGATCTGCACACCTACACGCTGGGCGTAGTAAAAGACGCGGGCATGGGTGGCGATATCTTGTGGCGAGCCTTGCGGGGTGCCTGTACCGGACTCGCCAAGGATGGCGGACAGGCCAGACTGGGCATGTGAGAAGCCATGAAGAGCTTATTCGAGGTGGCACGTACGAGAAAGGTGTTGTCCTTGGACCAGGGATAGCTGTCGAAGGCCTGGTAAATTGAGTCTTGGTCCTGGAGCGAGCGGATGGTGGAGAGGGAGTCTGAAGGAGCGGGGGACTGGGCCATAGTGGTTGAAGGTGCTCCTAAACGAGACGAGGAATTTGCAGCGAAGAAACGATGACGATCGTATGTAGTGACTTACTGCCTTTGGTAGTGAGTGATTGTGATACTCCCAGTAGGCTCGAAGGTAGGTAGATCGTTGGGATGAAGTCGGCGGCTAAACGTCGGCGGGAGATCAAGGCCCACAGCCAGGGCGCCTCACGTGGGGACCTGGCTAACTAACGACCACATTCCACACGGTCGCAAGGGAGCGAAGCAGACCGCGACTGACTTCACGATGCACCGCGCTGCCCTTGGGGCCCTCCGAACGACGTCGAAGTACTTCGGCGCCGCAAGGCACGTGGCACGCGCACGCCTGACGACGCACCGCCTTCGGCTGCCCGTGCCCCCTGACGCTGCCCCGTTGCCTCTCCGGTCTTCCATGTATTTCCGCAGGCTGCCAGCCCTCCTCATCTCGGGCATCGTCATCGGCTACGGCGCCTGGTACTCGCTCAACGACACCGACGGCCGCTTCGGAAGCTTCACGTCCTCAACGCAGGCCTTTACCTCTCAGCAAACGACGGGACGCAGTGTGCTCGTCATTGGCGATGACGAGCTGACGCAGGCCACCGTCATTGGCGACAAGCCCATCTCGAAGGCCACGACAGAGGACGGACAGAAGGTTGTCGATATGTTGACGCCCGAGCAGGCTACGCGCAAGCTGCGTCGGGAGGAGAAGTCTTTCTCCGTTAACCGGGGCCAGGGCGTCACCCGCTACGATTTGGTCCAGTTGGCGAGCAACGATCCCATTGAGGATGACCATGCGGAGCAGATTATACAATTTCCGGCTCGTAAGGGCGAGCAGGACGCGTCCAGGGACTGGATGTTCTGGGGTGTCTACGATGGCCATTCGTAAGTTGTGCTCTGGCCATGGTGATGATGTGCATAACCCTCGACTCTGACCTCTTCTTCTCTGCTCTTCAGAGGATGGACCACATCCGCCACTCTGCGCAGGAGTCTTATTAGTTACGTCGCCAGAGAGCTCAACAACACGTACATGGCCGCCAAGAATGATTCGCCGTCCGCCGAAGCCGTCGACTTGGCCATCAAGACGGGCTTCAACAGGCTAGACCACGACATCGTTCACAAGAGCGTCGAAAAGGTCTTCAAATCCAATTCCAAGCCCGTGGCTGCCGGCTTGCTGCAACCCGCCTTGTCCGGCTCGTGTGCCCTCCTGTCATTTTACGATAGCAAGACCAAGCTCCTGCGGGTGGCCTGCACTGGCGACTCGCGTGCCGTGCTGGGCCGCCGCTCCGAGTCTGGCATGTGGACGGCTTCGGCGCTGTCTGAGGACCAGACGGGAAGCACGCCGAGCGAGGCATCGCGGATGCGTCGTGAACACCCTGGGGAGGAATACGTCGTCCGCAACGGCCGGGTCCTAGGCGGCTTGGAGCCGACGCGAGCATTTGGAGACGCCGTGTACAAATGGAGCAGGGAAGTGGCCGGCAAGTTGCGCGAGAGCTTCTTTGGCCGCAGCCCGTCGCCGTTACTCAAGACGCCACCTTATGTCACGGCCGAGCCCGTGGTGACGACGACACGCATCGATCCCGACAAAGGCGACTTCCTCGTCCTCGCAACCGACGGTCTGTGGGAGATGCTCACCAACGAAGAGGTTGTCGGTCTGGTTGGGAAGTGGATCGAGGCTCAGTCCGCTCCTGAGGAGGGCACTTCACAGTTCCGCAAGGCCTGGGCCAACGTCTTCGGCTTTCCTGCGAAGCCGCTACCCGTCGAACAGCAGCAGTCGCGCGATGGCGCTCAAGGGCAGAAGACGCCCATTCGCCTCTTGCAGTGGGGGGTCAGTCCAGATGCCAAGGATCGCTTCACCGTCCGTGACAACAATGTGGCCACGCATCTCGTCCGCAACGCTCTCGGTGGCAACGACAACGAGCTACTTCGCGCTCTACTCACCCTTCCAGCGCCCTTTTCGCGGAGATATCGGTGAGTCTAGGGATAATGGAACGTCCGTTCCTTTATTGAACGCTTGTTGACCGGTCATCCATCTCAGGGACGACCTCACTGTTCAGGTCATCTTCTTCGGCAACGGCGAGAAGACGGGCGACGTGACGCTCAACCTCGACGCCACGTACGAGCCAGACCCGCCCAAGGCCGAGCTCTAGTCTCCTACGTCTCTGTCTGGTGCAACCGCCTGCGGTACGATGCGGAAGGTTGACCTCCAACGCGTGTATCTGCTTAGCTTTTACACAACGTTTCGGCGAAGTGGCGTGCTTGAGCCTGATTCCCATGTCTAAACTTCTTTTCTTTTCCCGAATCGGCGGTGGAAGCGATGGGCGTTGCGATCCAGAGGAACCAGTCTCTAGCGGCGAGAAGGGCGTCGTGCGGAATGCGCGGCATCGGGGTCATGGCAAAACGTGGGAGTCTCACTATGGTCGGTGTATCTCGAGTTGTTATTTTTTACTTCCTCGTCTAACGAGTAGGTCTCGCTTTATCAATGTGACAGGAGGCATTTACACCATGTGATTTCGATCCGGGCTGTGCCGCCTTAACTCTTCCATAACAAAACCGTCTCTCGCTAAGGTGAAGTTCAGACTCGCCTCCCGAGAGTTCTCTCAAGATGATATGGTTTACGCCAGTGAACATGTGACGACGTGACGCGCCGGCAAGATCCACGATAAGCAAACAAGCGGACGAGAGCGCTAGGAAGCTGGGCGCCAGGGCTGACGTTTCGCCAAATATCGCCAGAGCTAGGTATACAGGCGGCCATTGTTTCGAGAAGGCTTGATTCATGTTCGGCAGCGGCGGCGGCGGCGAATCAGCTGATAGTCGGTCACGTTACGCAACTTGATGGTCGACTCCTCGTCACGCACTTCTTTGCTCAAGCTGCGGAAGACATATCACATTCTCCACGGTGTCAGTGCTTCCCGGTTCACCATGCCGAACGAAGCATTGGGGATTGACTGCTCAAGGTTGGCTTCGATACCAGTCGTCACACGCGATACCCAAATGATGTGTTCGGCCACTTTAGCAGCCCTTTCGAGAACCATCACGCGGCGCAGCTGGGTCAACAAATACCTGTCAAATACCTGGCGCGTTAGACTCGAGGGCGCTTGGCGGGAACGATAGTTCGGGTTCAGGCCGCGTTGAGTTGTCCCACGTGACGTCAAACGAGACATGCCGCGTTAAGTAGTTGGAAGGTGGCCAAGTATTAGGACGATGCGTCGTTGCAAAACGCCACGACAATCGAACCTGAGGGTTTACAGTCCAAGTAGGTACTTTGTGAGGGCGGAGATGACTGTGATAGCAGCGCCCACGATCAAGAGTAGAAAGAACTATCAAAGGGGTATAGATAGCAAGCGAGTCGTCATTGAAAAGGAGACGAGGTTGAAGCAATGCGTGCCGTCAAAGACATATTCGGTAGCCTGCAGGCAAAGTGTCAGGGGTCGGCGATGCGAGGCGCGTTTCAGCCTCGGCCGACATCTTCGAATAGTGAGACGGCTAGACTCGTACGCGCCACGATAGGACGCGAAGCGGGGAAAGGAGCGTCGCAGGTGTAGCGGCGTGATAGGAAGTAGTGGAGCATTGCCGTCACCACTTTGGGACGCTGGGATACCAGGACGCAGGATCTAGATCTTCGGGCCGTCGTGCCACCAGCTTGGAGATGAAGTACAGCCCGACCAGCAGGCTCGGCTCAGCGTGCGAGAAGGCGAGGGTGATGTAGACGAGGTGAGTGAGGAAGACGATGTGGTGCAGGACGATGGATCCAACGTCGGAGACGGGCATGATGAGGGAGGCGGAGGGCCGAAAAGAGCCGAAAAGGGCCGAATCTGCAGTCGGAACAGGGCGATTGGAAAAGCTAGCAGGCGAATCCGGATGTGAGGTTGTAAAGAGGGTCGAAAAAGAATGTCCAAAGATGATGACGACGGGCGATGGATAACCTGGACTGGCGGCGCCACCGCAGCACAGGATGTCAGAAGCTGTCGTCACCAGACATCAAGAGCCGCAGAAAGGCGTGGGGAGGAGTGACAGATGTTCTGGAACGCGTGAGACTCGCGAAAGGGGAGAAGAGGGCGACAACGAGGTGAGAGATCCTTTGACGGTCGTCGAGGAGGGGCTGAAGCCGGGATGGGGACGGGAGTTTAGGTAAGCTGTGGTCGGCGCTTACCAAGATGGAACCAAGATGGAAGTCAAAACAAAAAGAACCGGCACACGTCACGGCCCGCGGCAGTGGCAGGAGGAGGAGGAGAAGAGCGGAAGACAAAGTAATGAAAGGACAAAAAGGAAAATAGATGTATGTATGTCTTCCGAATAGGACTAATAATAGAACAAGATGGGGCAGACCAACAAGACTATCAGACGGGTGCCTGCCTGCCTCGAACCTACGATACACGAGCTCAGAGCTGAGCTGTCTTTCTGCCAGGGGCTAACAAGCTGCCTACGAAAACGTATGTATGGACATATGAATATGTAAACGTCAAGTGATAGGCGTCCGTCCGTCCATGCAGGGATTCCTTTGGCGAAAGCTGAGCGGACAGGGGCTGCATCGGAACCTCTACCTAGGTATCTATCTAGTCGTCCATGTACAGGGCCGATACCTGTCTGGCGATGCTTGCGGAGCGGGTGCACCGTGCGGGTCCGTCAAAGCAGGTACCCGACGTCCAGCCTGGCATGACATCTGTGCCAGCGTGTACCGTCCAGGACGGATCGATGCTTCAGTGAACGTATTCGCAGGCTTTGGGATGTCTGTCATCTTCGCGTGAGCATTCGCAACGGAGAGACGGATCATGTGGAGGAATGACTTTGGCGCGAAGAACCGACATTGTCCATGATTTGAGCGCGCTGGCCATGATTTCAGTGCAGCGCGGCTATCGTGCCGCATCCGGCCTACCTACCTATTACCTAACCTATCTCCCTTTACCTATTCGCACATCCCTACTCATTACGTGATGCACTGATGCTCTTTACGGTGATTACCTTACGGAGACACCACCTTTCCAACGCTGCGACTGCGAAGGGTCCGTCGCCTCCAGCACAAGGGCGAGACGAGAGTGCAGAGCTCCTCCAGACGCGTCGGGATGCGTCAAGTGTCCTCGAAACAGCGGTCATGACCTTCACAAACGCTCCCGTGACCCAGCTAGCGGTCCTGGGCCTCGTGTCCGGCTCCGTCTTGACCAGCTTGTCCGACGTAAAGCATTACTTCTACATCCTCATCGACACCCACCTCTGGCGCTATCGCCAGCTTTGGCGGCTTCTGGCATACCAGCTCTGCTATGTCAACTCGGCTGAGGTGCTGTTCGCCGCCATGTCTGTCTACAACCTCCGGCCCGTCGAACGCATGTGGGGTTCCAGGAAATACGCGGTGAGTCGGCATGAGCATGCGACGCGCGCCGCCAGAATTGACCGTCTGTAGTCGTTCCTCGTCGTCTCGTACCTATTGGCGGCCTTGCTGTGCCCTCTGGTCATGGTGGTGCTGCGGCCGGTCTCGGTCGACCTGTTCAACTACGTGCCACCGGGCCCGACGCCCGTCATCTTCGCCGTGCTCGCCCAGTTCTATGCCATGGTTCCACACACGTACAAGTTTCGTGTGGCGACGTCGCACGACGCGTCGTCTGGGCTCACACTGTCAGACAAGTCTTATCAATACCTCGTCGCCTTCCATCTCTCCCTCCTGCAGTGGCCAGGCTCCATCGTCGGCGCCATCGTCGGCTGGCTCATCGGTCACGCCTGGCGTGGCGGCGTGCTGCCCGCGTCACTCGTGACGTGGCGGCTACCGGGCTGGATGGTGGGAACAGGCACGCAAGGGGGTGGCAGCGCCGAGTTTGAGGGTCTTCGTCGCCGTCTCGAAGGCGAGGAGCGTGCCGTGTCCACGGCGATTCAGGGCCAGCCGGGCGGAAGTCAGGTGGACAGGAGGCGGCCAAGAGGCGGACGATCAGGCGGATGATGAGGCACGAAGCTGTCGGTCGTGGGCACGGGGCGAATCCACCGAGACACCCGAAAAGGACGGTGGGCAGTGATGGAACACGAGGCCGACAACTTGATATTTTCGTTGATATGGTATGGGAATAGCGAGGCTGGGAAGATGGCGCGTCACAAAATAAAAGACACAGACCGGAAACGGGAGTGGACGAGGATGTGGACGTCATGTGATAAATCTCTGTGGCTGGGTGGGGCGTCTATCTCATCTGTTGAGGGGGGTCCACGATAATGGATCGGTTCAGGGGAGGTAGAGTCTCTGGGGGTAGGCAGTTTCTTGGTGCCTCGACTGAAGACGAATGGCCTCATCTTGCTCCCATCCATGTATGTATGTACGTATGTATGTACCTCTGCGTCCCCATCACGAGTCCGGCCGGAAATCGCCGGCGCATTTCGGGCCGGAGAATTCCTGCCGGCAACTGGCTCGGCTGGGCTCCTCTGGGCGCAATTACAGATTCGGCCCCGACGCCTGGCACCAGCCAGCCAGCCGAAGCCTCTATCAGGGGAGGTACCTGCATCTCGTGCCGTACTAGTGATATTCGCACTGTCAGAAGGTACCTCGAGGTGACTCAGCGCTCAGCTCTTCAGCAAAGGCCCCTCAGCCGTGGCGCGGTACCAGACAACAAGTACATCTCCGCGCTCACACTCGGGAGGCACGCACCGCCCTGTTTAGTCTCCTTTTTCTTTCGCGCCGACTTTCCCCTCTTTCGACCTCTTCCTCCGCCACCCCGAGTCTCGCGAGGCTGTCCCTCTCTCTTCTCTTCGCCTCGCCATTCGTCGCCCTTGACGCCTGCTATTCGATTGCTGCCCGAGCCGAGTTCTTTGCTACCGACTTCGAGACTTGCGAAACGGCAATAGACGACGCCAACGACGGAAACGACGACAAAATTGACGACGACGACGCCGCCACAGACGCCCACGACGACGCCTCCTCATTCGCTTTCGCTCTCGACGCTCCTCATGGCCAGTTGAGTCACGCTCGGCTTCGAAGGCGTCATCTTCCGCCCGGTCCGAGTGTGCTCATGAATACGGCTGTCTTCCCGAAGACTCGCTCACCGATATGAATGGCTTCGCCGCAGGCAGGCCTCCTTTCGACTACGGGCCCCCCGTTCGAATGCCCTCGTCCTCGAGTCCCAACGGCAGGCCCGCGGCCAACGGGCTCAGGCGCGATGTCCCCAAAGGCTTCGTCGGCAAGCCCGCCTCCCGGTTCAACTCGGTCAGTACAAGTACATGCGCGCGTCGTTCATAGTTCGAGCACCCGATACTAACTCGTATTCAACATAGACGGGTTCCAATCAGGAGCGGAGACTTGCGCGGGTCGATCTCAAGGATGCCATCCAGGTCCACTTACTCACCGAGACGGCCCTATCCGACAGCAAGAAATACGAAATTCTATCTCAGGAGGAGGTGGACGACCTCAAGAAACAATCGCAGGTCCTCGCACAGCGCGTGGAATCTACCAGGGCCAACCTAGCAATCCAGTCCAAGTATCGAGATGCCGCCGTTTCCATGGCCCGGTTGTACGATCCTTCTCAAGCCGACGACCCAAACGCTCGCGAGGCTGAACGTGAGAGACTCGCCTGCGAGCGCCAATGCGAGCTGCTGGCCGCAGAGCTATTCAATCTAGAGAAGCGTCTGATGGGCCCCCAGCGGCGCCTCCTCGAGCACACTGCCGGCATCCTCCAACTCACCCACAAGGCTTCGAAGAAGAGGAGACCCCCACCGCCTATAGGCCAGCTCATGAACGGCATCCCCGGCAGCCCAGAAAGCCTATACACCTACTCTCTCAGCGGCAGCAGTCACGATCAGACAGAAGACGACAACGAGTTCGACGATCCGAGCCTCTATCCGCTTGATTTTGCCGATGGCGGCCGAGTCAACGGGCGCTCCAAGAAAAATGCGATTGAAATACCCGTCAAGTCTCCCATTCGCGAGAACAATCAGCTCCGCAGCGAGATGGATCGCGTGCGGGAGGAAAACATGCAGTTGCGCGGCCAGACGGACATGGTAATCAGGAAGCTCCAGAGTCTCAACGGATCCCTGCGCGAGACCATCGTCAGATTCAATCCCGAGGTCAACGGCGGCTATCAGCGGCCTCCGGCGCCGAACTTTGGACAGGGATCCAACCCGGCCGAGCTACTCAAGAGCCAGGTCGAGTATCTGGAGAGCTGTCTGGTCGCGGTGCAGGCCGAGCAGGAGTCGTATGCCGGCAGCAAGGAGACGGGGCAACGCATCGAATCTCTCAACCTCAACCTGCGGGACTTGCTTATGTCGGCTGATACGCGCTACACTCCGGCGCCCATCCCCCCCGAATCCGACATTGGCGGACAGCTAAGCTATCTCGAGGCCTCTATCCAACTTGTCGATGGCCACCTGAGCAAGGCGTCGTCGAGAGGCCTGGACGCCGATACGGGCCCCGTTCTGACGCGCCTGTGGGACAGCATCCAAAAGGGACTCATCGAGGCCAGGCAACGAAAGGACGAGCGCCGGAAGGCACAATCGGAAAAGGGCCTCGCAGACGACGATGCAGTGTCAGAGGACGAGGGGATCGACGCGACGGAGCCTTATTCCCTGGCGGCCTTTGCATCCCGAGTGCAATTCCTGAATGCCCAGGCGTCGACTCTCAAGGATCAGAAGTCTGTGCTGAAGAGACAGATCAAGCAGCAGCGGGAGCTCAACAACAAGTCGGACACGGAGAAGGATCAGGAGATGGCCCGCAAGCAAGAGGAGCTCGACCAGACGACGCAGCGGCTGGTTGCGGCCGACAAGGAGGCGGCTGACGCTCAAAGATTGCTGTCCAAGGCGCTGGAGGATCTCGAGAGCGCAAGGAGCTCGGCCAGCGCATCCGAGTCGGCGGCTGCCGAGGCGCGGGAGCGCGACGCCAAGATCGGCGTATTAGAAGCACAGCTGAAGGAGACCAAGGCCAAGGTGGCGGCTGCGGAGAGCGGAGCCGGCAACGAAGCGCAAAAGCTGGCCGACTTGGACCTCCGGATCGCCTCTCTGACGGAGGAGAAGTCGGCGGCGGACGACAAGATTCAAAGCCTGAGCAAGGAGCTGGAGGAAAAGACGGCGAAGCTGACGGACAAGGAGGAAAAATTCAAGGTCAAGGAGGGCGAGCTGGAACAACTCAACATGACACTGGCCGAGCTCAAGACGGAGGTGACGATTGCCCGGGCGGAGCTGGACGGCGCGTATGGATCCCGTGCAGAGCGCGCGGCGGACGTGGCGGCGCTCAAGAACAACGCCGAGGTGGTCAAGCTGCAGAACCAGGTGGAGAAGCTGAAGCAGGAGCTGGGCGAGACGGTCAAGGAGCTCGAGGGCATCACCAAGGAGACGATCGGGGCCGAGCGCGAAAAGGTGGAGCTCGAGGTCAAGCTGGACGAGGCCTTATCGTCCAAGACGGGGCTGGAAGCGGAGTTGCAGAAGTTCCGGGAGAAGGTGTCGAAGCTGGAGGAGGAGCTCGACGCCGAGCGGCTCAAGGCGTCGTCGGGCCCGGGAAGCGGCGGGCGGCCGGGCGCCGGCGCGTCGATGCTGAGCGAGCAGTTCAGGGCGACGATGAGAGAGGAGCGCAAGAGGTTCCAGGAGGATCTCAAGGTGGGTTACCGGTCCAGGCCATGGCCGACGACGGTGACGATGATGCTGACGATGACAACAGGAGGAGCGTGCCAGGGGTCGGAAGCTGGAAGAGGAGCTGAACCGGCTGAAGAGAGGCCAGACGCTGAGCCCACGATAGCGCGCGCCCTCTGCTGAGTATTTTTTCTCACAGCCTCAAGGAACCAGTCTCGAGTTAACGCCGTTCTGAACGCACGCCCCATCTGATTTTCTATGTCCTTGTTATCTTCTCATTTCTTCTCATTCTTCTTTTATTCGCACCACATACATAGCGTCTTTTCTCTTTTTGATCGACTCAGTAGGGGGCCACGAAGACGACGACAAATCCGACGTCCAGCATTTGCCACAGTCCTCGACACGTCTCGGGACAGTCTACATGCTCGGCTCACACTGCTTCTTTCATTTTTTTTTTTTTTTAGCTGTCATTTGTGCCTTTGCATATCTTCATCACGTCGCATATTCTTTGAGCCTGTTCCGATAGACTATGTACATTACAACGTTGGACAACCGCCAAAAAAGTTGACGAGAAAGCCAGGGGTGGAGTCTCGGGAGAGATGCGGCTGGCAGGGGAGGCGATTGGACGGGACGGTGGATGATGGTTGGAGAGTATCACTGTCGAAGTTTGACGGCTAGAGCCTAATGATGCGCTTGCTTCAGCAGGAGAGTCTGTTCCGTTTGGTGGAGGATGGGAGAAAAGGGGGGGGGGAGGGATTTCCGGGTGGTTTCGCCTGAAGATTGACCCCTTCTCTTTTCTCTTCTTTTCCTGTATCTGAACAGTTGGGTGGGAGGGCCGACTACGGGGAGAAAAAATATAAATGTAAAAGAAAGGGACGATGAGATGTCAAACTATCTGTGTCAAGCGTAACGAAGCGATATATACATGACATCCGAAGCCGCCGAAAGCCGAGCCAGATTCACTAAAGCAACCAACAACCAACCACATCACCCCATCTCTACATCTCTCTTTGCCTCCCATCTTTTCTTTTTTTTCCCCCCTGGTTTGCTTTTCTTTCCCGTCCCTTCCTTTTCCTCCTCATCCCATCTTGTCTCCTTTCCTTCCTTCTTTCTTTCTTTCCTGCCCCCCCCCCCTCTTTCTTTTCCCTCCGTGCAGAGCCTTTCCACCTCCCATCACATTAGCCCTACCTACATGCCGCCAGACGTCGACCTGCAGCCGAGGGCTCGCTCTTCTGACATACATACGATGTCGGACTTGGACGGTTGCGTTCGTGGCGAGGGAAGATCGGATTTCTACTTCGTACGAATGAGTAGTCGATCTTCATTGACTCGTGAGCTTGGTAGGCTGATTGGCTGCGAATTGCTTTAGCCACGGCTCGTCCTTTCGTATCCGACGAGAGACGTAATGTACGAGATGGTCCTGCTGGTAGGACTCATGAGTCATGGCCATCCATCTATCCTAAAAGCCGTGTACCCTCTGAATGCGGCGGACTCTGTGAGTCTCTTTTGATTTGACATGTCGGAGACTCACAATCACTCCAAAGACAGACGAAACTCCGGCATCAGAGCCCTACATACATTGACTACGAATAGCTCCGCAGGCATGGGATGCGTAATGTGGATAGGTGTAACAACGTCTATGGCCCGCCCACATCTCTGGCTTGTTGCCCCGATGCAGCTCTAACTAAGATAAACAAGTCAACTCCAGCCTCGAACCTCGCAGGCTCCCTAGACTTGTAGCGCCCCGACCCGTGTAGAGGAATAAAAAGATGAGAAGCGGTTCGAGAGAGAAAAGGAACAAAAAAAAAAGGAACAACATGCTGAAACAGAGGGGGCGGGAAGGGGGAAAGACGGCATATGAAGCCTGACAGAATAGGCGCCTGACAGAGTGAGAGCCCATCGCAGAGACGCCCCCAATGCCAAGGCGAGACCCGAGTCACACGGCGATAATAAGCGCAACAAAGCAGGTCTGGTCGCGCAGCTGCATTGAAGCGGGAGCCCAAAAACAGAGAAACAGACAGCGCATATGCCGACGCCAGATAGCATGGTTCCCATGATCCTGAGGGGGATCCCTTCCCTCCCCGAGCCCGCGCCCCATACAAACTCCAGTTGCCCAACTCCGAAAGCCGTGTCTCCGGCAGCCGACGATAGAGAGGAAAGACGGATTAGAGTGGCAAAAAAAAAAAAAAAAAGGAAGAAAAAAAAAACAGAAACAGAAACAGACGCGTCGAGACCTTGGCGACTCGTGGTCCCCGGCCGGGGCGCGGTACCATCATTATGCCGCCGAGGTGCCTTGATGCCCCTTTTCTTTTTTGCCCCCGGTTAAATCTCGTTTGAGTCGACAGACATCTCATCGGCGACGTCGTTCAGGTACGCGAGCTGCGCCCAGACGCGCCAGTGCAGGATGCCCAGATGAGCAAGGCGCGTGGCCATGTCATCGATTCCTCCCTCGTCCAGGCTCTCGCGCCCTTCCGAGTCCCGATCCCGGGTGGGGCCGGCGCCGCTCTGAGCGCGGACACCCGTGGCCATGGCGAAGAGCGAAACACCCGAAAGCTGCTTAAACTCGCGGACGCGGGCGCCAAGCTCCGTCATGAGACGTGCGTGAAAGGCCTGCTCCACCTCGAGGTAGAGCTGCGAATTGGCATTGCATACATTTTCCGCCAGCTTGGATTCGAACGCGGCCAGCATCTCGGGCGGCGCGCTCGTGTAACGGAATATCTGGAGGGCCATGGCAGGAGCCAGCTCTTGCCATCGGGCAAAGGGACGCGATGTGGGCGTGGCCGATTGTAGCAGGGCGACGAGGGTGCCATGCACGGTGCGCGACTTGGCGCGGTCTTCGCCGCTCTCGGGCGCCACGTATGACGGCATCACCAGCGACGCCCGGGGCGATGACGCCGGGGATCCGGCCGAGCTGAGGGCGAGGCTCGAGGGTCGCGACGGCGGCGTGTTAAAGTTGAAGTCGAGACTGGGCGAGGCCGACCGGTTGAGCGTGTCGTCATCGAGGGCGCGAGTGGCGCCCAGAACCGACGAGCTGAAACGACCAACACGCTCCAGATCCTCGTACATGCGCATGCAGACCTCCAGGTTGACAGCGTCGAGCACGTCGGACCGGAGCTTCATGATGCGCTCCTCGTCGAAGAGAAAGGTGCTAGGCACGCGCTTGGCAGCCGTCGAGGGGAGAACGAGGCGCGAGAGTGCCTCGAAGAAGACGGCCATGTCGCCAAAGGTCTGCGACGACACGGCCGACGTCGGCGCGAATCGACGGTCAGCATCAGCGTACCACCGCCTCGCCCCGCTCGTGTCCACCTTCTTGGACTCCATCTTGCGGAGGAAGAACTTTTGCTCAAAGTGCGTCGTATCCTCTATGAGGACGGGGCGCAGGCAGCGGATCTGGTGGTTGGCCACGTCGAGCTTCATGGCCTCCAGGACACTGAGTAGGCTGCGCATGCCGGTGACGAGCTCGTCGAGGTCGGAATTGCGGTTGCCACTGCTGAGCTGTGCGTACATGGTATCAACCCAGTCGTCCCGCATCGGGGCGCAGTGAGACTTGAGAACGTGGGACAGCCACAGGGCCAGCTTTTCGAGGTCGGCGATGCCCCTGTAGAACTGCTGCATCAGCAGATCGACGTTGAGCCCCTCGTCGAGGAATTGGCGGTCCCGCTGGGGTACTAGAGTCTGGATGATCTCCTTGACGGCCTTTAGCAGGGCGGGCAGTGTCCAGTCATTGTTCTGAGCGTGCTTGTCGACGAAGGCCGAGCGGTTGGTGAGAAACGCTGTCAATTCCTCCTTGAGGGACCTCCAAAACAGGTTGGCCCGGTCCTGCTTCTTGCGCCCCTTTTCGCCGTCGAGGTTGGGCCTGAAGTGCAGCTCGGGGTCGAAGTTTATGTCGTGGCGGAGCTTGGGATTGTGTATGATTTTGGATACGTCGAGCTCGCTCAGCGTAGACCGCGTAACCGGCGGCTCCACCGGTCCAGGTTGGGGCGGAGTAAGCCGGCTCGATTTACGACTTGCACAGGCGTCGAGGGATGGTGTGCCGGCGTGTGTGCTGCTCGAGGTGCTCCGTGACATGGCGGCCGAGCCGGGAGACGGGGCGCGTACGGCTGCCTCGCATCTCCGGGGCGATTCCTGAGACGATGGACTGATGGCCTTGGACTCGGCGTCTGTTTGAGGGGGTTGTTGCATCTGGACGTCAGTGTCGTTGATGGACTCGCCCTCGCTCGGGGGTACGGGGGCCGACGTCGACAGGCTCCGCCGCGATCGTTCGACGGGGCCCCGGCCGAAGCCCTGTTCCATGGTGGACGCGGGGTTGACAATTCAGCTTGTCGTCGGAGGATCCCGGCTGTCGCGGCCCCCCCGAACAAGGAGGAGAGCGAGCTTGCGAGGCTCTTGAATGGTGAGGGACTGTGGAAAGACGAAGTCAGCGGGGGCGCCGAGGCAGGCAGACTTGGCGAAGGGCGAGGAGGGCGAGCGAGGACGGAGCAGCGTATGGCCGGCAGCCCAAGTGCAACGACAAGGACATGGCGGCCAGGGCTCGTCGGGCATCGATATATGTTTATCTGTAGGTAAGACGCTTACTTACATGAATAGAACCTCTGCAAGCGGCGAACGAACAGCAAACGAGGAGGCTTCAAGACGGTTTGCCGTGAGTGGCTCGTGCCGAGGCGTTTGCCGCGGATGGTGGTAGTGTAGAGGTGGTCTTGTGGGCGCAGGCGGGCGGCCGCAGACGTCGACGGAGAGGACGGCGAAGAAGACGGCGGACGAGGCAATCGGAGGAGGGGGGGGGTCGAGGCGTCGGTGGGAAGCGAATCGAGAGCGACTGAGAGAGCGAGGAGAGCGAAGCGTAGGAGGAGGAGGAGGAGGAGCAGTCAAGAAGAGGTTCCGGTCAAGAGGGAGATGAAGAGCAGAGGTAGTACGACAAGGGAGACGAAGACGAGTACAAGGAGAAGGAGACGCGCGCGAGGGCGAGAGAGAAGAGCATGAAGGAGGGGGGCTTCTGAGATGGCAAGGGACTCGGGGGAGTATGTAAAGAATAATAGGTACGAAGGTAGGTAGGTAGGTAGGTGGTAGGTGGTAGAGGGTAAGTGGTAGGTGGTAGGTGGTAGGTAGGGACGGCACGGACGACGGAGCAGGGGGGAAGTGAGAAGTTGGGAAGTGAGGAAGAAAAAAAGGAGGGCGATTGAACGGGGTGAATGGGGGAGTGGATGGGGAGTGGATGTGAATGGGGAGTGAGCGACAAGGATGGATGGGGGGGCGGAAGGAGGCCTTTCCCATTGGGGAGGGGGCACCTTCCCATTGGCATGGGCACACAATGGGGGATGGGTAAGATCCATGGGAACGGTACCTGCCTGGCCGTGCGCTGTTCTGGCGTCTCTGCTGGCGGCGGCCCAGGCGGTACCTGGCGCGGTACAGCGGGCGATGCCACGACCGGGCGGCGGGGCGGGAGCCGGGGCAGGCAGTGAGTGGAAAGATCCATCCACCACCAGCTGCTTCCTGCCTGACCTTTCCATACATACATACATACCGACCTGTGTATGTGTACCTACCCATCTGCCTATGTAAATACATACATACACTACATATATACTACCTACCTAGGTAGCATGGCATCTATGTATGTATGTACGATACGTAGATAGGTATGTATGTTTGTTTGTATGTACGTATGCTCGCATAGACGGAGCAGCAGCAGAGGCTACTCTAGGTACCTTCTATGTATGCGTCCACAGTTGCGGCTACCTACCTACCTAGGCATCTACCTATCTAGTAGCAGGTAGCTGTAGGTAGATAGGTACCGAGGTAGATATCTGTGGGCGGCGCACCAGGCTGAAGCCATTGTCGAAGACTGACAGCTTACCTAGCAGGCACGTCCGAATCACCGCGGGCCCCCCTCCTACTTCCCCCTTGGAGAGCCGGCTCCGCACCACGCCGCACCGGCCTGTCGGTATGCAGCGGTACCTGGCCAGCTCCACCAGCCACCACACAGCCGGCTCACACTCGCAACATGGCCACGCACACCCCCCCTCCTCTTTGGCCGCCTCCTCCCCCTTCTCTTCCTGCGCAGCGGACGTCGAGGGCAACCTCCAGCGCGTGTCGGGCGGAACCTGGTAGCATGCTGCTATTCATACTCCCCCTCTGCCGCTCCTTTGCTTGCTCCCCGAGCACTAGCGCTTCTATTCCAACCAGGCACCTCCTCTCAGCGGAGCTCCCTCGCACGCCCCCCCCCCCCCCTTTTCCCCCTCACGCCCCTTGCTTATGTATGTAGGTAGTGTAGGTATGTACATACATACGAATATGTAGATGGCCACGTGCCGCCGGTATCCGCAGCCTTTTCTAAGGTCGGTTGGTACCTGCGGCTCGCGCTACGACTTCGAGGCCACCAGCTTTTTCCTCTCAGCATCCCACAGGCCAGGCTGCCTCACCTATGTAGGTAGGTTTCCATCGTGGAGCAACGGCTAGTGGCCGCCGCATTCCAGCGTCCTACGAAATGTTGCTTACCTGCTTAATTGTGTATGAATGTATGTATGTATGTATGTATGTATGTATGTATGTAGGTCTACGAATACGTATAAGGGGGCACGGCGTCCGCTCATCTAGGAAAGAAAGAAAGCAAAAACATCGAGGCTTGCTTTTGCAATGCGCTTTTGGGTCGGCCGAAACAGGCGCCCTAGGCCGGCCAAAGATACATGTCACATCAACGAGCAGATGAAATTGCCTGCATGATTGTCCTTACATGGCCGAGAAAGTCGTCTCTTTCACACGGTTGTCACGGACACACACAAAGTCTCGTCCCGATCCGGATCTTGTATTCGTCACATTTCACAAGGACGGGCCGAGGGAGAGGGCCAACCAGAAGATCGGCCAGGGATGCATCCAGCATCGAAAGAAAAACCATGTACGAATACATACAGCATACATATATCCATACATACAACATACATATGTATGGTTTTGCCCTCGCCTCGCGCATTAGGCCCACGCTGCCCTGGAGCAGGCCAGCGTCGCGAAATTGGGGTGTGGCATGGAGATTCCTGCGCCGCATGGGTTTTTTTTTTTCCTTTGGTTGCCCTTGCATGTCTCGACCTACTTCCACTACCACCACCAGAGGCATGTGTTTGTACATGGATGCCTCACACGAAATTAAAAAAAAAAACCGTACACATTGTATGTACATACATACATTCGGTAGGGAGGAGAAACCTCCGTTGGCCGGTGTTGGGGCTCGAAGACAGTCGAGACAAGGTTGCCGAGCTAACCCGTTGCTACTCGCGACAACCACCGACGACGACCAGAATGATGAGAGAGATCACGGCGAAAAGCCGTCCCAAGCGAACGGGACCAAAGGGGGGAAAAGCAAGCAATCAAAGCAAAGAAAAAAGCAATACGACGAAGAAAGGCACTTCCTCCCTCTGTCGCTCAGACGCGCCGCCCCTTTTCGCCTTCACACGTGTCTAATGATGATTGATGATCACTAACAAGTAATGAACTGCGGCCTCGCTCTCTCACCGTTTCACTCACCGACTCACCTGCTGCCGCCAAGAGACGGCCGTGCGGGCGGGCGGGCTGTCTGTCTGTCTGTCTGTCTGTCTGTCTGTCTGTCTGTCTGTCTGTCTGTCTGTCTGTCTGTCTGTCACTCCGTCACTCCGAGCGAGCGAGCCTCGGTCGTGCACTCGCCCTTTTTGACCTACCTACCTATGTATTCACTGCCAGTCGCCACTACTACTGAGTACCACCAGAGCAAGCGTTTCGTCTCACGCAACCGCAACCTGGAACGCCTCCTGCGTTGGACGGAATGCAGTCTTCCGCTTCCCCGTGTCCGCGAATGCGTCTGATGCCACATTCATATGTATGTAGGTACGAATACCTACCTACCTTTCGTACACACACACACAGACACATCCTGATTCACACAACGCCGCCTGCTCCCCCGTCCGCCCGCCGCCGATCGGCCATGCCGGCCCCGGCGGCGGTACGGGGCCTTCGGTCCGGCCGCCCAGACGCGGCTTCGCGCAGGACCGCGCCAAAGTTGTAAAGGGCTACTGGCACCCCCCCCAAAGCACGGCGCGCGCCGCCCTCGGCGTTGGTCATGCCCAAGAGTCAGCGGCAGACAATAGCGTCGTCTCTCATTTTCCAGCTGAGCCTCTTCTTCTTCCTTCTTTCTGAGCCGTGCGTCCGTGCGTGCATGCAGACTGTCAAGGGCTGCCTCCCTCTCCCTCTGCTGGCTCCCTCGAAGCCACCAAGGTCCAGTAAGCCAGCTAGCCTAGCCGTCTTACATATGTAGGTTGTAGGTATGTACACTCGCTCGCTTAGAGCCAGCTGTCGACGTCAGCAACAAGAAAAGGTCCGCTCCGGCACCGCCCCGGAATTCGCCAAAAGCGGGAGCCTCCACGATGCGGCAGATAACTGGGTCGCCGTTTAACCTTTTCTTCCTTTACTTTTCCTTCTGAATTCTTTGTCTACCTTTCTTTCTTTTCCCTTCCCTCAAGTCTTTGCCATTCCCGGCCGCGTTAGGGATGCGACCTCGTTCCGCCATCTCTCGGTAACCCACTCTTGCATTCTGGCGCCGCGTGGCGGTGCAAAAGTCCCAACCTCGAAATTGCATCAAAGGACACGTAGGATTGAATTGTAACAATGGCCCAAGCCAGTCACGACATAATCCCTTCCCCCCCCCCCCCAAGCCACCTTGTTGTGATGCCATCATCATCCATTCATCCCCTTTATTCATCATGCCGCCGGCCCAACAATGCCGGTACCCAATCAGTATCACAATCAGGCACAAGCGGCAGCCCAGTAGCTAATTGGCATGGTTGCTTTGGGCTCGGCCCGGCCCCTTTCTCACGTGGCTCGCCCGATGCTCCCCAGGCCGGATCCGGTGCCTTGTAAGACGAGAGTTTCGGCCATGGGCCCGTCAGCCTTCCCGGCCGCTCCGGCTGACCTGGCCAGGCCAGATCGACGGCAGAGCTCGCCCATGCCGCTGCATTTCCTCCGCCGCCTGACGCTCCGCAATCGTCTTAAAGTTGCACCGTACCTGGTAGCAGGGGGCGTTTCGAGCTCGCGTTACATTACATGCCCAGATGGTTGATCCCGCAGTCTTCCACCCCCTTTCTGGAAACCGGCTCGTGCCCCGATTCCACTCTGTCGAGCCAGACAGGGGGGGGGGGGGCGCTTCTTTCGAACCGGCAAGCATCCGACTGTGGGAACTAGTGCCTGAATTATTGACCGACTGACCTTGGCTCATGGTTGAATGCCTTTTGAAACAAGGCCCCAACCTTTGCCGTGCGGAGCCCGCAGCATGCAGCATCATGATATCGTGTCTGTTGTTGCTCATCTTGTTCTCAACGGACGAGGAGCTTTTGCCGAAGCTCTTTTGACGTCGGCCCTATTGTCCACATGTATTCGTACATATGTGTATGTATTCGTAAGCTGTACGTATTCGTACATACATATGTACGAATACTTCGTACAGTTACTGACTAAGGGCATGCTTCTCTGCCATTTTGCCCCGCCTAGACGACCGGATACACGGCCCTTTTGCGGAATGTATGCACATATGTGTGTACATAAGCCTGTCTTGACGCCATCGTCGAACTCGACAAAAAATTCTGGACGCTCATGTCGCGAGTCGCGCAACGGTAGCGTGACAGCGTCCGACGATGCTTTACCCCCAGGCCACGACGCTTTGCTTGCGAGTCAGCTCCGGGGGGTTGCATGCATCGTGGCGTAGAGGCGCGCCCGGCGAGATGCCCTGCTCGGCGTTGCATTGTCGCCGTTTGGGCTGTTGGCCAGGCAGCGCTTCGCCGGCGACTCGTCTGACGATGTCCTGTGTCCTGCCCTTACTCGGCGTCATGCGACCGACGCCCAGGGAAGAAGGACTGTCCTACCCATGATGGTGGGTAGCAGTATCCTTTTTTTATGTCGTTCAGCTGGTAGGCCGACGGCGTAGGGCGTTGAATGTTGCATCGGGGAGGGTCTCTGCCATTATGATGGCGTAGTAGGAGGCCGCCGAGCCCAAGGGAAGTGGGAAAATGGCCCTGCATGAAAAAAAAAAAAAAAATCCAAAGATACATAATAGATCCATACAAACACACATACATACATATGTACAGTACAATAAAAGGATCCCGAGCTAGATGCCACCTTGTTTGGCGACAGAACGTTTGGAGCATGGAGACGCCGAGCGCACGGGCGTTGCGATGCTGCCCCTTTGATGGCAGGGCTGGATTGAGGGGGCAGCCAAGCGTCATTAGGTATGTAAGAGGAGACTATGAGGAGGAGGTTGGTGAGATAGAGGGTCACTGAGGCTCTATCGTCGCGGCGTCGTCGTCGTCGTCGTCGTCGCAGTCTTTACTGCAGCTCTATCCGTACCTATTCGTATTCGGGCAGGCGGACAATGCCGACGAAGCAATGTGCGAATAACAGACAAAGCTCTTGTTCAAACATCTTCTTCCCCGCCAACATGGAAATTGCAGATTCGACGTCGCGCCTTACAAGTCTTGAAGTTACATAGTACATATACGGTCGGAATATATATACTCCGCTCCGCAGCCGCCAACTTCGCGTCAACGTGTGTAGTCTCGATGGATATTTCATCGTTCTCACCGCCATTGCTTCCCAGAGCCTTTCACAGAGGCTGGACTTCTGATCAAATCAAAGCTAACGCGCAACCGAGTTTCTTTCTCTCACGTCCATTTTCAAATAGCATCTCGCATCGAGTCTCAGCGCGCACGATAAAACAGCCGCCTTTTTTCAACCGCCCAAGATGGAGCCCCGAGCGCGGGCCGGCAAAAATGTTGGCAAGATGAACTTCTCTCACAATGAACGTGCGTCGTCACCGATCCGCACTCCGAAACACCCTTTATATTATCGCGATAGACTCTAATACGTCTCTTTTTACCTCTTCTAGTGGCGCAGCTTCTTTACGCGCACGGCGATGTCAAGATTCCTCTGCCCGAGACGGTTCGCGTCCTTGACGAGATCCTCACCGACTTCATGCAGTCCATTGCCTTCGAGGCCACTCGTGCCGCTCATTACTCGGGACGTCAGAAGATCAAGTACGAGGACTTTGAGTTCGCTTTCCGCAAAAACCCGGCCTTCCTAGGCAAAGTGCAGGAAGTCTTTGAGAAGCAGCGGGAAATTAAAAAAGCTCGAGATATCATACGCGATGGAGAAGACGAGATCATCAAAGGTGCAGCCGACGAGGAGAAGAAGCGCGCAAAGGTCGAGGATAGAGCCCCGCCCGCTCGCGCAGATGAGGAGCTAGGCGAGGCCGACGACGATGTCAATGCCGAGGCCGATGCGATGGGTAAGAAGCGCTGATTTTCTCATCAGACCTTTCCCCACGATGTCTGCCATGGCACGCACTCGGGTTTCGACTAGGGAGGGTCATCGGCGATGACGTGAACTTACGTCCATTTGCTTCCGAGAGCGGCCCGACGTGGTTGAAACGCAGATGCTTCCCACCGCACGGACTGTCCGCACCTACGCTCTTACACGTTCGATTCGTTGCCTATTGAGATCGGTGGCCGCAAGAACTGTTCCAGCATTCTATCGGGAAATTTTCAAACATGCTGAGCTGACCACCAGGTCTCGCAGCCACAAGTACTATTGCAGAATGGATAGAACAACGCGAGAAACTATTCCCGCTTTCTCTGGTCCTTAGCCGAGTCAGCAATGGCAAATCTGACTCGACTAGGACGGACGCTCAGCCTTCAGCCGCATCTGTGGACTGAAATTTTTAAGCTCGAAACAGGCGTGGAGAACTGAGGTGGCTTCTACTGCGCACGTTTTGGGCACGACAAAGCATGAACGGTCCCGGGCAGCAGATGGGTCCCTGACCGTGAGGGGCTCTTGCTTCAAGCAAATCACTCGGCGTCTCTCGTCGGGACTTGCATCTCGTGAGGTTGAGGATGTGGCGTGGCTGTCACGTCCCTGCCGAGCGCAGAGGCCATCTGACAGCTACCCAGTCGCATTTCCGGCTCTCGACGAGGACGGAGGCCGCGACAGAACTTCACAAGCAGCAGCCGAGTACGAGTCATGGACTGCGGCTACGGTCCCTGGCATGGCCTTCGGGCGATGCAGCCGTCAAGCAGCAACTGCTCCGGACACGGAAGCCGTCGCCAGCCTCCCCCTGATCACGCTGCTTCTAGAGCCGCAATGTGGCGGCGGCCCTCATCGCCTTGTCGCAGCTCTTCTGCTTGTTGATGAACCTCGGCTTATGACCACTTGAGCTTGAGGGTAGCGGCATGCATATCATAGGTCCTGCTTTTCCAGAACTGCCTCTCCCCTGCCTGTCGTACCTGAGGTGCACCAAGGCGCCCGGCTGTGCGCTCGGCAAGCTACGGATTCGCTGGCTGTCGAGGCCAGGGCTATCACTAGCTCCATCGACGTCTTCAACTTTTGGTATTGGGTGCTTTGCCTGCCCTTGGTCGACCTCACTGTTATCGCCTTTCTGGCACGTGCCGTGGCCGGGCCAATGTGCGGCGTCGTCATTGACAGCCCTTTGCTGGCACGCAACGCCTCGCTATGGCTATTGGGCTGCTGGACGCTACCCTTACTGACCAGACAAGCGGGAGAACGACAGCATGTTATCCCGCAGTGAGTCGGCACACTGTTCTGATGGTCTGGTGTCGGGACGTTGAGTGGCGCGCGTCGAGCCTATCTCCGAACCCGAGGAGGGGAGGAACAGTTTTCTCGTTCCTCGATGTCTAGACCCCAGTCAGCGCTGGTGTCACATCAGGCCGTGGCAAACAAGCTTATTGTTCAGGTCGGCAATGCAGAGTGCTCTCCGGCAGGACCTGTCGGGCCGATGAGCCAATGTGGATGACGGAGCCATCGTCTGCAGGGTGTCTTGCCGTGTCGTCAAAGCGAGACTGGGCATGGCTCGTCGGCCTATTGGATACGGCCTTGATGTTTGAAGATCTGCAGACGATATTCGAGGTCTGGGGTGGCCGTCGGTGATATGTATGTATGGACTCGTCCGATGCAGCTCGGCACGTATGTATGTAGCAACCTAGGCTGGTGACATTCCGGACACGAATCGAGCCACGAATTGATATTCTCTCAATGATCGAGTCCCTGACTAGATCGGTGGAGGTCGATGTCTTCGTAGAAATTAAGGGACGTCGTTGACAGAATGCTATAGGGTAGCTTACAACAACTTGAAATCGGTAGAGCCCACGTGACGCGGCTGTCGTGTGCAAGGGACCAGATCGAATTGCCGTAACGAGGCTCAAAATCGTCAAAACATCCTATCTCGCGTCGCCTTTTCTCTTCGCGCCTCGGGTCCGGGATCCTCTGACCGCTGAGAAACACCCACGGAGCTCCGCTTCGACGAGGACGAGAGCGCCAAGATGGTGCAGATCAGCGAAGTAAAGGGCAACAAGCGCGACAACCGAACCGCTGCCCACTCGCACATCAAGGGCCTCGGCCTCAAGCCCGATGGTTACGCTGAGCCTCAGGCTGCGGGATTCGTGGGGCAGACGCTCGCTCGAGAGGTACCGACTTGCGCTCTGAGGTCTCGATCAAGGGAAGAAAAAGCTGACCGTGGTTGCACTCGCTATAGGCTTGCGGCGGCGTCGTCGACCTTGTCCGCGCCCACAAGATGGCCGGACGGGGAGTGCTCCTTGCGGGCGGGCCCGGCTCGGGAAAAACAGCGCTCGCGCTGGCCATTAGCCAGGAGCTAGGAACCAAGGTCCCATTCTGTCCCATCGTCGGCAGCGAGGTCTTCTCGACCGAGGTCAAGAAGACGGAGATGCTGATGGAGAACTTTCGGCGGGCCATCGGGCTCAAGGTTCGGGAGACGAAGGAGGTTTACGAGGGCGAGGTGACGGAGCTGACGCCAGAGGAGGCGGAGAACCCGCTGGGGGGTTACGGCAAGACCATCAGCACGCTCCTCATCGGCCTCAAGAGCGCAAAGGGGCAGAAGAAGCTGCGGCTAGATCCCAGCATTTACGAAGCCATCCAAAAGGAGCGCGTCTCTGTCGGCGACGTCATCTACATTGAAGCCAACACGGGGGCCTGCAAGCGCGTGGGACGGTCGGATGCGTATGCGACAGAGTTTGACCTCGAGGCCGAGGAGTACGTGCCGATCCCAAAGGGCGAGGTGCATAAGAAGAAGGAGATCGTGCAGGACGTTACGCTTCACGATCTCGACGTGGCCAACGCGCGGCCGCAAGGCGGACAGGACATCATGAGCATGATGAGCCAGCTGATGAAGCCCAAGATGACGGAGATTACCGAGAAGCTGCGAGCCGAGGTCAACAAGGTCGTCAGCAAATACATTGACCAGGGGGTGGCCGAGCTGGTACCGGGGGTACTGTTCATTGATGAGGTGCGTTAGGGGGACGACGTGTTGGAAGAGGGAGAGCCGGTACTGACAAGGACAACAAGGCGCACATGCTCGACCTTGAGTGCTTCACCTACCTCAACCGGGCGCTGGAATCGTCCATTGCACCGATTGTGGTGCTGGCGTCGAACCGCGGAATGTGCACAATAAGAGGCACCGACGACAGTGTCGCGGCGTTTGGCATTCCTGCCGACTTCCTGGCCCGGCTCATCATCATCACGACGCCGCCGTGTCAGGCTGACGAGATCAAGAAGATTGTGAGGATAAGGGCGACAACCGAGGGGGTGGCCATCAGCAACGCCGCTGTCGACAAGATCGCCGAGCACGGCGTACGTGTCAGCCTGCGGTATTGTCTGCTGCTGCTGACTCCGGCGAGGTGAGTTGATTACTTTGTCTGTCTCTTCCGTTGTGTCCGGTCTTCGGCTCTGCCCAAGCCATCTAACCTCTCCCTTTTTTCAATGCTCCGTTTGCCCCGTCTTTCCGGTGCCCCCCCCCCTTTTCTCTCCTCGTCATATCTTGTTTGAAGGTTGAATCTCGTTCATTCCTCGGGTCAAGATGTATAGTTTGTCGTCCCCTTGTCGAACGCGTTCGATTCGCCCGTCTCCCGTGTCTTGGAATTTCTTTTTCCCCCCTCCCTTTGTCACTTTTTCTCGCGACGCGGGACAGAGAGGCCTGGGGGCTAACGGGCGGCAGCATTCTTGCCAAGGCCAACGGGCGGACTCAGATCGACACGGAGGACGTGGCCGAGTGCGAGGACTTGTTCCGCGACGCCCGGCGGAGCGCCTCGCTGCTCAGCAGTGAGGCTGGGCGGGGCTACATGGTGTAATGGTCTAAGTCGGGACGAAGGGAGGAGATTCAACGGCTTGCTACGGAACGGTTATGGGGCGGCACGGAAGGCGTGGCAATGATACAGGTCGACTCGACGTCCGTCTCAGAACGGTTGGGGAGTAGAGTAGAGAGAAGAGAAGCGAGCGCCTCTCCACAGTCATCGTCCCCCCCCTCCCCCCCCCCCTACCGGACTGAATGTTAGCAAGGCTAGGGCACACTCTCTTTCTCCCATCGGTGGTCCGTCATGTCCGAGACAGCCAGGAACCTGGGGAAATCGAGGGCCGGGCGGGCGTCGAGGCCCAATGACAATCACACAATCCTCAACAGACGGCCCCCAAAAAAGGGCACGGACGGTGCGCAGCGTAGAAGCAATCACGCATGCGGTCGAAGACGGCTCGTCGATTTCATCATCACGTGCTAATCTGGGTTTAGCCATGTTCGGGCTGGCGGGCTGGCGACGAGTCTTTGTCTCAGACGGCGCAGCGAATTCCAGAGGGCATTCCTGGGGGATCCGCCATTGTCGACCTTGGCCGGGGCTGGGGTTAGAAGCGGAGAGCGGCTTGGGAGGCTTGTTCCTCGCGGAGGCGGGGGGGTTGGAAGGAAGATGAGGAGGAAGAGGAGGAAGAGGAGGACGAAGAGGACGAGGGAGAGAAGGAGGCGGCGGCGGCGGCGGCGGCGGCGGCGGAGAAGGCAGAGGAGAAGACGACGAGGACGACGAGGGCTGGGACGAAGCTACAGAGGGCATTAGACGACAAGGACAGGAGAGAAAGGAGAGTGATGCATCTTGGTACCCAGTGGGCAGTGAGGGAGCTGAAAGGGAGGACATGGCCCAAGGTCTCTCTCGACACAGCAAGGGTGAGACCACCAGAGACGAGACCAAAGAAGCTCTCTCAACGGTCGGCACGAGAGAATAGACGCATGGCAAAACGACAAAACAACGGCGTCAAGCTCCAGCCGGCGACAAACCTTGTGGCCGCCGCTAGCGAACGGTAGACTCCCGAGACATCCATGAGCCGGTTTGCTAAAGCGATGCCAGAAGCAGAAGGGCTTGACCCAAGCCGGCCCCTCTTGCTATTGTCGGCGCAAGCCACGTCGAGCCGGAGCAGAGAATGGGCGGAGTGTCTGGCTGTGCTCACAAAGGGAACCAACGGACAAGTGTGGAGGAGGTGGAGGTGGAGGTGGAGGTGGAGGTGGAGGAGCGGCAGCAGAGGATCAAGTAGGCAGGAGAAGGAGGAGCAGGAGCAGGAGCAGCAGGAGAAAGGTAGCGGAGGATTTTGGCGGCTCATTGATTCCGTAGCTGCTCTTCTTCTCTTCATCAACAGCCGCCTCCGCTCTCCTCGCCCCCCCTCCCCCCCTCCCCTTCCACCCCTCTTTCTCCTACTGTCTTTCTCCTACTGTCCTCCACTCTCTATTCTGCTCTTCTGGTCGTTTGTTCCAGGCCCTCCCTATTCGTCTGAGTCCTCGGCCGTTCTTCCCCCCCCCCTCCCACCTCGTCACTCCTCTCCTCGCACTCCATCCGTGCCTTGTTTTTTTTCCTTTTTTTCATCCTCTTTGGCTCTCATTTCTGACAGCTTCCCTTGTAACCCCCGAGGCCTTCCCCGTCGGCAGATCGTCATCGTCCTCTAGCAGATCTTCGTCGTCCCACACCCCTCCCCTCCCCATATCGAAAGATCGTCATCTGTGTTCGTCACCCCCCCCCCCACACGCAAACATCTCTCCCCCACCCCTTTCATCCAAGGGAAGGCGGGGCCATGAACGCGAGCTTTGGCTCATCGAATCACGACGATGACGCAGGTTCTTGGACTGGGTCGACAGATGGAGGCTGCTCTTGGGGGGTTGCAGCCGCGGCATCACGCTGGTAGCGGAGGCCTTTCACCATCACCCTCTGGCACCGGTTCGTTTAGGAAGCGGGCGGCGACGCTGGGGGATGCTGTCGATGCTGGCCGCCAGCAGCATCCTCAGCAACATCCTCAGCAGCAGCATCTTGCTCAGCAACAGCATCAGCCGCACCAGGACGGCTCACGGGAGCTCATCTGCTTGTGTGCCCCAGAGCCCAAGATTCCACGGCCGCGAAACGGTGAGATATTCCTCGTCTGCTGTTGCTTCCATTCTCTCCGGTTTCTGACGGGCTTGCCGAAGCCTTCATTCTCTATCGTCAGCACCACCAAGCCCAAGTCACGGCCGACAACCCCAAGCTGTCTAACCCGGACATCTCCAAGATCATCGGTGACAAGTGGAAGAAGGAGAGCGAGGCGATCAAACAGAACTGGAAGAGCCTTGCCGAGGAAGAGAAGCAACGTCACCAGAACCAATACCCCAACTATCGCTACCAGCCGCGTCGCGGAAACAAGTCACAGGCTGGCGGCTGGCCTTCCACCACGTCGCCCACCGAGGAGCATGGCCGCTGCCCCAAGTGCCACGGCCGGCCCATGGCCACGCCTCAGACGCCGTCTACGCCCTTTGCGTCGTCGCCCGCTGCTAAGCTGGCCATGACGCCCCAGAGGCTGGACACTACGCCCATGTCGCGCCGCTCAAGCCTGGACCACTCGCCTACGGCCTTGCAGCCCTTTACCTCTAAGCTGCCACCCGTCCGCGATCTCGAGCCGCCCGAGTCTGGGTCGCCCGACAGCAAGAGGCGTCGGGCTGACGGCGCCGGTGGCTACCATAGCGTCTCTCGGTACGGTTCGGCCTCCGATCTCCCCCTCGCTGATGGTCTGCCGCCGAACCCGATCCTCTCCTACGCCCGCACGCCCAATAAGCTGCCGGAGCTGGGGAGCTTGGCCAGATCACAGAGCGGGCCTATGCCTCCGCCTCCGACGGCCCTGCGCCCGCAGTCGGCCTCTGCACCTTGGCTTGTCGACAAGGACCTGACGAGCCGCCGTCACAGCTGCTTCGATGAGTCGCTCCGCCTCCCACCGCTGCAGTCGCCTCTATCGCCGTCTCCCGCGCGTTCGCAGTCCATCGTGGACGCTCGCAATGTCGGCTTGTCTTCATCGGCACTGGCGCTGTCGTCGCCGACGCGGGACCAGACGGTCGCTCGCTCCAGCCCCCAGACACTCGAGGACATGGTCATGTCCATCTCGTTCAAGCGCAAGGTCTCGTTGCTGGCGAGTATCTGTCCGCCCGCCCCGCCCCTGCGCAAGGGGGGCGCCGGTCAGGGTGAGACCACCCGAGGCGCCTTCATCGCCGTCGAGGGTCCCGACACGACGCTGCGCCGGCGCGCCGGCAACGCCATCGAGAAGGGGCTCATTGCCTGCGGCGAGGTGCAGCTCAAGGTGTGGCATGATCAGAATAGGGATGAGCAAGTGCCGGAGACGATCAGCCCGACAACGACGGCTACTTCTTCTACAGCTGCGACGATGACGGCCCATACTTCTCCGACGTCATCCTCGCCGCCTGTAGATGCCGACTCGGAGGCGATGAAGCAGACTAGCCCCCCGCCGGTCCGGTTCGGCGACGTGTTCCAACCCTACTTCAAGACCATGGCCTCGTGGCAGACGCGGGCCAAGCAGATCGGCCGACACATCACCGGGACCAACGACGACGTCGACAGCGAGGAGCAGCACGCGGACGGCGAGCGTGTGGAGGCTCCAGCGCCGGCGGACGAGTCGGCTGTGTCATCGACCGAGGCTATTCCCGTGGCTCTGGCCAAGGAAGGCTTCAGCCTGACCATCGCGGACCGATACGCGTGCGCGATGCCCATACCGGACAGCTACGGCGCGGCGGAGCACTGGAAGTGGATGGCGACGCTGTGGCGCGGCACGCTGTGCCCGGACCTTATCGTCTATGTCACGGCTGGCGACGATGGCAACGAGCGTAGAACGGTCGAGCTGTCGCGCAGCATGGGACTTATCGTCGTCAAGGTGCCGGCCGGCAAGGGCCTCGACGAGGCGACGGAGAGGAGACTGGCGTTCGAGGTCATGGAGTGGATGCGCGAGGGCTCGTTCCGCGAGCCGTTGCCGAGGGATTGGCGATCGCATATGCTTTGAAGCAAGACTCTGTTGTTATTTTCGTCCCCCTTTTGCCGCAAAGCCCTCTTGGCCCTCCTCCGTTTTCCTTGGTTCTCTTGTCGCCTTGTCTTTTCTTGTTTGTACGTTGCCATTGGCTTGCCCCTTTTCGTGGTTGAGAGGCGATCCCCCTCTTGCTGTTGTTGACAGCCTTTTTCCTTACTGGTTACGCACTATGGCTCCTTTGCCAGATCTGCTGCGCTTTTCGGACGACTTGGTCACCGTTTCTTTGTTATACAACCACATCACCAGTTGGCAATTGTCCTGTGCACAGTCACCATCTCTCTTACCCCTTCCCTTCCCCCTGTCTGCCTTTTCTAACTTTCCTTCCATATTTTGCCCCAATCTCGCTATGTCATGGACGAGATGACGACGAAAAGTGTTTTTTTTTTTCTACGAAGAGGCATGTTACGGCAGGATTTTCTGATGTCTTTCCCCCCCCCCCTATTCTGTCGTCATGATACCATGGCCGGCCAGCTGGACAGGCCCCTTTTTTTCGCGCGAAGGGAAGAACAGAAGACCTTTACCTTAGACAGCAAGGGTTAGAGGAACCTGGAGATGGTACAGGCAACTTGACGGAACTGATGAGGTTATTTGATGTGGCCGCACGTGTCTCCTAGGCCACTGTGACAGTACATAATAGGCGATGCCCCATGCTTGATATTCACGTCTTCCATTGATATTTCCTTGACGTGTTCGTGGGATCGGCGGATCGAGCTGGTCGGGCGGAGGCCGACTTGACTATGGCATGCCATTTCCTGTGAGGTGAGACGCGCTGGAGCGACCGATTTGGTGGTACATGTAGCGATGAGACATGACGATGAAGGATCACGATGGCATGATAGAGAGGTGTATGACCTAGAAATGAAAGTCTTTTGAATCAGTAGCATGGACAATTTATTATCGATCGGTCTTCGTGATTAAGCCGTATTGGGCGTTGAGACTTCTTCGCGGTTGGGTGGCGACGGCTGGCAGCCAGACTGTCTCGCCTATTGTACAATTCATTTACTTGGCAAATCAGCAGCGAAGATTGCGAGACAAAACGAGACTGAGAGAGGCACAGTCGGACATTGAATAACTCCTGTCTACGGATGACAAGGACGACGAGAACAAGGAGAACAAGGAGCAGGGTGAATATCTACGTGGTTGGTTCTTGTTGATGGCAGACGCCCACCATGGCGTGATTCTAAGAATTGGAGCTACGGCCTTCGTGCACGGACTTCGAGCTTCGGGCCGAGAGAGATGAGGCGTCGACGCTTTGAGGATTGGTGGATATGGAGTTGGTTGGCCGCGATGTTGACAGGCAGTCGTGGTTAGATGTCGATTGTCATGAAGAAAAGTTGTACACATAGCACAAGAGTGGAACTGAATGTACGAATAAAGCGCCGTTCATGTCTGCCATTTGGACAGCTCGCGCCCCACGAAGCCGGTGATTTGCCGGTGATTTGCCGGTGATTCCCCCGCGCTTTTCCCTCCCCCCTTGTGTATGTATGTATGTATGTATGTACGAGCCCCAACCCTCAACAGGCTGGCGGACTCTTGATCGAGGCAACAGCCGATTGGCCGCGTCTATTTACACGACAAACGTCGATGCCCGCTCGCCAAAATCGTGGGCCATGCCCGACTTCAAGCCCGGACAGACGGTCCAGCTCAACGACGGCCGCCGGGCCACGGTCCGCTTCGTCGGCCAGACGAGCTTCCAGGTGGGCGAATGGGTTGGCGTCGAGCTCGAGGACAAGACGGGCAAGAATGATGGCAGCGTTCAGGGTGAGCGCTACTTTGACTGTCCCATGGGATATGGCATGTTTGTCAAGCCCGTGATGGCTACAATTGTCGCTCAGCCCGTGGCCGCCGCGTCGAAGCCAGCTGTCGCCGCTGCTGCCGCTGCAAAGAGGCTCTCTCGCCCGAGCAGCTTTCATCCGCCGCAGAATCGGTCCGGCGACGTGGCGCTGACCAAACGGCGGAGCTTGAACCCGCCCAGCCCCGTTCTGGGCGCGCGTCCTCCTCGCGCCTCGGCCTTTCCCAGGGTCGGTAGGACCCAGATCGTCGTGTGCTAAGTTCGTGTCATTGGCTAACGATAGCATTTGATGCCTAGTCCCCTACAAGATCCCCTACCAAACAATTCAGCGGCCCTCCGAGCACTGTGGCTTCGCGCACGAATACGCCTTCCAATACTCGTTCCTCGTCGGCCGGCACTAAGGCTCGCCCGTCGGCCGTCGCTGCCGGTCAGCGAACGTCGATGGGACCTCCTCCGCCGCCCATCTCGGCCGTGCGTGCTACCAAGCAGCCGTCAGCCGTGTCCAAGGTCAATCCGGCGCGGGTGACGACCGTGAGGCCTTCTCTCGCCGGGCCGCG